>OY804260.1:31602489-31917326 GCA_963680825.1 Meiosimyza decipiens
AGATTAAACCCCCTTAGAAATAATTCTGGATGCGAGAAATAGCAATTTATGTGAAACACATACAAGCAAACAGAAGGAATAAAATATTTGCCATTTTTCATCTGAATTTTTCGGTGGAAAAAAAGCAACAACAATACAAATAACGGGATCGGTTGTGAACTACAAAAAACAACAACAAATACACGCATTTGGTTAGGATTTTTTCAACTAAATTTTTTTAAAGAAAAAAGCAACAACAAATACGCAAATGTGGCGGGATCGGTTGCAAATTTGTTGGTTTGGAAAAGTCAAAATAAAAATCTTGCTTCTGCATTTGCTGGTTGCTTGGTAGCAATAAAAATGAATTTTCTCAAATGCAGCTAAAAGAAAGAATTTATTATTTGTAAATAAAGTACAAAAAACGGCGGAAGGAATTCAATTATTGAATGATTCTCATCAGAGGTTTTCCTCTTTTTTCTAATTACAGCTAATATTGAATTTATTAAATAATTGCCGAAAGACTTGTTCCTTTTTTTCATTTTCAATTCATATAGATTTTATTTTCATTTGCTTAAATTCATAAATTTCCCTATGAATTTAAATAAACGAAATAGAAAATCTGACAATAAACAAAATAAAAATGGCAGAGCCGATTGATTGAATTTTAGCTTCGTAAAACTCCCAATGCGCAACATAAGCCAAAATTGTATTTCCACTGATTCTAAAACCGTAGATTTTACTTTGCGTTTAACTACAGTTCAATCCAATTACCGACAAATCGCGGAGTGTTGTTCTTTAAATATATAATTCTTTGACTGTACTTAGTACATTTAATTTGATATCTACATGTATGTATATGTATGTTACTTTTGTTACTTAATAGTGTGGCTGCCTCATAGGCGAAAAAAAAGAAGGACGTCCAAATCCGTACTGAGCAGAAGGACAAAAAGGTCAGCCACAATTGTCAGTTTTTTTTATATTTATATATATGTACACGTTACATGTTAAGTGTTTGCACAAAACAAAAAAAAAATACCATGACACCCTGTGGCGCTCAAAATATTGAAGCATAGCCGAGGGAGACCGGAAGTGAAAATAGTTCCCCAATTGCCTGAGAATCACATAAGAATCCAAAAGAGAAGAGCTCGCCAGAGAGCGTATTGGAAAAAATTAAAGTTTCAAACTGAACGAAGTGTGGCCGCGGTAGCTGAAATATTAGTCTAATTATTTTATCAGTACATCAAAGAAAAAAAGAGAACCAAATATTGAAACTTAAAAAAAAAGGAAATCCTTGGGGAATTCGAATTTAAGTTGAGGGATTTCTATAGCCTTGGAATCTTCAGAGAGCTCTTTTAGGATTAGATAGGAATTGAATTGATTTTATTTTCAACATAGGATGCGCGTTGGAAAACAGGATTTTTTTTTGTATAAAGGTTCAAAATTTGTGCTCTAAAGAGAAAAAAAAAGATTTGTGTTAGTTTTAGTTATTTTATTAAAATTTCATGTAGCCATTTTGTGTTGGCATATACATAAAGGCCTACAGTTATAGTTACAATTTATATATATATTTTATTATATCGTATAATCGTGCATGCCATTATTCCATATTTATTTAAAATTTATATTTATACACACATATATACCTTTTTTTTTGATATTTACCATAATTCGCATTAATCCATATTTAATCATTTTTCAGATAAATTGTTCTTAGTAAGTTTTAAGATATTTAAAAAAATCGCGAATCTTCGTTTGTTCTAAGTTTTCGTTTGTAGAGCCTAAGAAAAGAAAAATGTAAAGAAATATAGTACTTGAATTGTGATTTGAAA
Organism: Meiosimyza decipiens; assembly: GCA_963680825.1. Taxonomy (NCBI): domain Eukaryota; kingdom Metazoa; phylum Arthropoda; class Insecta; order Diptera; family Lauxaniidae; genus Meiosimyza; species Meiosimyza decipiens. The sequence goes on from OY804260.1 coordinate 31,604,298, forward strand.
GCCAAAATCGAGGGTCTATTAATTTGAAGATGACATGAGTCTAGCAGCATGAATTGTTGGTAATATTCCTAAAAGAAGGGGGTTGGAAATCATGACCGGCGAAATGTAAGGTAAGATTCTTTTTTGCGGTAATAAAAAGATGTATTGGGATTGCCATAAAATCGGCGATGGCAATCTAGGTTGGGAGGGTGCGCGGGAAAGTAACACCGAATTCCTTCATTTGTGTGGTAAATTAGGGTGGTTTAAATTATTTTTCATTCTTCTTTTCTATTTCTTTTTGGATGGATATGGATTTTTTTTTTGTGTAGATATGAACGTATTTTAAATTTCACTTCCTGTGAAGTGAAATTTATTGTTTGCTCCCTCGACCATACGCGGCGGGTTAACAACCCCCCCTTGGAAACCGCAAGCTAGCCGTGGCGGGGCCGCGTTTTGGTACGATTGCAAGGGACATATAACAATATGGCGCCCAAGCAAAATAATTTCAATAGGGTTGAAAACAGCTAACATCCCAGGTTTTTACCATGTGACAACATGGTAACTAAACTCAAAAAATTTTTACTTGGCAGGAGGTAAAATCATCAGACAGATTCTGAGTCATAATAATATGGCACAGATCTGGTGCGCAATTAGTAGCAGTTGGATCTTATCGACTCTTATTTCATCTAGGTAACTTAGACTAGCAACTGCTGAGGAGCTAAATGCATCTAGTGAAGTAGAAGCCGATGACATACCAATGGCATCAATTTTTAAAGTAATAACCGTTAATGAAAATTTTTATAGAATTTTTCTTCTCAAAAAAATCTGAACAGAAAAATCTGAAAGATTTAATTATCAATTCCATGCTAATAGCACTGTGTGATGGGAGGGCTGAGAACGTGATGTTTGATAATTAAATAGGTTGCCTCATTTCGGGACATTTATGGGTCCAGTGGCTCAGTAAATAGACGTTCGTCAACAACAAAAACTTGATTGCACTGGACTTGGGAAGTGTCGAAATGGGAGCTATGTAGGGTCGGAAGTGGTAGACTTAAAAAAAAAAAAAAAAAAAATAGCCGCATGACCAAATTTTAAATGCAAGGGTGTTGAAAACTACATAAATTTCGTGCTGCGTTGCAGTTCAGCAATTTTTTTATGGTGTAACCTTAGAAGATAAAATCTTTTAAAAACAGATGTAAGTTGTACACTGTATTGGATGCTGCATAGTAGTTGCATGGCCTAAAAAGATATAATAGCAAATATATTTGGAGAAATGAGATTATGAAGCTTAGTGCGTATTACCATGAAATTTTACCACATAATGAACTCCATAAGAGTACGCAGGAATACAAAAATATCCGCAAAATTAAAATCAACAATCTTACTTATAATACGCATATTCGCTCGGTCATGAATACTTAAAGTATTTCGTATAAAGAAATTGAAATTCGAAAAAAAAGGAATTACTGGTAGAAATCAATGAGTAGCCCGAAAGAGCTAATTGAAATTCAGACTAGAATTCCAATAGAATTAAAAAGAATAAAAGAGTCAAAAAAGCGTCAATATCAATACGATTTTAACCGTTCAATTAGTACAAGCAGTCCTTTTAGTAAAATAATAGCGATTAATGGTTCCAAAAAAGATGGTGGTCAGGGTACGGGTACCTCATTTTATGATTTATCTAAAACTATAAACGTCACTGCAGCCAGTGATGGTGCTTCTGGGGTAAGCACGGGAGCGATTCCTAAGAATCCAAGTAGCAACACTGCAGCTGCACAAAATTTTTCTTTACCACCGCCTCAAAATAATCCGTACAAAAACGATACCAGACAGAGTAGTGGGACTAGTCCTACTTTAAATAAAGAATATTTAGAGTATATCGCGAGTTTAGTGAGGAATGAAAATGAACAATATAAAGCTTATCTCGAAAAATCGCTTGAAAATAAAATTATGGAAGTAATGCAGATCGCTATGGCTAGCTTAGTGAAGAATTTGAATCTTACCCAAAATTTAGGACAGGATAATAGTTCTGCGCAGAGATCCTCAAAGAGAGTGAGCACGCTGACGGCGAGCCAAGTTCAGGTCAAAATTTGATGTATCAGCCGAAAGAAGATCCTAGAAGAGAAAAAAATAATTATTCAAATGCTAATCAGAACGTATTTGATACATATAATCTGAGAAATAGGAAAGTAGAACAGTGGCGATGTTCAGCCTTAGCTGCGCAGCCACAACAAACAAATAGAAACCAAAATTCGTTCCATTTGCGACAGCAACAAATGGCGCAGCACCATCAACCACAACAACAGAGAACATTTATACAGCAAATGCCACAAGCTCCACAGCAACAACACCTCGCAGACAATCACGACAGATCCAGCCAGCCAACAGCAGCTAGTATGCCACGAATATTACAAAATCATTGGTCTCCACATTTATCTAATTTTGTGAAAATTGATAAATGGGGTCTAACATTTGATGGGCATGCGGCACATTTGTCGGTGAATGATTTCATTTTCCGTCTAGAAACTCTAGTAGCTCATTATGGTTGTCCATGGAATCAGGTGATGCGAGAATTTCATCTACTTGTCAGTGGGGAAGCGAAAGAATGGTACTGGCTGTATGTGAAGACAAATAATGATACTTCAGACTGGCCCACTTTAAAACATGCAATGTATCGTCAATATAAAGACAAGCGAACTGACTTCGAAGTTATGCGGGACCTTTACGAGCGAAAGCAGCAGCCAGGAGAAGCTATCGAGGCATATTTTCATGCAATGTTGAAACTCCGCTCCAAACTGAACCACGGTGTGCCTGACTACGAAATAATAAAAATAATCAAGCAAAATTTAAGAGACAGTTTAGCACGGATGGTTTACCCTATGGTCATCTATACGGTCGACCAGCTGCGTAGCGAGTGCATAGAGGCTGAACGATATTTTAATTGACGGGATGTGCGAGGAACGCTCAATCAAGGCGAAAAATACATGCAGCCGCAGCGAGTCCATAAGCTTAATGAAATTGATTTTGAAGAAGACGACAATCAGCACAGCTATCATGATGATTTACTATTGTAAAAGAATAATTGATTTAAATAAGAAGTATGGCAACACTTAGAATAAGAATGTGAAACAAATGATTAATACAATAAAACCTTCTTCTGTTACTTGATCTCGAACTGAATGGTTGTGGTTTAATTTAGTCTCGCTATTTTTAAATATATCAGGTTATGGGCCGTTTGCCACGCGTTTATTAATTTTTATTTTTTTTTTTGCGAAAGAAGTTTCGGTTTAATACTTTATAAAAATTAATATTGATTTTTGCTTAACAGTAAAATCTGCGTAAAAACATTGTCGCAATGACTTCGAATAACGCGCTTTCGTTTGCATTCGAGAAATTAAAGGGACGCGAGAATTTCGACATCTGGAAGCGGCATGCACAGTCATACCTCGTGATCAAGGGATGCTGGAAAGCGGTGAGTAAAGGTTTACCAGAACAAGCGACTGAGAAAGATTTGGAAATCAATGAACGAGCGCTAGCGGAAATTACTTTGATGATTGAGCCTGGAAATTTTGGACATATTGCGACAGCAGTGTCGGCGAAAGAAGCATGGGACTCGCTAATGGCAGCTTTTGAAGACAGTGGGCTTACTAGAAAAGTTGAACTTTTGAAGCAATTGGTACGTCTTAAGCTCTCCGACTGCGAATCAATGCAAGACTACGTGAACAAAATGGTCATGACGTCACTGAAAGTAACGAGTGCTGGTCTAAAAATTGATGAAGAAATTACAGCGTCATTAATGCTCGCTGGTTTACCGGACGATTTTCGTTCTCTTGTTATGGCGGTTGAAAATTCGCAAGCAAAACTTACAGTTGACAATGTTAAGAATTTGTTATTGCAAGACGCAAAATTTGACAACGATCAATGTGAAAGCGCCTTGTATTCAAAGTCAAAAAACAAGTCGACATACAATATTACGTACAAGCGTCATAAATGTAAGCAAAAAGGTCATTTCGCTAAAAATTGTCCAAATAGAGCGAAAGAAAATAGCAAAAAAAAGCAAAACGAAACAAAAGTTCTTTTCGCTCGCTCTCTCCTCGCTAGCAGCGACGATTCAAATATTTGGTACGTGGATTCGGGATCGACCTCTCTCATGGTGAATAACATACGAATAATGCAAAATGTAGAAGCTGCAAAGAGCAAAGAAGTTGTTGTTGCTAACAATGAAAAAGTTTCGGTTGACAGCGTAGGTGACGTCGCTATGCAGTTTACAGTTGGCGAAACAAAAACAAATGTTATAATAAAAAATGTGGAATGCATACCGCAGTTATGTGCGAACTTACTGTCGGTACGTCAACTTGCAAAAAAAGGAAATAAAGTGCTCTTCGATGGTGACATGTGTAAAATTTTTGACAACGAATTTAATTTGTTTGCAACTGCAACTGTAAAAGACGAATTATATCGTCTAGATTGCATCGTAGGCCATAACAAGAATGAAATGGCGATATCAGTGAATGATAATTTCGAGCTTTGGCATAGAAGACTTGGTCATATTTGTGACGAAAATTTAACTAATGTAAAAAATGCCTCAACGGGTGTGCAGTTTGCTATGAAGAGCAACGACAAATGCATTACATGCATAAAAGGTAAACAAACGCGCAGTTCTTTTAGAAGTGTTGGTGCTCGAGGTGAAAATAAGTTGGATCTGGTACATTTGGACGTAATGGGACCACTAAACGCGAAATCGTTTTCTGGAGCACGATACCTGTTAACATTTGTGGATGACTGCACGAGGAAAGTTTTTGTTGTTCCTATTAAGCAGATATCTGAAGTTTTCAATGAATTTAAGAAATTCAAAAATTTCGTTGCAAACCAATGTAGCAGCAAGATTAAAGTGCTTCGCACTGATAATGGAACCGAGTATGTGAACGCAAAATTCACAAATTACATTGAAAGTTGCGGCATATTGCATCAAAAACTGCGCCTTATACGCCAGAACAAAATGGCGTTGCCGAACGGCTGAATCGCACAATTGTGGATCGCGTACGGTGCATGTTATTGGACGCTGGCTTGGACGAAAAATTTTGGGCTGAGGCTGCTACGACAGCAGCATATCTTCTTAATCGAATTCCTTGTAGAAGCAATGACAAAAGCCCTGAAGAATTGTGGACTAAAACTAAGCCTGATTTGAATCATCTTCGTATTTTCGGGTGTAAAGCCATGGCACACGTTCCGAAAGAGAAGCGAACCAAGCTGAAACCAAAATCAGTCGAGTGTGTTCTACTTGGGTACAGCAACCAATCCAAAGCGTACAGACTCTTTGGCCTTGCTACAAAGCGCATCATCATTAGCCGAGATGTAGTCTTCATGGAACATCAGTCAGGTAACTATGACTCAGTACCAGTTACTAACAATTTACCGTCATTTATAGTTGACATTGAAGGCGGTCAATTCGTTGCCGATTCAGGGGAGATTGAGTTTAAATTTGAATCGTCAACTGAAGGCGGTAGTGCTGATGAAAACGAAGAATCTGAAGCTGTTGATAGTGGTGACAACTTTGCTGAAGATGTAAATAAAAGCGCAAGTGAAGATTTATTTGAAGATGCTAACGCAGCTATCGAACATGAAGAGCAGTTTCGTCGATCTGAGCGCTTGCACAGCAAGCCCAAGCCGAGCTACAATTTTTGTGCCATAGATTTTATATCGAAAGATCCAGTAACCGTGAAGGAAGCTTTATCATCTGACCATTCAGAAGACTGGAATAAAGCAATGCAAGAGGAAATTAAATCACTTGCTGAAAACGACACGTGGGTATTAGCAGATTTGCCAGTAGGAAAGAAACCGATAAGATCGAATTGGGTGTTCAGAACGAAGTATGATGCCGATGGTAATATAGTTCGCCGAAAAGCTAGACTGGTGGCTTGTGGTTTTAGCCAGCAATATGGAATAGACTACGACGAGACGTTTGCACCAGTTGTGCGATATAGCTCAATACGTTTTCTGTTGGCTTTGGCAACCAAGCACAATTTAGTAATTCTTCAACTTGATGCAATAACTGCGTTCCTGAACGGTGAACTAAAAGAACAAATTTTTATGCATCAACCGTCAGAATTTACGATGGCACTGGAAGAATGTGTTTGTTAAAAAAATCGATTTATGGGCTCAAACAGTCCAGTAGAGTGTGGAATGAAAAGCTTAATACTGTTTTGACAACGTTTGGACTAAAACGTAGCGGTACTGATCAATGCTTTTACTATTATGCTAATGACAGTAAGATGTTATATGTAGCTATCTACGTGGACGACATTTTGGTGTTCGGGAGTGATATCCATTTGATTGGCGAGCTAAAAAAGAAGCTTTCCGTTTATTTCAAGATGAAGAATATGGGCGAAGCCAGTTCCATATTGGGAATTCGAATCGAACGTGATTTGAAAAATGGTATCACGAAAATTGACCAGCAGCAGTACATAAAGGCAACCATGTCGGAAGACCAATGGATGTCAATCAGAAACTTACGACAGCAAGAAATGGCAAAAGTTCCGTATATGCAAGCTATCGGATGTTTACTTTTTGCAGCGCAGGTTACACGACCTGACATTAACTTCGCAGTTAATGTGCTCAGCCGATATAGTGCCAATCCAGGGAAGGCACATTGGACAGCTGTCAAGCGCCTTATGAGGTATTTAAGAGGCTCTTTAAATAAAAATCTTATTTATCGCAGGCAATCTTCAAACGTTGTGGGCTACTGTGATGCAGACTGGGCTGGCGACGTGGATGAGCGACGCTCAACTTCTGGCTACGTGTTTAGTTTTCAAGGTGGAGCGATTTCGTGGTGCACAAAGCAACAAAAGACCGTCGCATTGTCTACAACTGAGGCCGAGTTCATGTCGGTGGTCAACGCAATACAGGAGTTAATTTGGCTCAAGCGAATGGTGTCGGAATTGGTTCATGACGACACCGAACCAACAACCTAATTTTGCGACAACAAAAGTGCTATACATGTAGCATCAAATGGTTCATTTTCTCCACGAACGAAGCATGTGGACTTAAAGGTAAAATTTATACGTGAGAAGCTGGATGATGGAAGTCTTAAACTCGCTTACATACCAACTGACGAGATGTTAGCCGATATTTTAACAAAACCAGTTAGCGCACCAAAATTCTCAAACCTCACAAATAAATTTGCTTTCCAACGTAATAGTATTTTTTTATTACATATAAAATTTGAAATGAATCGTTTAGTTTATTATGAATTTATTAGTTTGAAAATACATTTATACTTTTATTTAATAATTATTCAGGGAAGGTATTGTAAAAGAATAATTGATTTAAATAAGAAGTATGGCAACACTTAGAATAAGAATGTGAAACAAATGATTAATACAATAAAACCTTCTTCTGTTACTTGATCTCGAACTGAATGGTTGTGGTTTAATTTAGTCTCGCTATTTTTAAATATATCATTTACAAATCGATGAAATTCAAACAATACGTCTGAAAATACCGTATTCATCACTAAAACCATACCAGCAGCAACAATCGCAACAAAATCCTCAGCAAACAAAACGTGTTTTGATATGCTGGAATTATAAGCAAAACGGCCACGTATATATGGAATGTATGTCCTTGCAGACATACATGCCGCATTTATAGCATTTTGTTATAAATGCGGCACCCCTGATGTTATCACTCCAAAATGTCCCACTTGCACATTGGGTAACGCGAGCAGGAACGCGATCTCGGCGGGGGATGCGCGCTCCAAGACGACGCCCGCGGAAAAATTGTAGATGCAACAGCAGCAGAAAAAATTTTCGCATGCACCAATGATGAGTCTGCAAATAAAATTAAGAAAATTTCTATTTTTAAAAAAAATACTAATAATAATAATAAAAACATAGTTCCGAAAACATTTAGAATGAAGCCTATTGAAGAAAGAATTCAAAATTATTATGAAAAAAGAGAGCGAATTTTTAATGGAAGCCTACTTAACGGTATGCGGCAGGTTTCTAAAAGAGTACAGAAGGCACGTTTGAATTTTGCAAAACGGAAGCATATTAGAAAGCTGATAGCAGAAGCTGTGAATAATATTAATGAAAAAGATTCACGTGCATATGCGGAAGTCCAATTTGGAAATATAAAAATTAATGGACTTTTAGATACAGGTGCTTCGGTCTCTATTCTCGGTCGCGGATGCAGAGAATTAACCTAGAAATTGAATACTAACATTGAAAGGTATTACTCCACCGTCAAGACTGCAGGCGGAAAAAAACATGCCATCATAGGAAAAATAAAGATTCCGGTCATATATAAAGAAATCGAAAAATTTATAACTTTTTATCTGTGTCCAAGTCTGGAGCAAGAGGTGTATCTTGGAATCGATTTCTGGAGAGAATTCTCACTTGCACCAGAAGTAATAGGCGTAGAAGAAATAGATTTGGAGAGAATTAGCTATCATTTCAAAAATTGTGACGAAGAAAAAAATGATGAACCTGAGCAGCATATTTTGACCACAGAACAACAGCAACGTTTAGAAGCAGTAGAAAAAGAGTTTAAGTCATATGAGGAACACGGCCTGGGAAAAACTCTCGTAGAAACTCATACGATTCAGTTAGTGGAAGGAGCAATTCCAGTTAAGGACCGACATTATTCAATATCTCCAGCGGTATAAGATTTAGTAAACGCTGAGGTTGATAATATGCTAAAATTGGGAGTGATCGAGGAAAGTGAGAGTCCTTGGAGTAACCGGGTAACGATAGTTCGAAAACCGGACAAAAACCGTTTTTGTTTAGATGCAAGAAAGTTGAACGACCGCACAATAAAAGATGCATACCCCTTGCAGAATATAGAGGGAATACTGAGTCGCCTTGATAACACGCACTTCATAAGCAGCGTTGATCTAAAATTTGCATTCTGGCAGATAGGCTTAGACGAAAAGAGTAAAGCGTATACTGCTTTTACAGTGCCTGGACGACCACTGTACCAGTTTACCGTAATGCCTTTCGGACTATGCAACGCTGCTCAAAGACTTTGCCGTCTTATGGACAAAGTCATACGGAGGTACATTCGAAGTTCACAATGACTCCAGCGGCGATGGAAGCTTTTATTAACCTTAAACAAGCGCTCACAACAGCACCAGTGTTGATACACCCAGATTTTTCCTCGCGGTTCTGGGTACAGTGCGATGCTTCAGAAATTGGCGTAGGTGCAGTGCTGTACCAGAAAGACCGCGAGGGCAATGAAAGGCCCATAGCATACTTCTCTCAAAAGCTAAACAGCTGCCAACGTAACTATAGCGTTACGGAGAAGGAATGTTTGGCAGCCGTTTTAGCCGTGCAACGATTTCGTCCTTATATAGAAATGATGCCCTTCACTGTGGTAACCGACCATGCCAGTTTGAAGTGGCTGATGTCTCTTAAAGACCTTTCAGGTAGACTTGCAAGGTGGTCCTTAAAACTACAATCTTTTGATTTCCAGATAGAACACCGGAAAGGATCCGAAAATGTTGTTGCAGATACGTTATCGAGATTCGTCACTGAGATAAGTACTGAAAACAATACATTGCTTGATATGGAAACGATGGAGTTTGAATCTCCAGAGTATCTTCAGTTGGTGCAAACTGTGAATGAAAATTCTGAAAAATTACCCGATTTACGAGTGGATGACGGTTTTGTATTCAAGCGTACGCGCTGTGAACCAGAGGATGATGAAACAACATGGAAACTTTGGATTCCTCAATCTTTAACTTCAACACTTGTGGAAAAGGCGCACAGCCCTGAGATAGTTGCTCATGGCGGTGTTGCCAAAACATTACACAGGCTTAGGCAATTTTACTACTGGCCTCGAATGACGATTCAAGTCAGGAATTTCATTCAAAATTGCACTGTAAGTAGCAATAAAAATGAGTTTTCTCAAATGCAGCTCAAATGTAAATAAGTTATAAAATGATATTTATAAATAAAAATGCAAATAAAAACTTCCTCCATACAATTAATATTGAATTTATTAAATAATTTCCGAAAGACTCCTGTTTTTGATTTTCAAATCATATGGATTTATTTTCATTTTCTTATGTTCAAAAATTACCCTATGAATTGGAAATAATAAAATAGAAAATCTCAATAAGTTAAATAAAAAATTACAGAGCCGATTGAGTTTTAACTTCGTTGTTAAAAACTCCAATGCCAAAATTCAATACGAACAAAAATAAAAACGATTGCAAACATTAGTTCTCCTTTTTCAATTTCGCATATACTATGAAATCTCTTATTATTATTTATACTCTTTGATGAAAGCAGAGAATGGAAGCTATTAGGGCTATATACAAAATAAAAAACACACATAATTTTCTGCAACATTTTTGCATAGACACATCCATGGTATCTCTTTATATTATTTATTCTCTTTGCTCGCGTGATCTAAAACAGGTTGTGCAAAATGCAAGCAAAGCTGCCATATATATTTGATTATTTTAGGTTTATGTCTACAGCTACTTGCAATGTGCGACATCTATTCTTCAAATTTCACGTACACAAAAAAAGTTCAATCAATTGATCTAGGAATTGAGCTGGTTCACGCATTTGAATGAAATTGTGGTTTAACTAAAGCTAATTAATCAGGCCAAGTATATTTGGAAGATTCTACGTCATCACTCAAATTGCATATGCATATATCAACGTAAAAGATTTTGATTGAGACACAGCCATGCTATTGTGAATTTCAGATCAAAATGGTCGTTTGATGTTTAGCTCAGACGTTTTCAGGTTTGCTAAATCAGCTTTTACACACAGAAACTCTATCCGAAAATTATTCTTGTTTTTTGCCAAGAAGAGAAAAACGAAAATGTTGAGTACAGAATTTGCTTTACTCACAAATTCTTTTTCGTTCTGTTCGTTCGCAACATTATGTTTTGACTCACGCTTGATGTCGCTGCTTGACGGACTAATTGTTTTGATATTTACAAGAACAAAGAAAGTTTAGTTTTCGTGTGTAAACGGAAAACAAATTCACAAAAGAGAATAGACCAGAATTTCTTTCACAGAAATTTTTAGTGTAAACTAGCTTTAAGATTTGACGTTTGTGAATTATTGGTGCTTTCTTTGTTTCGGAATTTACAATTTTACTTTATTCCATGATTCTTCTTTTGTTTTTTCATGATTGGATTACATTTGTAAATTAATAAATATTAATACGTGATAACTGTGAGCTATTACTAAATTATTGAACTCAGAGAATACAAGTATAAAGTTGATGAAACAACATGCTAAAATTTAGTAAAGTGAAACTCTTAACTGGTACGAGACAAATCAGCAAAATTTCCGAAAATCGAAGAAAAACTTCGCTTCTCAGTGACTTTGAAGACTACGTCGATGTTTTGTTTTTATCGCAGTAGATAAGAACTGACGCCAGTTGTCATTGTTCGGTGACGTTCTTTGGTTATAACAAGGAATCTAAAGACTAAAAAATCTGTTGATCTCAGAGTGTAAAAGGAGTAGTTAGGATCTCACTAGCAGTAGTCAAAGTTCATTATGTTCCTGATACATAATGGTGCAGGTTTTTATACCAAGGGTGCATTAATAGAAAAATCCATGGAGTATATTACTCAAGTGTAATTAAATTAGTTAATATAGATAACAAAACTTCAAACGAATCAGATACTACCTAAACAGCTTGCAGCATTTTTTATCTTAAAAAAAATGAACTCTTGGAGCGACTAGCTGAAGAATCATTTCAGAAATTTTTATTTTGTTATAAACGGTCTTTCAGTGTTGCGGCTCAACACTCGCTCAAAATAGTTGTAATAGCTGGTAAACCAGTCAGCTGCTGTGGGATTGAGATTGAACGTTGAAAATAGAAACAACATAAATTATAATTCTATAAATAATTAAAGGCTTAATTTACTTTAGCGAACAGGCTTACTTTAGCTGACATTCTCCAATTTTTTATGACTAAAAGGGTGTTAAAAGTTAATAAAAAGAATATCAAAAAGTGTCGCTCGGATCTAGTTTGTAAAAATGATTATAAGTTGGGAACCGCTGCATGGATACCGGAAAATGGGTGTCATAAGGAAGATAACTTAATATCCCACAGTATCGTTAAGCAATTTTGAAATTGAAACTATAATTTTGGAGATCTGACGATTTTTCTGAAATTTTGACCAAATATTTTTTAAAAAAATCGTTATTTAATCCAACAAATGTCGCGCGTGCGATTTTTAATAAAAATTTTTAAGTTTTATGTAAGAATTGTTTAATAATAATTTTTATTCTTGTTGGTTTTTTATTGTTTTTGTTCATAAATACATACATTTCATAAGAATTCATTGAACAAATTTTTTGGTTTTCCGCTAAAAGGTGAGCAAATAAAAAAAAAATTTAGAACAAACTGTATACCATTTTAAAGGGCATAAATTAAGCTCTCTTTACGTGCTAAAAAGTTATATGTCATTAGCAAACTTTTTGGAAAAAAAGGTTTTCTTAAAAAAAAAATCATAAAGATTTCAGACAAATCGTCATATCTCCAAAATCATAGGTTAAATTTCTAAACTGTTCTAAGCGTTATTGAAGGTCATTAAATTATCTTTCTTATGACATCCTTGTATTTGGTATGCATACAGGGGTTCTCAACTTATAATCGTTTTTATTAAAGCTTTATCCGGAACTTCCGATGGCTATATCTCCGAAAGAAGATCCGAGCGACACTTTTTTCCACATATTTTATTTATTTTTAACCCTCGTTTAAACCTAAAATATAAAATTAAGCTGCGAAAACCTTTTTTTTAAACCTAGTTTTTCTTACGTATTTTTTAATTATGAGAAAGAATATGAAATCAAAAGGTGTCGCTTGGATCTTGTTTCGTAACTATTTTCATTGAAAGTTGCGGATAAAGCAGGCAATAAGGGAAAATATAAGTTAGGAACCTCTTAATGGATTTCTAAAATGTGGGTATTATTGAAAAGTAATTCAATAATGCATAAAATCGACATATAAATATTATAAATTCGTTGTAAGGTAAATGTACCATATTCCGGACTATTAAGGCTTTTTACACTCTTAGACCTATTTTGTAATTCTTAGAATAAAAGTAATCATTTAGCACATATCTGATTATAAATATATAGCTGTTGTGTTTTGAATTTTATGCATTTCATGTATATTAAATCACAGTTTATATTTGTTATTAATAAATTTATAAATCCTTTTGTTGTCTCTAATTCCGTCCTTCAGAATTTCACGCTGCGACTAATTCCGTTCTAATAAGTCCTTAATTCCGGTCTACTTATAAAAATTATAGTTTTGCGATACATGTAGACACAATTAGGTATATATAGCGAATGTTAAAGAATCGAATAATAAATAATGCAATATAAAATATATTTCAAGTACTTAAAATAGAAATGATTTGTAAAAATGATAACTTTCAACGTAATATCAGCAAGATATGAAACTCTGCGATTGCATATAAATAATAATGAATTTAAAAAGTCGGGCAGAGAACAGATTCTCTTATAATCACAGCAATATTTGCTTTTTAAAACTTAAATTATAATAATTTGGTTCAAAAAATATTGGTACGTAAATATCTCAGGCGTATTTTAGTAATGTACTTTGTTTGTTAACACAATAATTCCATTAATTAATTTGTGAAAATTTATTTTAAACATAAAAAAAAATATTCGATCCAATATCCTAATTCCGTTCCAAGAACGGAATAATGTACAAGCCTCATAAAATCATGAACGTAATTCCGTTCGTCAAAAGAACATTTTTTTCAATGATAAAAACACACCATGACGGATTTAAATTATTATTAGTTACTAAATATAACTATAATTAATGTAAAAATCCAGAACACTATAAGAATAAACTTATTTATCACTTCTTATATCCTTATAAAGACTGTTACAACTCGTTGTAGTTTCACCTAGCACAACTCTCTCAAAAGACGAGTTAGTGTCGACGGACCATTCAAAACGATATTTATCATTTACAAACTAAAAATAACATTCAGTAAAGTAAGAATTTTGGTTTCCAGAATATCACGGACGATGTCTTGCTACTTTATTTCGCAGAATATTCAATACTTTTCTTATTTAATAGCTCAAAAAGTAATAGACCGTAATATTGTACTAGGCCGGAATATCGTACACTTACCTTATAGTTTTCGAGATATGCATTTTGTAAAATTATGACATTTTTTTATAAAAACCGTTATTTTTAAAAAAAATGTTTTACTAACATATAATTTTTTGGTAAAGATGTATTATTTGTACCGAATTTTTTTATATTAACCCATTTAGTATGACATAAAACCTAATTCGCTTCCAGTAGAGAACCGATTTGATATAAAGAAATAAAATAAAAATGTTTTGAGGAGAATGGTTATACCGGATCTGACGAATGGATCCAAGACAACACACTGTAGTCAAATACATTCAAATTATCGCCCAAAATTTCGCTAATCATTATGTGCCGTAATTCTCTGGAAAAAATAGCTATTACGAACCTTGGTACTGATTTTTTTTGTGGAATCTTTCATATCGTTTTCCCATTTTTATTAAAAAAGTACATTTTTTATAACTTTTAATTTTCTGTAAAGGGGCCATAAAATTTTAAGTTATATCGCTTTACGAAAAATTGATTAAAACCTTTTTGTTCACATTTGAAAAAAAAAGAAATATTCACATACGCGGTAAAATCATCTCTAATTAGTTATTTGCTTAAAGGCATATGATTTTGCACACCATTTAATTTCTAAACAAAAATATTACACTTTCTTTTTCATAAAAAAAACGGTTTTATGTAAAACTCAAAATTTAAAAAATCCTTAATTTCATATGCTAATTATAAATCAAAGCTTTATGAACCATTCTTTACGTTTAATGGATTAGTTTTATATATTTTCAAATAATATTTTAAATAATTCCAAATCCGTTTAACTTCATCTAGGCGCTCTCAGCGTGCCTTAATCCGCAACTTTGATGGCAACATATATGTACTATATATAAAATTGACTAGAATGACAAGCACTAAACCTTACTTAAAGAGAATCTTGAATTATGAGGCCCAAAAAACTGATTTTTTTTTTTGCTTAAATCAGAACTTAGGCATTCAAGAAAAATTTTATAAAATAAATATATATTTTTTCAATTCAATTCAATTTCAATTTATTAATTTTAATTATTAGTAACCAAGTTCTTTTTTAATACAATGGAATTAAAGTAAAGAATATAATGATTCCTTAAAAATTAAAATGATAATATGAATAAATTAAATTAATTAAATAAAACATATAGTAAAACAGCTTATGAACTAGATGAAGTTAAGAGATAATAGAAGAAATAAGATAAAAAGGTCAAATATAGAGGAGAAAAAAAAATAATAAAAACATATTAATTATAGTTTTTTTTCTATAGAATAGAGGGCGTTGAAGTTGACGAAAAAATAAAGAGGCTAAATTTGCATAAATGGTAGAGCCTCTCCAGTGCATCTCAAAAGAAAAAAAAAGTCAAATGACATTTTAATATACCACTAAAATCGGAAGTAAAGCGTTTTTTCGAAAAATAGCGCGTATTTCAAAAACAAGTTTGAAAAACAGTCTCATTTTCCCGCTCTTTTAAGTTTTTGAAGGTGAAAAAAGACAAAAAATATCAACAGGTCCATGGAGGGCCAAGTTTTATTAAATTCGGATAAAAAGTTATTGAGAAGAAAATACGCAAATTTAAAAAATGCTATTTCAAGAAAAACGCGTTTAAAGAATAACAAGGTATTTACGTAGCGTCGTAAAAACATAACTAAGTAGTTCTATTTAAAATATTGTACCCTAATTGGAGTCGTAAACGTAATCAATAAGTTTACTAAAAAAGAAACAGTGATATTTTGCACGTTTTTATGAATATTAAGAACAGTAAAGGACCAAGAATGGTTCCTTGTGAAACGCCAAAGTATATTTTAATGGCACTTGATGTTAAACTATTTACGTTTGTCACTTGAGTTCTATCTTATAAGTACTAAGCCATTCCAGCTCAGAGCTCTTAATCACATGTTTTGATAACTTACTCTTTGCTCTTTGAAATTCCAAAAATAGTGATATTATCTGTCTTCCTTCAGAGTTGTT
Organism: Meiosimyza decipiens; assembly: GCA_963680825.1. Classification (NCBI taxonomy): domain Eukaryota; kingdom Metazoa; phylum Arthropoda; class Insecta; order Diptera; family Lauxaniidae; genus Meiosimyza; species Meiosimyza decipiens. Next base: position 31,620,388 of record OY804260.1, read on the forward strand.
ATTAACCGATTTAAAGAGGAGTGATCATAACGAAAGAAGACTGATTTTCTATTAATAGTTTACTATCACGAATTTATAAAATTGCTAGTACCCACGTTTTTCCATAATTTTCCCAATATCACTTGTTTTCATTTTTTCTTCTCTTGAAACCAAATTTTTTATTGCTTCCCAAATATGCTCTTGATCATGACATGATCCTATTTTGTTGCTAATGTAATTTTTTTAACAAGGTGTGGCTTTTTTTGTATGCATTACGCATGTTTCTGTAAACATGTCAATCTTCTGACCTGTTGTAAACATTCGCTTTACAGAAGCACTGAATTTTGTTATGCATTAAAGTTTTAAGTTCGTCTGTGAACCATTTATAATCATCATTAACTTTTGACCTTCTGGTTTGATTAAAAAAAAAGTTAAAATTTCTTCTAATGTCGATTACAAACATTACAGTTTATGTTCCCGTTGACATGCTCACATATTTTCCAAAGAAACTTTCTAAACTGACTTTTATTATAAATGAAAAGGTCAATATATTTGTATCTTTTATATGCATGATTGCTTCATGATCACCTAGTCGGAGATTTTATTCAGTACATATTGTATTTTCATCTATAAAGCTGTTAGTACTGGAACCAGCAACAAATTGGATGAAGTTAACAAGAGAAATCGGGCGCCGAGAGGCCAAAAATGGGTTTTTGCTCAATAACGGAAAAAACAGGCCTCAAATAGAAAAAATTAGGCAGGTCCAAAGTTAAAAAGTATATGTCAGCATATCGGTTTTCTGCCTGAAAAACTTGTACGATAAGATTTGACCCACCAATTTGAAGTTTCCAGTGAATCCGCGATTTTCGAGAAAAAATAGATGTTTGGGGAAAAAATTCAGTTTTTTTAAAAAGCTTTAAGCAGTGTAACTAGGTGAAATCAAAAAACACAATTTTACGTCAAAGCAACAATTTTTACTCGAAAAATTCAGTTATTATTAAAAATTTTATAACAATGAATCATCTTCTTATTTTTTGTCTTTTAAGCCGTTCAGGTATATGTACATATTTCGGTATAGTATATCAAGTGTCCGGCATCGTTCGGTTTTTTTGTTTACGACAACCAATTATGTAGTTGAATAACCATGTTTTCAGACGGTATAAAATACCGCACCCAAAAAGTCGCTGGTTCCCGTACTATATCTAATATACACACATGTATAGTTTGAAAAGAGTTTTTATGGTTACATATATACGTTTTTTCCGCTAATTTTTACACGAATTTCCTGAATTAAAAATACACGTGATTTTTTAACATGTGTATATATGTAAAACAAGAATTAGTCCTTTTGTGTGAAGAACTTTTTTGAACTATAAACAAAAGCAAGTTTCTACAAGACTTACCATAAAACATATATTCGCAATAAATCATATTTGAGACCTTGACCCCGGGTAAAACTTTTAGTACAATGCCAATCGATTTAAACGATATTATGATAACCCACACCAAAAATCAGAACCACCGGTATTATTCCGAAGTTTTGGGGTTAATTTTACGAGATTATCACTCGAAAAAAAAATAAAGAATTTAAACGCCCCACGTTTTCTTAAAAACGAACCTATGTTTCTATTTTCAAAATCGAAGAACTGACATACTCATAAAAAAAATTCAGTATGATCAAGTCATCCTCAGAAATGTTTAAACTAACTACCCTTTATTTTAAGTTGAGACATTCTCCATATTTTTATGTTTACAAAACGCATTCTTCTTCAACATTAGGATTTTGTAATCGGTTTCAGTTTGTATTTATTTAATTTCTGCTGTTCAAAGCAACAAGACGTGTGTGCTATTGATGACGAACGTTAATATATATAATAAGTGTCTTAAAATGATATGATTTAGTTCATTTTTTAAAACTAAATTAAATCGAAAGCAGCGGAGGTTTTTTATTCGATTTCTACTGTGTTTTTTATAATAAAAACAGTCACAATTTGCATTGTGTATGCTTTTATTTTATGTTACTATTTACTACGAAATTTTCAATAAAAGGGAGAACGCATAAAATTGGCAACTTCTTCATAGACTATTAATGTGTGCCGAAAAAATGCTGTTGGACATGTCTAATCAAATAGGTAACTTTGAACAAAAAGACGTTACAATACCACACAGTTGTATTGTGTACAATAAAAGAACAAAAATGAGCTGTTCTGCTTCAGCTGAGGCATCAAAAGCTGAGAAAGAATCAATCCATTCGGGTCAGTTTATGGTTTCACACTTTGAGGCCGAAGAAGCTCAGGATGATCTCGATGATAGTGAAGTAAAAATGTTAGATCCGGAAGATCCGAGCCTCTCAAAATCTGATGAACCAAATGCTTGTATGCAAGTGCAGCTTTATGTACCACGAAAAGTGGTTCAAATACAAAAAGGAGAAACCTCTAATGCAGGCCTTATAACATCACATCTTGAAATTGAAACATCTCTGACAAAGCTCTTCAAGTGCATGAATTTGGCTTATAGGTAAAAAACTATGTTGAATTTTATATATTTTGCAAAATCTGTTTTAATGGTAAAAAAATTTATTAAAATCTACAAATTTGTTATTGTCATTTAACAAACATATTAGGTTTCAATATAACCTGACTCTGCACAAAATAAAAATATTCAAGTGAATTAATTTTGTGTACAACAAATAGTATTATTTCAATGCAGTAATTTTGTTTTATTTTTTAAATGTTTGCATGTAATGCTTTGACTCATAAATCGTCATTTAAAACGGATTATATATACACACACATACTATTGCTTTTACTTAACCACAATTTTATTTGTAGTCAAAAATTAACATCCCCTAAATGGAATCATTTCAAAGGTGTCCGATTAAGATGGAAGGACAAAATTCGTTTGAACAACGTAATATGGAGATGCTGGCACATGCAATGTAAGCATATATAATTTTTTCACAAATTAATTTGATTTATTTCCGTAACAACTTTGAGCTCATAAGTAGCTAATGTAATTTTTACTTAACGTTTAAGAGTCCACATGGAACATCTAGCAACATATGTACATTGTAAACAGAAAAAAAATTAATCATAGAGCCCTCAAGATTTGATGATTTACATTTGTTAAATGAGCACTTCTTATCAGTTTTGCTTATCTATATTTTGTTTCGCTTGATGTTCTGTTATTTTTAAATTACAATAGTGTTTATATGTTTACTTTTGTATTTTTGTTTTCCCTTGAAATTGAGTTATAAAACTCTTAATTTGCTTCATAGTTAGTTCTGTTTTGAACGATAATTAAAAATGTTTTCAGGTATTGTAACGACCTTCTCATTGACGCAAATTATTTTTCACTAAATTAATATAAAATGTGTAATACACTTACTTAAATATTCATTGAAAACTCAAATATAAATCGACTTTGGGTTGACTTTTGTTTATTGATGTGCATTTATATTCGAAGATGTTGAAGACTTGCTACATTTTCTATATGTTGCATGCACGTCATAAGCATACAAAGAGAAAATTTAAGGTTTGATTTGTACTTTAACTTCAGTTAATATATTTTTTATCTACGCTTTTTTTAGTTATTCTGAAGCGCCGTACTCCTGTTTGTCAATTTGCATCTCCGTTGGACGTAGATATACATAGTAATCCACAAGTAAGTTATTTCGTATTGCATCACCATCGTGACATACTTATAATATAAAACCTAGTGAATCCGTTACGGACTCGAAAAATTTACTTAATTCCGATTGCAAAAACTTAATTCGTAATAAAAATCACAGAGCGTGTTAATGAATTTGAATTTGTAACGAAATTTGGCAAACTATGATTTTTGTATTGAATAAATAAATAAAATCAAATTAAGTAACTTATTCGTCACTATATTACTAAGAAAACATTCTGCTTTTTTTCGCAAAATGTATATGCACAGTTAAAGAACAAATTTTACAACGAAAATTGTTATGAATTATTAAGATAGAACTATAATCAGAATTGTTAAACAAAGCCTCATGTTAAAAATAATGAAAAAAAAAGGCAGCCTTCAGTTGCAATATAGGCACTAAGTTAGATTAATCAGAAATCATTTTCTAGCCCTATAAAGCTTGGAACTTTTAGAATCTTTTTAGTTCCAGTCTGGCCATTACTCATTCTCTATTTGATAAGTTCTAAGGCAACTCACCTTATATCTGGCTATTGCCATACATTCTCTTAGTCACTTATATTCTTCCGAGCTTCAATGTCTACTCAGTGTACACTGCGCTTTGAGGACACTTTTTAAAATCCTAAGTCCTAGAATGTCTATACCTACAAAGGTATAACCTTTGATTATTTTAATCGCGCTGTTAATCATACCTTCCTGGGGTAGTCATTTGAGGCAGTTGTTCCCATTCCACAGAAAAAAAGTTGTGAGGAATTTAGACCAAGAAACTCATTAAAATCAATGGAAAAGATTTTAGAAAAGGTGGTCAAAGAACAACTTGAAAATTATATAAAAAAAACAACTAATTTATAAAATATCTATCAGGATTCAGAATAAAAAACTGCGAAACTGCTGCAAAATTTGTTGTAAGCGACTGGAAAAACGCAGGAAACTAGAAAAAAATAATGGCAATAGATTAAGAGCGGTGCAGTAAAAAAAACTTTAGTCATTTTTACGATATGTCAACGGATTACAATAGCTTTATACGTCTAGACAAAGCTTGAGACGATTTTAATTAATATTAAAAAATGGATTGGCGTCCCTTGTTTTAAGTTGTCACCCATTTTAAAAAACATTGATTTAAATAATGGTGCAAGTTAAAGATGTTATCAAATTTTCCAACAAAGTGGGTATGGTTTTCGGACTATTATCGATCGAGGAATTTGAATTCGTAATTACTTTTCCTTGTACTTCTTATTTTCTTATAAAAAAATTTAAAATTGATAGTTAAAAATTAATAAACTGAAACTAAATGAGCGAAAACCAAAATCAATGGAAATTAACATGAGCAGTGACGAAAATATGGAAATAAACGGCCAAACCATTAAAAAGATCGATACAATTAAATATTTGGGAGTTGTAATAGACAAACGGTTAAAATTTAGAGGGCATATTGAATATATTTGCAAAAAATAGGATTTTTTAATAATATGAGGTTATAATGATAATGATAAAGCAACATTTTGAATATTGGATAATGGCCTTTTTTATAATGGCCTTCAGTTATTCAATCGGCTACCAAGCCACATAAAGTTCGAAAAGAACATTAATGTTTTTAAAACACAATGTATAGAATATAATAAATGATAGATTTAAATTTAATTATTTATTGCAAAGAACATTAAAATTAAACTAATAAAACACTATCAATAAAAAATTGATTACTGTAACTAACATCGTTCAAAATACATATAATGATTTGCTGCTTCTTTAAAATATAATAAGTATACTACATATTTTTTTTAATTTTAGACTGTGGTGTTAGAAGGAAAATACTGGAAACGCCAACTAACCGTAATTAAAGCAGAGTATCGAAAATGGAGAAGAAATTTTAAGACTACAACGACTGGATGTTTGACATATGACACTGTAAGTGTTAGATTGTATTGATGGTTGTTATTATATTAACTATTTTAAATTATTTCCAAATTAACTGTTAAAAATCTAAATTTTATTTCTTTATGTAGGTACCTATAAGTTATAGGCCAAAATAGCTGTTAGCATTAACTAGTTTTTCTTTGGCCAAACTAGTTTACTTGAAACGTGTTAGGATGAACCAGTTTAGCCTAGGATGAACTAGGGTAAATATTTACTTTAACGCCCTCACTTCCAAAGGCCACCGCAAACCCGGTGTTGGATATACTGAAAATTCACTTACCCTAACATACCAAAATCCCCCTAGACTAAAATGGTTCATCATAACACCCTTCGGATGAACTAGTCTGGCCCAGGAAAAACTAGTTTGTCCTAAAAATTTGTTTGACCGGTAACATATATATGTTTTTGTGCACAAGTCATTTGTTATTTAACGAGTGGGAGTGTGATTATGCTTACGAACAAAAAACCTTTCGTCAATCACACTTCCTCAAACATGAGGCACGACAATCACCAGTGGGAGTGCGTTCGAAGCTTGCAATCTTCGGCCAAACACTCATTATATCGAAACAGGGTAGTCCGACTCTGAGACTCCATATTTTAGGATTTAACTCCCTTTTTTATTGGGATTAAAAAATTTTGTGGGTAAGGATGACTGTCTTGAAAACCGCCAGAGTTACAGAAAATACTTACGTTTTGCTTTGTAGTTATAAAAAAATCCCAGTAAGTTTTTGGTCTTTTTTCGTTTTTAATTAATAATGGCTAGTGTTCTTTTTTCGTAAGGCCCTTCATTAAATTTTGCACAGTTAAGTGTGAAGTCTTGTAAATTTTTTGCAGTATTAGCACTCTTTCGAAGATCTCTTTTCATAAGAGCCCAATATCTTTCGATTGGGCGAAGCTCTGGGCAGTTGGGCGGATTTGCTATTTTTGAAACAAAATTGATCTTTTTACTTGCATACCATTCCATTGTAGCTTTAGAGTAATGAGAGGTTGCTTAATCTGGCCAGAACATCACAGTACTCTCATGTGCACGAATAAATGGTAGAAGACGTTTTTCGAGGCACTCGTCTATATAAACTTTGGAATTAATTGTGCCTTGCGTAACAAAAAATCTGCTCCTGAGAACCACAATAGCGTATGGCCTGCCAAACCATATATTGCATCGAAAATTTCAAAATTTTTTTTTTTTAATATACTAGACACATACCCCTTCTTCGGTGATGTATAGTATTCGTGCACAGGTAGCTGCTTAAAGTCTGCTTTAACGTAAGTTTCGTCGTCCATAACACAGCAATAAAATTTAGTCAGTTACAAATTCTGGTTTTCTGCCTGAACCTTTTTTTCATGAAACAGGTAAACCCTTCTTATAATTAGAAATAACCGACAAAAAGACAGTTCTTTCTGATCCACCAACTATTTTTGCTATAGCTGAATATTTTAGTTCTGGAATTTGCAGGTATGTGGACAAAATCAGTTCGCGGACTTTTTGTTGCTTGCTAGCCATCTTCAAGTGTTATACATCATATTAAACGTCACTTTATATAGAACAAATATTGTGTCTTTTTATACCTATAAGATTATCAGGTAGAGCATAATACAAAAAATAAAAAATTTAAGTTTTTTCTGGGACAGTCTTTAATTTTATTTTAATAGAGGCTTTTTCCAAATTATTCACAGAAACAAGTGACAGCAAGTGACAGACCATTTCGCAGTTTATTTCCAATTTCAGTAAAATACAAGCACATAAATTAATTATAATTTAGACAGCGCTCATTACGTCCAACCTACAAATCTTACAAAAAAAAAAAAACTTAGTGTTTAAGATGGTGGAAGAGATAAAAGGTTGCTTACAGAATTGATAGCAGAAAAATTGAGATTAGATGGAGTGATATTAAGAGGGGGATTGATTGAAGTTTTTCCACGATTGACGGCTATTAAACTCGTCTTTCCGACATTATCCACATAATTTTGTCAAAAAAGACCGATGGGAAATGGGTGTCTGTAGGCTTGACAAGAAGCATGAAACGTTTGTTCACAATGACCGGAACAGGAAAACATAGCATATAATATATTCTGACTTTTACACATCTTCTGGATAGTAAAGAGCTTATAGTTTTATTTTACGTAAATTACATAATGCAGATGATTTTATCCGTACATGACAAACACTGTCTGAGTAAGTGACAAGAAGAAGTATTACGGTTAGCGTGGTGGTAGTGCTGATATTTTTGTGACACATCACTATAAAAATAATATTTTAGACTTCCTTATTATGTAAGTAAACATAAAGTTTTAATTTTGTCTTTCAGAAAAGTGAATTTGATTTCTTAGAATGGTCCCCATTAAATGAGAGGAATTTGATGCTATCTGATGATTGGACCAGTGATACACTTTTTTCTGCTATAAATGGACCATTTCCATTTCCGGACCCAAGAGAAATCGGTATTTAATTTACTAACAAGTTATTTTTTTCTTTATCTATTACTTATGAGGTAATTTTAGCTCGCGGTGCTGGAATTGCAGATTTTATTCAACCCAGCCTTGGTCCACTTCAGCCAAACTTAGACGATATTGATCTTACTTTTGCAGGTAATACAAATTCGTTTTGTCCTTCTACAGCACTCTCATTTAACAAGTTAACTTAGATCTGTTGCAAAATGCACGCTTGCCTCCGGTACCTGAAGAGGGCTCTGATGAAATGCTAAAAAGTGTAGACTATAGCTTTTCAGCTATAATGGGTATGAAAATTTAATTTTATGCCTGCAGCTTGCTCTAGTTTATCAAGAAATGAATTAAAAATAGAAAATATGACTTTGATTTAAAATTCGTTGACATTACATTACAAGCACTTCACTTAGGATATCCTCAGAAATAATTTTCTTTTAAAATGTTACTCGAAGTGTATTTCGATTCAAAGATAAATAAATAACTTTAATATATCTTTGCTACATGTTGTAGGTATCAAAACAAACGAATTTCGTTTAACATTCCACCATGGAACTTTTAAAACTGTATTCAGTGAATAAATCAATTTCGATGCACTTAACAAATAATAAACACTTACACCTCGCTTGGTTCTTAAGATTTAAAGCTTTAAGGCAAATGCCTCGAAAATTTAGTAACCTATTTTGTGACATATATTTAGGATCAATTTTAAATTGTTGAATAAAAATAGGTTTTTGACTGGTGGATATGAGTTTCAATTAAATCAACATTAATGAAACTTTTCCCAGACGTTTCGTCACTTGTTTGGCTTCATCTTCATTTAAGCGGAAAGGCCACTGTAGAATAAACGAGCGTATAAGATTGCAGGATGAGATGTACAGAAATAATAGTGATGCGTTTGATGGGTTGCTTTGCCAAAGCCCGTCCTGATGGCTGAAAATGCCCAAATTTTGAGCAATTTTATTATTTTAATTAATAGTGTGTAAAGTTGCAGCTTAAAATGTACGCCAAATGATAGAACTCAAGGATCTTAAATAGAATATATAAGGTTGCATTGTTAAATCCCATTCCAAACATGGGCTGCCACCCATTTAAGATAAAGTGTCCCAAAGAACGGATGCGAAAGTATAAGATTACAGCTTGAAATTTTCGCCAAATGATACAACTCGAAGGGCCTAAATAGAGGTTGCATTATTGAATCCTGTTTCAAACATGGGTAAATTTTTGTTAGAAAAGATTACAGCTTGAAATTTTTGCCAAGTGATAGAGCTCCACGAGCCTAAATTGAATATGTAGGGTTGTCTTGTCGAATCCTGTGTTGCCACCCATTTAAGAAAAATTGACCCAAAAAACGTGGGGAAATTCACGTTTGGGATAGGATTCAACGATGCAACCTCATATATTCTATTCAAGCTCTCCGAGCTGTATCATTTGTCGAACATTTCAAGTTGTAATCTTATACACTTTTAACAAAATTTGCCGAAATTCGGGCATTGGGAAGTGCTTTGGAAAGATAACCCTGATTGGTTAATTTCACTAAAATGCATCTCTATCTTTTACGTACATCCCATTCTGTAATTATATATTATACGCTCGACTTTTCTGCAACGGGCTCTTGGGCTATATAGTATCTTCTGCTTGGCCAGTACATTAAAAATTTTAATATTCTATATTATGAGCAAACTAGGCTCCTTAAGTATTTTTCATAAAGATGCTTGATAAAAAAGGTCACAAGTCAACTTGTAAATATAAGTAATATGTGAGCTTAGAAAAAACTTCTTTGTGTTGGTATTATATTTGACCTTGAATATTTTGAAATTTCCCACCCTAAGAATTACCAAAATGAACATTTCTTATTCAGCACGTCAAAACGGTTTTTTATTTCAAATAAAATATCCGCGGTATATTACTCGCTACCTGCTTCGATTAATACTAGCCCCCTATGAACGAACAGGTAATAAAAATATAACTGTGATAACTTTTACAATATTTATGGTTCAAATGAAAAAAAAAAGTTATGGTCTTTCTAGTAACTCATTTTCTAGAAGCCTCAAGAGTTGAGCTGCAGTGCAATTGTTTTTATTAAAGTGTGTTAACATGAAATTCATAGGATCCGATCATATGGATTCAAGTAATATAATGGAAGTAGCTAGTAATAATATAGATCAATTACAAAATACTGACGACACTAATATGGTGGAACTAAATACCCCACTTAATACGATGCAGTTTTCTGACATCGAACAACAATTTATGTCTCGTGGTGTTGTCGGCGTAGGCATGATCAGCGATGTTTCGGTAAACTCCAATGCTGTGTCAGGCGATGCTGTAATGACTGAACAATGCGATGCAAATATTATAACCGGAGCAAATCGTTCACCAACTAGACATTTTGGATCATCGAATGAAAATTCAGCATTACGTCAAAATTTGAATGATTTTTCTGGGAAAAGTGTTATAAAGGGTAGAATTTCAAAAAATTTCCAACGTCCATTCAGGTAAATCACATATTTATTTTTCAATAGGTTTTTAAACCGCTAATAAACTTTAAAAATATATATCCGACTGCACTAAATCAGGCGAGAACCTCATAATTATGACAAAGCCCAACCAACTTTACATCAAACAACGATTTACCAACAAATGATAGCAGAACAACAAAAGCAGCAAAATCAACAACAGCATATTCAAACACATACCATACAACAACTTCAACCATCAGTGTTTCAATTACAAATGCAATATCCACAGCAGCAACAATACACAAATCCGCCCATATTGAATAGTAACAGTTATAATTCATCGTCTAATCCAACAGGAATTAGAACCAATAGCTCTGTTAGTAATATTTTCAGCATACCAACAACAAATACTAATTTGAAAAATTTTGAATATCCTGAAAGTATGCCAAATTCGGCAGCATTAAATCAGTTACCTAATCAACCACTCATGTTAAATGTGAAAATTGAGCCTCCATCTGCTGATGTACTATCAATGTTCAACTTAAAGTCAGCTAATGATATTTTTGGCAATGGAGCACAGCCATCTAGCGGAATGTTAGCTTACAAGCCTTATTCAAATATTCAACCTCTAAAAAAATCAGCATCAACTGGGACCTACCTAAATGTTAGGACTACTAGTAACAATCAAATGTATATGCAAAACCAAACACAAGCTCAATCACAGACTACGCATAATAATCAGCCACTTCAATTTAGTTTAAGCTCATCGCAACAAATAGCTCAACCATCTCTTTCACCCACATCTAGTCAACAATTACTACAGCCACGTACACAGCAACAAATTGTAGTACCAAAAGAAATTTTTCGATCAAATAGCTTACCTCTTAATGTATCACTTAATAAAATAGAAAATCGTCAGAGTCACGACAACTTTGTTGTCCCTAAATATCACGCAAAATCTGGCAAAACACGTTCAAGAAGCAATTCAATACATCAACATATGTCAGCTACATCCAGCAATCTGCTTGGAAATACATTACAAGCGCCACAGCAATTGCAAGCAGCAGCAAGTGACCCCATGTTAAATAGCACATTGGCTCAGCTTTTAACTACACGTAAGTAAGTCTTAAAAATAGTTAATATAAAACAATGAAAGCCAATTTATTGAGCGTTTCACCTAAAGTACCTATAGGTAGGTCTTGTTACCTACATTTGACTAAATCTTGTTCCCGTACCCCAAATTTAATCAAAATGTTAGTACTCAAAGTTTTCAAATCGGTAAAAAATGTTTTAAGTCAAGATAGAAATAATTTAAAATAAAGCAGAGGTTGGAAATAGAAAGCAGAAGTCCTAATAATCTGAAAATTAACGAATCGATTTAAATAATATATCAATCGATAAGCAATGGAATGAGCTGTAAATTTTACGATAATGCAAGAGTTTCTACTTCAAATACTACGGTTCAAATATTCACAAGAAGAAAAAGTTTTAAAATGATTAATTTCACGTTCTTGTTTCCCACTTTTGACATTTAACTCAGTTAACTAAAATTTTAAATTTCTGTCTTTGTAGTTAAATCTTTCGATAGGAGAAATTTCACTATTGGGTCAAAATTTCTCAAGTGGGCCACTACTAAACCCAAAATGCTAATTTTTAATGAAATTTTGTTATTTAGATAGTGGTATGTACCAAGAATTAAAATGTAACATGAATTTTGTTTTGTTATATGCAATTAGAATTCGGGCACCAAATCTTTTCAAAAGCTTATAACTTTATAAAATTAACGGTAATCGATTCGCATTGAAATAGAGTATAAGTGACATGTTCTAAATTTTATATAATTTATTTTTCAATGTTTAATATATGTTTATTTATTAAATGTTAACGAAAAACAGCCTTCCCTGTCCGATCGGAAATCGAAAAACTTTATATAAATGTTTAAAATATTAAGATACAATATTCCGTTGAGAAAAAAATGGATTGAATTGAAATTTTTTGTTTTTTCTTTATTACTTTTTTTCTATATCCAATATTTTTCTCTATTTCTATTTTTGAGTTAATGGGGGGAAAATCAAAAACGCGGACAAGTCCCCTCAAACGCGGATCAAATAGTCTTGTGAGAATAACGTGAATCTAATTGTTTGCAGCATATGTTAGCTCTCGTGTTCATGCTGGTTCTATTTCATAGTTTTAGTATTGAATTGATACTCCAATGTTCAATGGCATGATATACAGAATTGCCCCTTGTTTTGTCTGTTCGTCTTTATTTTCGTTACTGATTATGGCTTCATATTCAGATACCAAAAATATTTCCTTGGAGTGCTTTCAAAGTGGCCTGACTAATCATAGATGTTTATGCGACAGCCGCTACTGACCTTTAAAAACCTTCTGCAGCTTTATTGATTGCCATTATCTTAACATCAAAAGCGCTATAAGAATTTGGCAGCTGTAAGTGCTCTTTGTTATAGGTGCTAACACTGAAAATACCTAATTCTTCCTTTTGTATGTTAGAATAGTTTAGAGGATCATCTTATCTTTTGGGCCATTAGTATCTTGATGGAAGTTAAGTTAAATTTTTTCATCAAAAATAGTGATTGGCTATATTATCTATTAAAGTAAGATCCCAGAGCCCCAGACCTACGTCATTTTAGCAAAGCTGAAATTTTGAAGATTTCTAGTCTACTATGTAGTTAAGACAGTATTCGTACTTAGTAGCTCGAAAGCGGGCCCCTTTCACAGGTAGCACGAACCAAAGGTGTGTAAAAATCTTACTCACCTACGTTAAAGTAGAAACGCTCATATTTAAATATGTTTTTAAGAATATTATCAAAAATTGATATTTTTTATTGCCAGACCATTTCCGTGAGCCATTACTTCCGCCAGACGTTATAAAGATTATTTAAAAATTAGGTAAACTACGTCATTTTAGCAAGCCTACATTTTGCATATATTACTCATGGTACTATTTCAAGATCCTTTGTAAGCAGCCAGACCAATCCGAGGTGTCAATCATTCTTCCAGACGCCTTAAAGATTCCCCTGTTAGTGCGATCGTGAGGGCATTATTCGTGCGCATGAATGCGAGTGAGAACACTACATGGCTTCATGAGACGGATAATTTAAATGATGGTTATATTATTTATTGAACTTGACCTTAAAATTTTAAATAAATACCGTTATGATCATTCGCTGATATTTAGATGCAATAAATTGGAGACAATAGAAGTGTGAATAATTTGATGGTTATTTTTTATTAAATTTTTGTTGAAAATGTTACAGTTTACAAATTATGATTAAAAAAATATTATCTATTATGTTATAAACTATTCATCTTCATTGTCTTCGTTGCACGATTTTCTACTTCCCTCATCAAATTCACATTCAAATTGAATATTCAATTCATCTTCATCGTCATTTGGCTCCTCTGTAAAGATAAATAATTTAATGAGGTTGTGAATAGCTACAAATATATAGAAGTAATTTAAAGTGAAAGTAAAATACCTAATTCATTTCGTAGTGAGTCGCTAACAAAACTGGGCAGTTGATCACCATCAAACCAATTAAAATCATACTGACTATCTTTCAATATCCACCCATTGTTTTCAGGACTGAGAGTGCTGGAGTGCTTCTCATGAGCATTGTTCCATATAGTAGATCGCGCAGCATCTACGTCAACTATTCCTGAAACATTGTATAGCTCGCAGATGAATTTCTGTATTGTATCAAATACATCTTGTTCTTTATCTTTATCACTGAATAATTCAAGTTCACCGAATTTAATAAACGCTTGCTGATATTCTAGACATCTTTGTAATATTTTGAACGGTTTTTGCTTTCCTTTCTTTAAAAAAGCAGGATTGTAGTCACATCCTGTTATTGCATGAAATCCTATTAAGCTTCTACATACAAACGGTCCCAAATGGCCATTGATCTTGGTTAAATCAACATATCTTTGATTGTTTCCGGTGCCTGTAAGTACGCAAACGTGTGAGTTAACGTCTTTCAAACGATGCATGTGACCCAGCATTATAATTGATACATCAGTATCAGAACATGGGATCGCAATGTTTTTTTGAGTATCTATATTACATACATGATGAATAATTTTCGTGTCAGCTTCTTCGTGCTGTGGACACGATAAATTTTCATCAATGCTAGATACAACTCTATTATTAATGACAATAAAAAAATGGCATTCCATGAAATTAATTTTTATTAATGTAGATTCAATGTTGCATATAGATGAAGACGCAGTACACTGATTCCCTGTAGCACTTGAGGACGAATCTTTTAAATTAGGTTTTGTTGTAGTTGATTTTGACTGATATTTTTTCATTAAACCTGTAAATGACTTATAACACTGTCTGTGATAACCACTTTCAAATAACTCAACAGGCAAAAGAACATCTTTCAATTTTAGGCTGTGTTCCTTTCTAAGAATTAAAATGTTTTGACACTTTTTTAATGTATCTTCAGTAAAGAATATTAAACTTTCATCAGACTTATGACAAAAAACACAATTTAATAAATTAGCCATTATATCTTCACAAACACTTCAAATATTGTAACTTTGAAGCTAGTAACTCGCGTTGTCAACGTTACAGCAGCTGCACGGTCATAGACTAAATAGAAAACCCGCTAGCGCTACACACAAATTAATTACACTTCTATTGTCTCCAATTTATTGCATCTAAATATCAGCGAATGATCATAACGGTATTTATTTAAAATTTTAAGGTCAAGGTCAATAAATAATATAACCATCATTTAAATTATCCGTCTCATAAAGCCATGTAGTGTTCTCACTCGCATTCATGCGCACGAATAATGCCCTCACGATCGCACTAACAGGGGAATCTTTAAGGCGTCTGGGAGAATGATTGACACCTCGGATTGGTCTGGCTGCTTACAAAGGATCTTGAAATAGTACCATGAGTAATATATACAAAATGTAGGCTTGCTAAAATGACGTAGTTTACCTAATTTTTAAATAATCTTTATAACGTCTGGCGGAAGTAATGGCTCACGGAAATGGTCTGGCAATAAAAAATATCAATTTTTGATAATATTCTTAAAAACATATTTAAATATGAGCGTTTCTACTTTAACGTAGGTGAGTAAGATTTTTACACACCTTTGGTTCGCGCTACCTGTGAAAGGGGCCCGCTTTCGAGCTACTAAGTACACATACTGTCTTAACTACATAGTAGACTAGAAATCTTCAAAATTTCAGCTTTGCTAAAATGACGTAGGTCTGGGGGCTCTGGGATCTTGGACTATATAATAATATTTGTAATATTGTCCACATTACCATGCACATGTCCATAGGTAATGCTGCCAACTGTATTACTTTTAGCATTACAGTACTGCTTTGCAGCTGTCTGTACTACTAGAAAATTTGTACTGCTTTTTGTGTTCAAACAAAGGATGCGCCATATATGGAACTCTCTCAAATCATCGAATACGTTCTATGATTGCCTGGAACATCATCTTCTGTCGAACGTATTTTTGCTGCCACTGGAAACATATGGAAAGTAGAAAGATCCAATCTCCGTATGCTCGGCACTGAAGAACATTCTATGTATAAAGTCATTTCTTAAAGATACAACTGCAACTTCTTCGCCAAATCGCGAATTAAGAAAAATATTTGTTTATGCGACCAACCAGTAGTGGCGCTATGTCTGTCGATGATCCCAATAACTTAGATGTGTGATTAATTTGTTTTGGTGTGATTTAAAATAATATACAGAGATTAACTGCGTGTTTGTATTCCATATCGTTAAGATATACTTTCCAGAGTTGGCAGCATTGTGCATAAATTAGTTTTACAACGATTCCAGTCGTTTAACCTTAGCGCTGTTTTATAAAATATAATTCTAGCGAAAATATCTGTACCCAGCAACCTAAGTAAGGTATTAGGTGACGCTGTTGGTGTTTTCACAGCTCATCAATTTAGATTGCAGTGTTTAGACCATACAGGTTTTCAAAAGTTTTAGTGATCGAATTCAGATTATAGTCTATTTTTGAAATAATATGTTTCTGATCAGAAAATGAAGCCTCATTCAAATTTCTCTGTTTTCGGTGTAAGAGGTCTTTATATAAAAAAGTTTTGAAGAAAAAATAATCATTATTTCACTTATTTTCTTATTTATTTATTTATTTAGATCCGAGAATTACGTTGGGTAAACAACAACGATCTTCTTCAACGAGTGTACTTAATGTGCCAATGGCAGGTTCAATTGTTCCAACAGCTCATACAAGCGTACTTACGGAGGTAAACGCGCCAATTAATGTTTTTGTTTCTCCTACAAATACGTCATCGTCACCTCGCTCTGTAGTTAGTCCGGTAACTTCAAATCAACAGCAGCTGCAACACCAACAGCACCAAACTTCATCTCAGATACAACAGCAAAATTCGAAATCACCAAAAAAGTCAGCTTCATTGCCAGTACCTGCTTCACCGACGATGATGCATAGCCCTCCCGGAAATAAGGTAAGCCTCGTTCTGCAATAAGTAACAGTCTTTTTGATTAAGAATTCTTGTTATTAGATGTTAAGTTATCCACCGTCATGTGGATCCCTAACTTGTTCAACAAATTTGAGTTTATCGCCAGAATCATTCCACGATCAGGATTCACCATTGTCGCCAGTGCATAGTTTAAAATATCCTCGTGATAATCAACGACGTGCTGGGCACATTCATGCTGAACAAAAGCGAAGATATAATATTAAAAATGGATTTGATATGTTGCATTCTCTTATTCCTCAACTGCAGCAAAACTCAAATGCAAAAGTATTTTGTTTATAAATTTATTTTAAAATGATTTCCTGAAAATAATATCGACATGAATTTCAGCTCAGTAAAGCTGCAATGTTACAAAAGGGCGCGGAGTATATAAAACAACTACGGTCTGAACGAAATGTTTTAAAAGAAAAAATGGATGCGTTAAGCAAAGAGCGTGATGCTTTAACTAACTCTTTATCGTATGATTATAGACTTTTATTTAAGTAAAATTCGCTTAAAATCGCAAAATTTTACAGGCATCTACATTCAATACTTCCAGCGAACGGTGCACCGCTAACCCGACAAGGAACTGAGCAAGTGAGGCAGCTCTATGAACAATACGTGCGCTTTCGTACCTTGAATAACTGGAAATTTTGGATCGTAAGTTCAATATATTTATATATTATGGATGTTTAAAAATAGTTTCAGGTCCAACCATATAGTGGGAACACCAACCTCTAACCATATAGTTGCCTCAAAGCTTAGTAAAAAAAGTTCGTTGACTTGTTTGGGCTAATCGTTCCGGCAAGTGCTGTTTCAGCAAAACGCGAAATTAAGAAGTCTATAACGTAGGTGTCTCCGAAATCCATTACGGTGGTATGAATTAATCAATCAAGATATAACACTGAGAAGAGCAGTGACACTCTAATGCTAAAAGTAAGGGAGGACAAACGGCCTACTTTCGATAAAGGATATGTATCAGCATTAGCTTTGTTAGACGTTTCCAACGATTTTGACACTGTGGGCCACAACATTCTTATGAAAACTTGAGAAATATTTGGGGTTTTCTGACAGTGCTTTAAAATTTATATAAAGAAACATCGTTAAAGCATATAATCTTTAGTCAGACTTTACAGCTGAAGAGACTCTATTCTGGAGTACTCTTGGACCCATTTTATACAGCATTTTTATTTATGACATAGTTTTTGGTTGTACGAAAATCTTAATCCACATTAACGCAGATGACGCCCAAGTTTACATATTATGACCGATCGTAAAAAAATTTGATATCCCGCATCAATGAAGATCTTAAGCAATTTCTCAAAAGGAAGTCAGTTTCATTAGTATTTCAAACTCTACGAAATCTGAGGAGAATTTCCCACCTTTACTTTAAGAAAACTCAAAAATTAAATTTGAAAACACTGCAACTAGCTTGGGCTTTAAAATTAAATCTCGATTTAACTGTTCTGGTCATGTTAACAGTGAGTAAAGTATATAATGTTCTAAAAAAATTGTGGATAAATAACAGCTGCTATCGTACCGCATTAAGCAAGGTTAAAACTTTTTAAAAGCTTCATAGTCCCTCTCATCGCATTTGATGAGATAGTTTATGGTAACTTAGACTCTGCATCTCAGCAAAAATTGCAATTAGCTGTTAGTAGCTCTGTTATACAATATGTTTCTAAAAGGAAAAGCTTGAGCATATATGATAAATATAATATAAAAATAGTCAAAATAAACTTAATATTTACAATTTAGATTGCACAAAACATAAGAGCTGATGGTTTGAAACTTTTCATGAGTTTACCAGCAACTTCGTACACAGAGAACATAAACTACTCTCTCATTTTTGATCCCACTTACAGGCTTTTCGAGTACAGAAACGCTTGTTGAACTAAAACCTGTAAAAGCATGTAAATTGACTAACGCATTATTGCACGGGAACGCAGCTTATGATTGCAAAGTTATTATTTTGGTTGTTGTTATTATGATTGGTGTTCTTTGTAGTTTTGAACCTTAAATCATTTCTCAACTTGGGCATCTCTTGCATAGAAACAGCCTTGTATACTTGTCCAAATAGACTCGGTAAACTCTCACTTTCTGCGTTTTGAATACCATTTATGATAACGTCAAACTGCAAAATTTTCGTAATTCTCTACCTGTTTTTATAACTCCCAAAATTAGTATTAAGTTCAGAAGAGAGAGGAATCAAAAATAGTCGTTAGATATGCTAGTATTTATCTGTTTTTATACCCTACACAGAGGGTATATTCATTTTGTCATTCCGTTTGTAACGCATAGAAGGCGGCGTGGCAAGTATGGAAAAGTATATATATTCTTGATCAGCGTCACCACCTGAGTCGATATTGCTGTGTCTGTCTGTCTGTGTGTCTGTCTGTTGAAATCAAGTTTACGGGAAAACTAAGCAAGCTAATTCAATGAAATTTGGTACACGGTTCACACCTTCTTGCAAGCTGACAGCATATAAAAATGGGTGAAATCGGTTCACGGCCACGCCTTCCGCCCATACTCTATGTAAATATACCATATAGTCCATTTTGAAAAAAGGTTGCTGCGATTTTGATAAAAATTGGTGATTTGGTGAAGAAGAGAACAAAATTAAGATTAGGCTAGGTTCTAAATCTGCAAAGGCTCTTAAAGGGGCGTGGCACAGCCCTAAATTTTAACATTTATAACGCCATAGCTCGTAAACCGTGTAAGATATTGTAATTAAATTTGGTACACGAATACAGATCTTATGAATCTTGAATTGCGCATAAAGTGGGCAGAATTATAATAGTGGGCGTGGCACTTCTTAACAATTAAAAATTTGGATTTTGTATAACTCCAAAATGGCACATACGATTTTCATTAAAATTTTAGGGATGATACCACTGAATGTAGTCAACAATACCAGCTGCGTCAATATACTGAAAAAATTCTTTTAAGGGCGTGGCACAGCCTACAATACTTACAAACGTTATAAAAAGAGAACTAACGACGCAATCGTTATGAAATTTAATAAGGCGGATATACTTGCCAAAAGGTGTCTTCTTGCAAAATTTTGGCACAATTGTGCTGGTGGGTGTGGCACCTCCCATATAAACGAAATACGTTTAATGCTGTAGATAGTGTGCTATGAGAATAATCTTCATAAAATTTTGTGTAGAGGTTCGGTTACTATAAGCTTCGGAATTAAATTGAGAAGATTGCATCAGTGGGCGTGGCACCTCCCTCATTAACATAAAGATATAAGTGCTATTTTAAGTGAACTATTGGAGGAATTGTTCCGAAATTTGATGTAAGTGGTTTACTGTGTATTAGGTACATATGAATCAAAACCTGGCAAAATAGCAACAGTGGCCGTGGCACCTCCCATACAATTAAAATACCGTAAGTGGCATAACTATCGAAATATATGAGCAATCATACTGAAATTTGGTGTAAGAGGTTTGTTTATAAAAAGCTATTTCTGGATCAAAATCGGACTGGATTGCATCAGTGGGTGTGTCACCGCCCTAAATTTTAAGAATAATTACGGCACATATCGCAAACTATACAAGCTATTGTGCTAAAATTTGGTTTGTTTATTTAACCAAAAGTGGAATTGGAGAAGTGGGCGTGGCATATTTCGTGTTTTTCATTTCTATTCTATTTTTTTCAACATTTCCCATATTCTTTTGACATTTTCAATCTTTTACCTTTCTCCTTCAATTTCATTCGTCATTTTCTTTATTCTTTCGATTTTTTCATCAATTTTTCAGCATTTTTCATAATTTCGACTTATTCAATTTCTTTCAACTTTCTTCAATGGTTTTCATATATTTGCAACATTTTCAGTTTTTGCAACATTTTTGAACCTTTTTACATAATTTTCGACTTATTCAACCTCTTCAACATTTTTTTAACATTTATTTATAAAGTACTTTCAATGCAGTGTAGGGTATGTGAATTTCGGCCTGGCCGAAGAAAGCACCTTTACTAGTTTTATTTCGTTCAGTTATTTTATCATTTATTCAACATCATTGCTAATCAACTGCTAAAACTTTCTCTACTACATTTTATTTATTTACTTTTATTTACCATTATTACGGTCTATAAATTTAATTGTACAGAGGCGCTGTGGTATTCTTTCTTCGGATGTTGATAAAGCATCAGTCAGCTGTTCGATGATGCTCTCCTTCATTATAATAATTTTTGAAATCAGGTCTTTCCGGCTTGTACTTTTGATGACTTCCGGAAATTAAGTCAAAATGTTTTTTGGGAAAAAGCCAAAAACTGATTAGAAAACTGCGCAAGAACATGGAAACTACTCAGAAGAATTTTTTTCCTTTGAAACTAAGGAGAAACTAGAAACTTTTCTGATCTAAATAATTTACAAACAGAATTTTACAAATATGTTCATACAAACCTGTTGTTATATTAAATGTTAATGAAAAGATAATTGAACTTACAGCCATTTAGAAGCGATCATCTTTCAAGTAAAATTTTACAAGTTTGTACAATGCTTCAACTTTCATAAAAAAGGAAAAAAAAAACAACACAATATAGACACATGTTTCGATTCTTAAAATTTCATCAGCTTATTTTTGGTTGATGCTTACTTGAATGTTGATCGCTGCAAAATGGTTGTAAGTTCAATTATCATTTAAACAAATGACAAAAAAAAAAGTTGTATTAAATGCATATATGAAGGACATTTGCAATGATTTTCCGACAACAAGAACATTAATAATGTTCTTCACCTTCAGCGGCTAACAGGGTCTGCCATTCATATTACACTTAGAATATTACTACATTTATGCGAAAGCTTGAGTACGATATGGTTCAGAACACATGCATAAACCAAAACTCAAAGTGCTTTGAACGCACGAAGTGTGGTGACTCGTGCACGATTTCAGATCAGTATTAAATTTTGCGTATCGGTTAAAAAGTGTTCATGAACACCCCAAACTATTAGAGCGTTTTGAAAATCAACTGCTGCCAGATATTATGCTTGTGATGAATTCTTCAAAAAAAATAATTGCAATATTGTAACACATATGTTTTTCGTTTAAAATACCAAAAATTTATTTGTCTTGAGTCGAATTTTTTTCTAAACACTAAATTTAGTTTCTGATTTTAATCAATAAGATTTTGGAAAACAAATTTGTGTGTTGTTGTTTTTCTGACAACAAGGAAATTTTATTTTGTTTTATAGCATCACTGCCATGTGATTGATGTATCATTGTGTTTGAAATTTTCGGTCATTACGTTTGCATACGGTTCGAGTCAGCGCACAGTAAAGTCGTAAGCATAATCGGTAGCCACAAAAGCGTATTGAATCATGGCGTACTCAGTAAATACAGCGTAAGCTGTCGTATATACATATGGGTCAATCCATCTATAATGGGCCTATCATTACCCTCATGTTTTTTAAATTGGCTGAAACTTTTTCAGTAATTGGTCTATCATGTAGAAGATATAAAAAAATTCGATAAAATTTTTTTGTCCAATATTATTGCTTAAAAAAAAAAGTTTTAAATTGTGTTCAAAAAAGCTCGTAAGTAAAACGAAAAAATTCATTATATTTATATAATTATATTTCTTTCATGGACAAAAATGAATGAAATTTTCAGAGATGATGCTCCTGAATGTTTTGAAAATTTTGACCTTAAAAAGGCTGAAATCAATTCAAATTTTATTCTCTCGCTCTCATTCTCAATGTTTCAGTTTACATTGCAAACCATAAATCTTAACTTTAAATGCTTGTAAAATCAAATAAGGTCCTGTATATTCTAAAAATTTTGAGCCTATAAAGGCTGAAATCAGTGATGGAGTATTTGGGAAATTGATGTTTTTTGAAAAAGTCAATTTTTTTATCTTTTATCACATAAAAACCGTGCAGGCCTTAAGTTATTCAGATTTGCAGTTTTTTTGCCATCTACTAGTACACATCTACCTAAAAATAATATAAAAGCTAATTTGGATTGTGTTGGTTTGTTTATATTCATCAATGAATTTTTTTGTTTTACTTGCGAGTTTTTTTTAACACAATTTAAAACTTTTTTTAAGCAATAATACTGGTTAAAAAAATTTTATCGAATTTTTTTATATCTACTACATGATAGACCAATCACTGAGAAAAGTTCCAGCCTATTTAAAAAACATTAGGGTAATGATAGACCCATTATAGATGGAATGACCCATATGTATGTGTTCATATGTTTGCATTGCAACATTACAATGATTGGGAGCAGAGCTTGACAGGCATACACATTAGGGTTGTTCAGAAAAAAAAAATGACTCCGATTTTGCTGGTCATGCAGTGGTATGTTCTACAACATAAAACAATAACTCCTGAATTTTTTCAGATTTTTTAAAGCAGTTTATCAACTCTCTCAAAGCAAAAATTAGAATTTACTTTAAAAAAAAAAGACTTAAATTATAAAATGCAGCTAAAAAATATCAAATAAAATTTAAAATTAACTTAAAATACATAATTATCTTTATTTTTTAATTGTCTTTAAAGATAATATTTGTAGGTAGGCAAAAAAAAATTTTTTATCTTACTTATATGACGAAAAACTTAGGAAAATATGAAAATTTAGCCTTTTTTACCAAACAAATGCATGTTCCTTACCAAATTGAGATTTTTTAGTTTAAATTAATTTTATAAATTAGTTTTAGAGTTATGATAATTTTAAAAAAGTACCTTTTATATTTTTTCGAGGAATTCCACGAAAATTCGCACCTTAACTGGAGCTAATTTTTGGATTAGCACCTTTTCGTGTCCCTGTATGTCGGAAACATTTTTTTATTGATTATAGACTATAACAATATGTTTTCATGCGCTAACCAAAAGAAATAAGTGAAATTATATTATGTACATTCGATTTTGCGATTTTTTAAATTTTTTTTACAAAACGCCACTTCTGCTCTTTTTGTCAAACACAACATAAACGTCAATAAAATAAGATTTAGAGGCGAATAACCAGGCAATATGGGTACCGTTAACTTTCTTTTTGTCCATAGAACAAAATGAGACCCCGTAGGAACCTCGAATCGGAGGACTCAAAAAGTTTTTTAAATTCTTATTTTTGCTTTGAGAGAGTTGATAAACTGCGTTAAAAAATCTGAAAAATTTCAGGAGTTCAGAGAGCATACCACTGCATGACCAGCGAAATCGGAGACATTTTTTTTCTGAACAACCCTAATACACATATCTATCACGTTTTCTTATTTTGAAATTTCCGGCAATCAAATGCAACTAAACTACAATATTATCAAATCTAATACCGATCTGGGTTAGCTATGCAAAATACAACAATTCTTCTAACACATTATGTCCTGTTATTTTGCGATAAACTAACATAACAACCATTGGCTTATTTACAGGTAACCTTTCGAGTCAACACCTCTCTCTTCCCCCTCTTCCCCATCCTAAAGTAATAGAATTGGTACTCAATTTTTTTATCAAAATCAGAGTTTAGTACCAAAGATATTTCCCTTATTTAGAGTAAAAACCGCCGCACCTGTCAAATCCTAAATCTGCTACTGAAAGCAACATAATTTGGAAAATATGAATATCTTAATGATAGAATTTTTTGATTTTTTTATGTATGTTATTCCCTGAGCACTCCAAAATGGAAATTCCCAACATAAATTTGGCAAATATCATGCAATTCATGCAGTTAAACTGGTGGACGCTTTCATAAAAAATCCATATTTTCCTAAGTTATACCTAAAATTTCGATATGAAAGCAGAAACGTTCTTAGAATTGATTAAAAAATTACATACAAAAAAAAAAGAAAAAAAAAATTGCATCAGATACTTTCTTAGTTTTGATTGAAGAATAACATATAAAACAATAAATAAAAGATGTATTGAAGATACTTTGAGAAACATTTTTATGAATAAAAGAATAAGTGTTTATGCAAATTTATTTTAAGTTTTTTACTTTTTTTATTCATAAAATCAAAGCATGTAAAAAAAACTGTTGAATGTTTTTTTTTGTTCTATTCCCTATAGTTTTTGAGATATTCGTCTCAAAAATCTGTTAAAAAAAATCAGAAAACACAAAGAGTGCAGTTATTTAAAGAATGATGGATATGTATATATCTGAAAAGGATTTAAAAATTTAATTTTTGTACGATTCAATATATGTACGTATGTTTCATTTTACGATGCTTCTGAAATGCTTGTTATGCGAATTTAGATAATTAGATGAAAGTTTTTCAAATAAAGAGACCTCTTTATTACGTTGTTATAATCTGTATTTATATTTGAGAAAAAAAGTACAAAACATGATCAGCTGATTTAATTTAAAAAGATCTACATGAAAATACTGCAAATCTATTTACATATCGACACTTCAGGGAAGCGTGTGTGACAATTTAAGACTTGTTTCCATTTACTTATATCTTTTCAGACAAGTGTGAGATTGCATTTTCATCTCTTGTAACAAGTACCTTCCGATATTTATTAAAAATATAAAAATTTGACGAACATGCGGAATTAATTCGGAAAATTGTTTTAAAGTTCGTAACGGGTGTGACGTCAAAAAAAGCTCTTCAATATTATGAGTTTGAGTTCAAATTGCCTAAAACTTTGCTGGAGTGAGTGATAAATTGATATCATTTTTAAAATACTTCATATGTTCTTTTAACATAAACTTTTAAATATTAGATACAAAGTAACTCCAAAAATGGAACGAGTGTGAAATCCAAATGTAACGGGTGTGACACTATAATAATTTCTAGTAAAATATAGAATAAATTAATATTTTATTGAAAAAAAATTTTAAAAAAAGGACATTCAATACATTGAGAAGATTTTTTATCGATTACTATTTTAAAAGCTGCATAGCTACCTGTAGTGCATCGACTTACTTACAAAATTTTTTATATGTCTACAATTTTTTTTTTTCAAAAAGTGATCAGTCAAGCTGGAAGTGTCCATATATTTGACTTCGGAGACAAATTGCTTCAAAAAATTTCGAAATGAAACAGTGTAGACTTACAAAAAACTTTGAAAATCATTATAAGAAGTTAGAAAACGAAAACCGAACCGTAACGCTGTTTTCTAAAATTTGGAAATTTGCGGCTTCCATAAATCGTTTTTTTTTATCATTAATTTTTTCAAAATTCTAACTCCTATTTTCTTTTTAATTTTTAGCTTGGTTTAATATTTGAACCGTTTCTATCATCCTATACAACATCAGTTTCAAGCGCCAGCATGGAAGAAATGCGACGGACAGCATTTCTTTGGATTGATCAACACTGCTCATTGGTTGATTTACGTCCAGGTAAGTTTTAGTATGTATGTTCATAATATACATACATATCATCGGTTTTGGTTACGCCAAATAAATAAAAGTTGTTTTTGAGTTTAGACACACCAAAAACTGTCGTTTACATTTACGAAAACATTGAGTATAAGATCGAGTTTAACTACAACTGAATTGTACATATATATATATATATATCTACGTTGAAGTGGCTCTTAAAATTTTTGTTTATTTAATATAAATGCGAGCACCCCCTAAAAAGCTTGAACAAGAATCCAAAAAATTTCCTGCAAAATTTGAGCTTGGTGCCTCAATGTAAACAAGTACCGCAAAGTTTGAAAAGAAATTGATAGTCCGGAAGGCAGCGTTTTATTTTTTAAGGTAATTTCCTTCCGCTTCATTTTTTTTTTGCAAATAAAGGGCCAACTAAACCATGCATGGGCTACCTTAACCTACTGTCAAATTCGAACGAAAAGTCTGTCAAATACTTAAGAATCTCAGAGTAGAGTTTTACTGGCTATGTTGTACTTACATAAACTTAAGAAGCGATGGCTACCTATGGAATAGGCTTTAACTTGAATCATAAAAATTAAAAAAAGAAAATTAAAATTTTGTGCCTTTTAAAAAAAGTAAATCCATCAAATCTCATCCGATTCTCATTGACAGCAAACTGTAAGCATGAAGACAAAATTACATTTTGAACAGCGCGCAACTGATTTAGGCTAAAAAAAAATTTATAGAAATACAGTACAACCTTGCTGAACGCAACTAATAGAAATTCGGGCAGTTGCGGTGACTGAAGTTGTTGCAAAAACCGAGTCAAGAAATGTTTTCGCATAAAGGTGCTGATTTTGAATAATTATGCAAATTATTCATTAAAATTAACTCGCATTGGAATGAGAGTAAAAGTATTTTATTGAAAATACTGCATTCTTTATTTAACACCAAAAAACTAAAATAAATATTTCTGACGCAGTAGTTATGTACGTATGTATGCAGAATATAATTTTGGTAAAATTATTTTTCAAAAAAATATGAAATTTTTGACACAATTTTATTGTATGCCATTAGGTATATACGCCATTTTCTCCAGCCCATTAAATACAAGAGCTGAATGAACTAAAAGCACTGTTAGCCTTAATCTTCGATATAGGTGGAGTGAAACATTGGTTTCGTCTGCGCTTTCAATTTCTTCCACTTGATCTTCGTTTTTTGACAACTGGCATTTTGCAGCACACAGAAAGCAACCGGTCGTAAAATAAATTTAATTAAACTGAATAAGCGCGAAATAAATGTACACGTACTTCTTAAATGTTGCACATGCATACATATATTTGTTCTGAGAAATAGCAGTAACATTTAAAGAAGCATTTCAAAATCAAAAAAGAAGTCAAAGTAAACTAGATCAAAAGTTAAAAAATTCAAGTTGCGATAATTGATTACTGTTTTTTTAAAGTTACGTGAACAGAGTCTACAATGTAAACAATTGAGGTGTTGCAATAATCAAGGAGTTGCGTTCATCGAGGGTTGCGTTGAGCGAGGTTATACTGTATTACCAAATAAATGAAAAATGTGCTGGAAAACGGGATTTTTGGGGATATCTCAAAAACGATTCTTAAGAAAAAAAATAGTGGAAATTTTTGGAATCTACGCCTCAAAATACATAGAAAAAGTATACCAGGAACTAGATCTCGAAATGAGGCCTAAATTTGTAAACTAGTGTTTTGGAAACCAAAAAACATATAGAACTACGGGAACACTAAAATCTTCGAGAACTAAAAACAACAGTATAGTTAAAAAATTTATGGTCTTCCCAAAACCCAAAAACCTGACACCCCTTTACGACCTATCTCTTCTTAATTTAATAATAGGTAATATTTTAAGAAACCTAATTTCTGACGAATACAACGTAAAAAACTCATTTGACCTTATGCACAAATTAGATATTTTCACTTGAACAGATAAAGATGTATCTATGGCGAGAAGAAAAAACTGCTTAAGTCCTAGTACTCGTGTCATTTAATATGAAATCTATATTTACAAACATTCCAATACATTTAGGAGCAAAAACATCATGGGAAAATGGGACATTATAAAATATTTGACAAAAATACCACAACGACAATTTTCAGAAATTTTAGAACTTTGCCTCGAGACAAGCACTATTTTAAACTTGACAAAACAGTATATCATTATATAAGCAGTAGTGCCCACTACCACAAGCAACGATAAGCGTGTGTTGATGATTCTGTATAACAGTGCACGCTTTCTTACGCTCTTTAAGTGCCTTCTTGTTCTCATTTTTACTCTTTGGGCGCCCTTGTCGCCGACGATAGTTGCCATAATCCTTGATAGAAATTAGGATTTAAAAAGGTTCTATGTGCAAATATGTTGATGACATATTAGCAACTATTAACAAAAAAGACGTAATAGATATTTTTCTGAACACACTTAATTTAAATTTCAATATATAATTCACCCTTGAAATGGAATGTAATCTACACGGTAAACTAAACAGAATGCAAGAAAAAATTTCATTTGACCAGTTCACAAAACCCAAATATTCAGCGAGAGAATTCAGGAAAAAGGAGATGAACCACAAAAAGGAGTCGGACAACATCCGTTTCTTAACTAGTCAGAAGTAGTCAGACTTACAGGACTTAGTCATATATGATCCGAAAAACGTTCCTGTAAGTATGTAGAGTAATTGAGCTTCTCTCTTTGTCCATAGTTGCTGGATTTAGTCAGATGAATATGGTCTTAAAGAATCTTTTTTCCGTACCTGTACTTTTAGATTTTTTCTCTTTTACAGAGCGTAATTTTCATAAGTAGATACAGTGTTTCAATACTTTTTAAAAATCTCATGTTTCCAATATAACAATTTTCTGCAATTTGCATTTAATATTGTAAAAGTTAATTGTAAATCAATTTATAATTATTATCAATTTATTAATTATTATAATCAGCGTCATTAATTCCATGTTCCAAAAACACAAATTAAGTCATTAATTTAATTTCATGTTTTAATTTTAAAAATTTTTCAAATTTTGTGGTTATGGAAATAAAATTATCCTTGAAAAAGTTGCCAAAAAAATGAAGCATTGGCGAAAAAATTGACTCAAGAGAAATTTTTAAAAATACTGTTCAATAATCCTCCAAAAAATAAATTTTTTAAAAGTTGATTAAATAGTGACTTCACAACAAAATGTTGCAAATCTTAATTTTATATTTATACAAAATTTAGTTCTTTAAATTTTGTTTTTCATTCGACCACTGGAACCAACTAAAAAAACAGCTTATTTACTTGCAAGACTAATTGTTTATTTCAACCTCTGTTTTTTTTTTAAACTCCACAAGACCTACACTTTGCTATAAAGAACACAAAACAATTTTTATTTCAACTGGACTGCTGAGCTATCGCGACGATGTGATCCGCGTTTTTGATTTTCTGCTCTGCGCGGTCTGCGTTTTCGTTGGAAATAAGATATCTTTTGCTAGGGTTTTCTGTGATAGTTAAGACCGTTCTTTTTTAGTAAATACAAATAATCGGAAATAATATATGAGGTTGTTGATTAAATATTTAATTTTATATTAGTTTTACAAATTTTATTTTAGTAATTTTATTTTAATCCATTTCGTTTGAGTAAAAATTTTCAATTGAAAAAACATTTTTTAATATGAAACAAATTTTTTGATTTTAAAAACTTACAACAGAAACTTAAATATTATTTATTTTAGAGAAGTTGTTTTGTGTATAGTGTTTTAGTTGTATAATTGTTTATATGTGGTGGTATTAAATCACCACATATATATGTGAGTTTCCTTAAAAATTTTCGTGACTCTTTATACCATATGGGAGTGCCTTAGAATGTCCCAAAAAATCTATTACTTTAAGTGTGCCTCATTTGATATCTTTTTACTCACCTAGTACCAATGCAAGCAAAAAAAATAAATTCTTGAGTGTCACGCAGATGAAAGCTTACAAGCAATAGAATATGACTTTTTAATAAATCAGCGAAATTAAAGATTTTAGTGACCATAGTAAAAATTTATTCATCAGACAATTAATATCAACTGTAAAAACTTCTGAAAGATTCATCCAGTGTGAATATTTGGTAAAAATTTCTCAGTCATTCTACTTATTTCTGTTATTAAAGTATGTATGTCGTTGAAAAAACAGAATTTTTTAAAGTTTTTAGTCTGCGACTTTTGATTTAAAAAGTATTAATTTTTTTATTATTTTGCCTCTTAGTAATTATCTACATGGTATTTGAAAAAACTTTATTAAAAATTTAAAATAACATGTGTACTTAATTTGCAGTTAAGACAGAGAAATTTCTAAAACTATTTGGATTTGTATGAGTTTATAAAGGGTGTTTTTTTTAGAGATATAGAGCTTCGAATTGAAATAAAACACAAGAAAATCGTTTTAATGTCCATCAATTTGGCTTTATTGGAAGGATAATTTTATGCCATTAATGTTTAAATATGATTTCGGGCATGTGGCCGCCGCGGCTGGCTCGAATAAAGCCAATTCTACAGGTCCAATTTTGAAACACTTTTTCGAGCATATGGGGCCGTATGTCGGCAATAACGCCACGAATGTTGGCTTCCAAGTCCCCTAACGTTTCTGGTTTGTTGGCGTAGACGAGCGACTTCACATATCCCCAAAGAAAATAATCCAATGGTGTCAAATCACACGATCTTGGTGGCCAATTGACAGGTCCATTCCGCGAAATTATGCGCTCATCGAATGTTTCCTTCAATAAATCGATTGTGACGTGCGCTGTGTGGCATGTAGCGCCGTCTTGTTGGAACCACAACTCATCCACATTCATGCCATCCAATTCGGGAACAAAATAGTCGGTTATCATGGCTCTATACCGGTCTCCATTAACGGTAACTGACTCTCCAGCATTATTTCGGAAGAAGTATGGCCCAATGACTCCACCAGCCCATAGAGCACACCAAACAGTCAGTTTTTGTGGATGTAATGGCGTCTCAAGGGTCTCATGTGGATTCTCTTCACTCCAAATGCGGCAATTTTGCTTGTTGACGTAGCCATTCAACCAAAAATGAGCCTCATCACTGAACAAAATTTTGCGATGAAAATCAGCATCGAGATCAATCTCATTTTCGGCCCATACACCAAAATCACGACGCATTGCATGGTCTCGCGGCTTTAATTCTTGCACAAGCTGGATCTTGTAAGGTCGCAAGCCAAGATCTTTGCGCAAAATCTTCCATAAAGTTGATGGACAAAGCTCCAATTGCTGTGCACGGTGGCGAATCGATTCATTCGGGTCCTCTTCAACATTTTGCTCTACAGCGGCAATTGTTTCTTCGGTGCGCACTGTTCGACGTCTCTGCGGATGCGTATTATCACATAGAGTAAACGTAGTGCGAAAACGATCCATGGTTAACCGAATTAATTGCTCTGATGGACGATTATGTCGACCATAAAATGGACGGAGCTTGCGGTAAACTTCGCGAACTGAACCATTTTTTTCGAAATAAATTTGCACGATTTGCAAGCGTTGTTCTTTTGTCAACCTGTTCATGATGAAATGGCAAACCAAACTAAACATAAATAACATTAGAGTTGCCAGATTTGAACATAAAATGCCAGTTTTATCTCTATTCGAAAAACAAACCTCTAAAAAAAACACCCTTTACATTTGAATTCTTAATCTCTAAAAATCACCCTGGCTAACCAGACCAGGCAAACCTTATATGACACTGATCAGTGTGTTAAAGTAAACCAAATTTGTTTGTGCATTTTTTACCATATCTTCTCTATTGCTGCCTAATTTTGCCCAATTTTGTTGATTTAATTTTCTTAATGACTAGAACTACAAATAACCAAAATTTGAATAAGATCGGAGCATTAAAAATTTTAAACTGGTACGCTTTGCAAATTTTACCTCATATGTACAATGCAGATGACAAAAAAATTAATGTCGGATCATTAAACATTACTTATATGATTAAATATACTTATGAAATAAAAAATAATTACAAATCTTTAATATAAATGGTGTCCTTCTTTGCATAATATCAGGCCTTCCATGCACATTATGCTTTTAGAAGGCCTAATATTAGCCCTTACAAATGCAAAAATGCTGGCATATATGTGGGATAGGATTTGACAGCCTGACATACGTGGGTTAGGATTTGACACTGACATATGTAGGACAAGATTTGACAGACAAAAAGTAAGAAGTAGGCAGCACTGGAAAATTATAAAACTAGACGCTAGGATGATTTTGAAAAGAAACGAACAAGTCAGTCGGTGTAAGGAAGTTGTCAAGAATAAACAGAAAATAAAATCATAAGAAAAAGAAGTGAACTATAGTGGAAATAAAATATAAGAAAAGAAATGTGATTTTGAAAATTGTGTAAAACTGAAATAATAAAACTATAAAAAGAACAAAACAAACAAAAGTAATTAAATAAACGAAAACTCATATATAAACAAAACAAAGTGAATTTCAATTAATTCCCACAATTTTGGGGGCTCTACCGGGATATTTTCTAAGTGAGTGAAACTGAAATGCTAAAATTGAGTCCAGTGTTATTGCCTTGTGAAATCAAGCAAATTGTTAAATTAAACACAAAAATAAAATTTTATGGTGTAACAAAAATGTTTGAGTACGAATCAGCCTATAAAGCGACAGCGTCCTCAAGTTGCAGTAACATCGAAATTTCGAGAAAAGGCGACTTCATTTTGTGTGCAGTAAGCCACAAAGCGACAGCGTCCTCAGGTTGCAGAAATCAAGAACGATCGAGAAGCTTCAATTTCTTCGTTAGCAACAAACAACGAAGACGCGAAAACAAATAAGAGGAGAAAATTAACAGCATAGAGACGCTTATGAAAGAGGAGAAACAACAGCATAGAGACGCTAATGAAAGAGGAGAACACAACAGCATAGAGACGCTACTGAAAGAGAAAAAAATTGACAGCAGAGACGCTAATAATAGCAGAGTTATACGTGAAAAAAACAACAAAAGCAAGAAAGCAGGTAGAGTAAGAGATAAATTTGCAAACAATAATACTTTCATATAAAGGAAAATAAGAAACTTAGATTTGAGTGAATTTTTATAGTTGGTAGAGCGAAATGTTTAAAGTAAAAACAGAAAATTGCTAATCCTAATGTCAAACTTTTTTTATTGTTCATTTCGAGAAACACATGTTGAAGTTTGTTGCTAAATGCAAATGAGAATTTGTTATTTTTAAAAAAAATATAAACGTCAACCTTTTTTATTGTGGTATTTGAGAAAATTGTTTTGAAGTTTCATGACAAGGAAAATATTTTGAAGTTTCATGGAAAGGGCAAGTGAGAGTTTGTTTTCTTTATTTAAAAAAAAAAAAACTAACGTCAGATTTGTTTGCTTTTACGGTTGCTAAAATCAAATTTAGAATTTTCATTGGACATTAATTTTGCTGGTATTTTTTTAGAGTTTATAATACACAACAATATTAAACTAAAAATATTTACTATATTGATTTAATTATAAAATATTTTAAAATGGATGTAAACAGCATTCTTGCACTGAACGTAGATGGACTGAAAGACAAATTGAAAAGTTTGGGGTTAGGGACGAATGGACGAAAAATAACTTTACAAGACAGGCTCTTTGAGTCGCAATACGATGACGTTGCTTCTAATGCATCGCAACCAACTATAGTTGCACGGTCTACATTTACGCTAAGGGATATTGAGGACTCCCTGTCGTCGTTCACTGGGTCTGGATACCCAAGCGTGGATAAATGGATTGAGGAGTTTGAGGACAATGCACTGACCGTCAATTGGAATGACCTCCAGAGTTTTATTTATGCCAAACAACTACTTAAGGGTGCTGCAAAAATTTTTGTGAGTCTGGCATATCGGACTGGAAGACTTTAAAATCTTCGTTGAGAAAAGAGTTTGGAGGAAGTTTGTCATCAATCGAAATACACAGGCTCTTGCGAAATCGTCGCAAACGGCCTCAAGAGAGCTACAGAGAATATCTGTATAGCCTTATGGAGATTGGTCAGCCTATAGAGCTGGACGAGAAGTTTCTTATTGAATATTCTATCGAAGGAATTCCTGATTCAAAATTTAACAAAAGCACATTGTACCAGTCCCGGTCGGTTGATGAACTGAAGCAGCAAATCATTGTGTACGATAAAATTCGTGGAGCTACTCTACAGTCTTCAAACTCAAGAGGCAGCCAGCCACAGAATTTCACTAAACTAAACTATAGTCCTCAGCCGGATCGTCAAGAAGTTAAATGCACCCGAATGCAAGGAACCAATCAAAAGAGATGTTGCTAAGGTAGAGCGCATGAATGTCAACACATTAACATCATCATCAACAATAGACAACAATAGACCTTTTCTGCCATTAAGCAATCGGATATTCAAGGATTTGGAAATCAGAGGTGTTAAAATTTCAGCCTTGCTTGATACTGGTAGTGACATCTGTGCTATCAGATATGATACATTAATGATGCTTGGGGATATCGAGCTAAAGCCGACAAGCAGAACTTTTATAGGAATTGGTCAGTCAGAAATTAGTACACAGGGAAGTTTCATAGTGAGCGTAGAAATCGACGAAATTGTTTTGGAAATAGAGTTTCATGTAGCCAGAGAAAAGGACATTTTATGTTCAGCAATTATCGGCAACGATATTTTAGGGCAGGTCGATATTCTAATTGATTCCGAGGGAGCTAAGTTCATCAAAAAGGTTCAAACTGCAGATACATGCAGTAACAAATTTAAACATAAAAGCAAGCAAGACACAAATTTCGACCAGGAAATTGTTGAGAATGGAGGCTCTAGCATAGAGGCTTTGGTAAACGAGTTTCCTCAAATTGGTTCATCAACGTTTGTAGATAACTCTTTTTGTGATTTATCTCACTTGGACAAGGAGAATGCTGACAAAGTTATGCAGCTTGCATCAAGATACAACCCAGTGAAAGAAAAAGAGTCACCAGTTGAGATGAAAATTATTTTAAAGGATGAGTTCCAGTTTTCCAGAGACCAAGAAG
Organism: Meiosimyza decipiens; assembly: GCA_963680825.1. Lineage (NCBI taxonomy): Eukaryota > Metazoa > Arthropoda > Insecta > Diptera > Lauxaniidae > Meiosimyza > Meiosimyza decipiens. Next base: position 31,655,663 of record OY804260.1, read on the forward strand.
ACTATCATTCATTGACCAGAGTATAGTCTGTCAACAGGTTAAGAAGTGGCTTGACGAAGGAATCATAGAGCAAAGCTTTTCAGAATATGCTTCACCGGTAGTACTTCTAGCAAAGAAAGATGGTACTAAATGGCTTTGCTGCGATTATCGTAAACTTAATGAAAAGGTAATACGAGATAATTTTCCTATGGTCCGGATCGATGACGTTCTTCAGAGTTTACAGGAAGCCAAAGTATTTACTACGCTAGACCTGTGTAATGGATTTTTTCATGTCCCAATGGATCCATCCTGTCGAAAGTATACATCGTTCGTCACCCATAATGGACAGTATCAATTCAGATACGTTCCATTCGGTATATCGAATTCACCGGCGGTCTTTTGTAGATATATCTTCGCGATTTTCAGCGAGCTGATCGAAGTCGTCATCTACATGGATGATTTAATAATTCCATCAAAAAACGAAACGGAAGGTTTAAAGAAGATAGAGAGAGTGCTAGCAGTGGCTGAGCTATATGGCCTTTGCATAAACTGGAAAAAATGCCAATTCCTCATGAGAAAAGTCAACTTTTTAGGATATGTCATCGAGAACTCTTCAATTCAGCCATCAGTTGAGAAAACTAAGGCAGTTCGAGATTTTCCAGTACCTAGGGACAAGAAAACGCTTCAACGTTTCCTAGGCCTAACATCATATTTTAGGCGTTTTGTACCCGATTTCGCGCTTGTGGCGAAACCACTAACAGAATTTAAGATGGAAGATGAGCAGTTCACTGCATGTCAGCAACTGAAAGCTGCACTGATAAGTGCACCTGTGCTTAAACTTTATGACCCTAAGGCCTCAACCGAAGTTCATACTGATGCGTGTATGTATGGGTACGGAGCTGTTCTTCTTCAAAAAGATAACGACGATCAGCAGCTACACCCTATTCAGTTCATGAGTAGAAAGACGACATCTTGCGAACAAAAATATCACTCCTACGAGCTCGAAGTGCTGGCGACTATTGAGGCTTTGAAAAAATGGAGGACCTATGTGATGGGAAGCAAATTCAAAATTGTGACAGATTGCAATCCGTTTGCATTGACGATGCGGAAAACGGATGTACCAATGAGGGTGGCTAGATGGGCGATGTTTCTACAAGAATTCAATTATGAAATAGAGCACCGATCAGGGTCTAAAATGAAACATGTAGATGCATTGAGCAGAGTACCCTGCCTTACGATAGAGGACTCATTGAGGCATAGAATCAGTGAAGCGCAACAGCAGGACATATGGATTAAAGCAGTAAAGAAAGTGCTAGAGAAGGACAACTTTTAAGATTATTATTTAAAATTCGATATACTTTACAAGGACTCAGTTAAAGAACTTATCGTGATACCAACTGCCATGGAACAGGAAATAATACAGATGGCTCATCGTCAGGGTCATTTTGCTTCGAAAAAGACACAGGACATGGTAGAAAAGACATTCTATATCCCAAACCTCACTCCAAAAGTAGTAAGTGTGTAGAGTGCATAATATCTGAAGCAAAGACGGGCAAAAAGCAAGGGTTCTTAAACCCAATTAATAAAGAAGATAGACCATTGACCACTTATCATATCGACCATGTAGGGCCTTTAGAGCAAATGAATAAACGTTACAATCATTTACTGGTAGTAGTGACGCTTTCTCGAAATTCGTCTGGCTCTATCCAACGAAAAGTACGGGTTCCAGCGAGGTAATTGAAAGACTTGAGAAGCAATCACCCATTTTTGGAAATCCACTAAGGATCATATCTGACAGAGGGACTGCCTTCACATCCGTTGTCTTTGAAGAATATTGCCAACAAGCAAATATTCAACATTTGCTAATAGCAACCGGTGTTCCAAGAGGGAACGGGCAGGTTGAAAGGATGCATCGAATCGTGATACCAATGCTTTCAAAACTGTGCGCTGAGAAATCACAAATGTGGTACAAACATTTGGATCGTATTCAACAGACAATTAATAATACGCCACCCCGAAGTACAAAAATGTCACCATTTAAGATCTTGACAGGATTGGAAATGCGCAGCAACGCTAACAGTGAGATAAGAGCATTAATAGGCGAAGCCGCTATGGAAGAACTGAATGAAGAGCGTGACCAGATCCGAGAGGAAGCGTGTGAAAATATTTTGAGAATTCAAAACGAGAACAGGAAAACATTCAACAAAAATAGAGTAGCAGAACCGAAATACATTTTGAATGAGCTCGTTGCAATAAAACGTACACAATTTGGACCTGGATTGAAACTTAAGCCGAAGTATCTTGGACATTATAAGATGACTGCGGTGAATGACCATGGACGCTACTCCGTAGAAAAGGTTGGAGATTTTGAGGGGCCAAGAAAGCCATATACAGTAGCAGAAAACTTAAAAAAATGGAACCCACCATTCGGGTCGAATGTGTCGTCAGGAGGGCCGAATGTGGGATAGGATTTGACAGCCTGACATACGTGGGTTAGGATTTGACACTGACATATGTAGGACAAGATTTGACAGACAAAAAGTAAGAAGTAGGCAGCACTGGAAAATTATAAAACTAGACGCTAGGATGATTTTGAAAAGAAACGAACAAGTCAGTCGGTGTAAGGAAGTTGTCAAGAATAAACAGAAAATAAAATCATAAGAAAAAGAAGTGAACTATAGTGGAAATAAAATATAAGAAAAGAAATGTGATTTTGAAAATTGTGTAAAACTGAAATAATAAAACTATAAAAAGAACAAAACAAACAAAAGTAATTAAATAAACGAAAACTCATATATAAACAAAACAAAGTGAATTTCAATTAATTCCCACATATATATTGACGATGTCGCTGCAGCAGCGCTAGAAGGCCTTCTCCGAGGCAGGCCTTGCTCAATTATCTGATGGGCTGATGCGGGGCTGATTTAGATCGTTGCTTCGTATGTACATTGGTACATCAGGAAGTCATTTGTTATGTTTGCATTAATTTCATTTCTTATTCAAGTGTACATAAAAATAATTGAATCGATTATTTCGAATACGGGATACTACGAAGTTTTTCACGAAACAACTTTCAAGCGACTTCAATCTCTCAAAACCTCGGAAGATTCCACCTGAAACCGAGTAATCTCCCAAGACAACGCTGAGCTATAAATTCAATTCACCGTCCTAGTTCGGAAGAGGAATTTTGCAGCAATCAGAAACTTCTGATCTCTCCGACCTCCATATATTTTGTAATCCTTTTTAACATTGCGTGTCATTGTTTCGGAGTAATTTTTTTAGTAATCCAATTGGAATTATTCTTTATAATTAATTAAACACCTTATACTTTTTAGCAGTTAAAATAAATTTATCACAAGTCCTTAATTTGCTTAAATATTTTTTCGATTTATTTTACAGCCGTTTCGAACAAATTGAAGTATTTGTCAATGAAAACTGATATACTGTCTGATCCACCATCTACGCTACAAGAAGAAGTAAAGAAGGCCATAACCAATACGGTTGGACAACATCCTAACCTGCATGGCTCATAATATGGCCTATACTTTTGTCAACAAATCAAAATCAATTTGTACAAAACATATTTATAATCTTAAATATGGAGTAAATTAAAATGTTATCATGTTTACATTGTTAATTTGGAGACGTAAATACATATGTAAATATTAAGTTGAAAAATTGATATCTTACAAATATCTATTAAATCCAGGGACCTAGCTTGTTCCTGCAGCAATTCGTGCCTATATAATTGATTTATTAATATAAAATAATTTTTAAAAAAATTATTAACTCACGGTTTTTTTATTGCTAAGGATTGTAAAATGTAAGTATACAGAGAGCAAGAACGATTTGGAAAAAGTTATTTGCAATGTTGTTTTGTTTTTTACTTTGAACACAGTACCGCAGAATCCTTGGCGATATTTCGATTTTTTTAAAAAAAAACCCTCCTGACCTCAAATGTCGTTTGGTTCGCATCAAATTCATGTCATTTAATTGAAAAAAAGATGATGTTTTTGAGAAAATGATCATCCTAGTTTATTTCCATAAAAAATGTCATAGATCTTCCAATTGTCCATCATTTTCAAAATTTTTTGAAGATTTTGATAGAGAATGAGAATCAAAAGAAATAAGAATCAAAAGAGAAAAATAAATTATTTTGAATTGGATGGAAATTTCGGCGGTTTTTCGATTTAAAACACCTAAAATTGAAATGCGCAAAAGTTCGTCAACAATGTTTTACAATAAAATCAAAGCAATACATGCCGTCTTACTTCCTTTGAAAAATAACACATTTTATCGGCGAACAATTCCACAATTTGAAGTCGGACTGCATGATTTGAAATAGATTCGGTCCGTGAAAGGAAAAAATGAATGCGAAATTCGGGCACAGCGTTGATAATTACATGGTAAGCTGATTACAAAAAACGAATTTGTTTGTTTTTATTGACTGAATACACTGTGTACAGATTTAGGGCTTAAAGTTTGTAGGAAAATCGACCAATCTGTAAATAAGGACTGTCCCAGAAAAAACTTACGTTTTTTATTTTTTGTATTATGCTCTACCTGATAATCTTAGAGGTCTAAAAAGACATAATCTTTATTCTATATAAAGTGACGTTTAATATGATGTATAACACTTGAAGATAGCACTTTTGACGACAAAGATGTCTAGCAAGCAACAAATAGTCCGCAAACTGATTTTGTCCACATACCTGCAAAATCCAAAATTAAAATATTCAGCTATAGCAAAAATAGTTGGTGCATCAGAAAAATCTGTCTTTGCGGTTGTTTTTTATTATAAGGGTCTGCCTGTTTCACGAAAAAGGTTCAGGAAGAAAACCAGAATTTTTTAACCTAAAGGTAGCGACGAAGGTGAAGCGCCTTTTTAAGCAAAATCCCAACACAGTGCGAGAGGTGTTGGGTTTTGATGTACCTGCTGGAGCAGGTACATCGAAATCTACTGTACAAAAGATCAAGAAGAAAAGTAAGCTAAAAACATAAAGAGTTCAAAAAGTACCAGACCGTTCTGATGAAAAGCAATTGATGGCTCAGGTGCGAGCCCGAAAGTTGTATGAAAGGTACCTGACTAAATTTGATTGCTGTGTTGTGGACGACGAAACTTACGTCAAAGCAGATTTTAAGCAGCTACCTAGACACGAATATTATACATCACCGAAAATGGGGCATGTGTCTAGTAAACTCAAAGGAAAAAAAATTTCGAAATTTCCGAAGCAATGAAGCAATATATGATTTGGCAGGCCATATGGTCTCAGAAGCAGATTTTTTGTTACGCAAGGCACAATCAATTCCAAAGTTTATATCTAAACTCAAAAACGTCTTCTACCATTTATTCGTGCACATGAGAGTACCGTGATGTTCTGGCCAGATTTAGCAACCTCTCATTACTCTAAAGCTCCGATGGAATGGTATGCAAGTAAAAAGATCAATTGCCCAGAGCTTCGCCCAATCGAAAGATATCGGGCTCTAATGAAAAGAGATTTTTGAAGGAGTGGTAAGAATGCAAAAAATTCACAAGACTTCAGACTTACGTGGAAAAAATCGTACCATACTGTCGATGAAACGACAAAATTTAATGAATGGCCTTACGAAAAAAGTAAGAAATTTTTATAAAAAAAAATTTTTACTTTGTTTTTAGTTATTTATATTCTGAACATTATTGATAAAAAATTAAAAAAGACCAAAAAAATTACTGGGTATTTTTTTATAACTAAAAAGCAAAACGTAAGTTTTTTCTGGGACAGTCCTTACTTTTTCTTAAGCAAACAAGACGGAAACTATGGATCATTTTATTTCGGAAATTGTTGGCAAATTTTTCAGCTACTACCACAAAATTTATTTTAATGTTCTACATATGGGTCATTCCATCTATAATGGGCCTATCATTACCCTCATGTTTTCTAATTAGGCTGAAACTTTTTTCAGTGATTGGTCTATCATGTAGAAGATATAAAAAAAATCGATAAAATTTTTTTGACCAGTCTTATTGCTTAAAAAAAAAGTTTCAAATTGTGTTAAAAAAAACTCGTAAGTAAAACGAAAAAATTCATTGATGAATATAAACAAACCAACACAATCCAAATTAGTTTTTACATTATTTTTAGGTAGATGTGTACTAGTAGATGACAAAAAAACTGCAAATCTGAATAAATGAAGGCCTGAACAGTTTCTATGTGGTAAAAGATAAAAACATTTACCTTCCAAGAAAACATCACTTTCCCAAATACTCTATCATCGATTTCAGCTTTTTTAGGCTCAAAATTTTCAGAACATACAGGAGTACCATCCCTGAAAATTTTATCCATGTTTTTTCACCCTATTTGATTTTACAATCATTTGCAATGTAAATTGAAACATTGAGAATGAGTCCGAGAGAATAAAACTTGAATTGATGTCAGCCTTTTTAAGCTCAAAATTTTCAGAACATATTCCTATATGTTCTGAAAATTTCAATATTTTTTTTTCACTTTATTTCATTTTACAGTCATCTAAAGCTAAGATATATGATACGATATGTAAATTTAAACATTAAAAATGAGAGCGAGAAAATTTGAATATTCCGTTACTTTTCTTCCATAAATATTCCACTGTATACACTCACTTTAGATGCTTGTAAAATGAAATAAAGTGAACGAAAATGAATGAAATTTTCAGAGATGGTACTCCTGAATGTTTTAAAAATTTTGAGCTTAAAAAGGCTGAAATCAATTCAAATTTTATTCTCTCGCTCTCATTCTCAATGTTTCAGTTTACATTGCAAACCATAAATCTTAACTTTAAATGCTTGTAAAATCAAATTGGGTGAAAAAACATGGATAAAATTTTCAGGGATGATACTCCTGTATAGTCTAAAAATTTTGAGCCTATAAAAACTGAAATCGGTGATGGAGTATTTGGGAAATTGATGTTTTTTGAAAAAGTCAATTTTTTTATCTTTTACCACATGGAAACCGTTCAGGCCTTAATTTATTCAGATTTGCAGTTTTTTTGCCATCTACTAGTACACATCTACCTAAAAATAATGTAAAAACTAATTTGGATTGTGTTGGTTTGTTTATATTCATCAATGAATTTTTTTGTTTTACTTACGAGTTTTTTTTAACACAATTTGAAACTTTTTTTTAAGCAATAATACTGGTCAAAAAAATTTTATCGATTTTTTTTATATCTTCTACATGATAGACCAATCACTGAAAAAAGTTTCAGCCTATTTAAAAAACATGAGGGTAATGATAGGCCCATTATAGATGGAATGACCCATATATAAATTGTAATTTGATAGAAAAAATAATGTTACATCGACTACTGATTCGTATAAAGGTAAATTTTCATCGAATAACGTTTCACATTTTTGACGAATATAGTCGCATTTCAAAACTTTCTAAATTATTGAAAGTAAGTACTTCAGGACATTTTTGTGCTATATGTATTTATGCATTTTTCCAAGTCCGTCAAATATAATAGAAGCATTCCACCTAGCTTCCAAAATTAAATTTCCACATTTTGCAAAATCTGGTGATCAATGCGAAATTAGAAATAGTCTTCGGCCATAAAACTTTTAGAATTCGGCGAAGGCCGATTGTTAGTGAACACTTGTAGATTGTGTAGCAGAGCGCTGCTAATAAGCCACCGTACAGACGAACGTGAAAGATATGAAGGCAGTAGTTTTTCTTGCATGTCTCATTGCTTGGGGGAATAAGGTTAGTTCATCGGCATCGGATAGGTCCATTGAATGCCACGTTATATAGCGTCTAGAGCACAGCTGTGAACATCGTTCAGTACTATCAGAAACAGGGATATCTCTCGCGCGTTTTGCAGCTCTACTTTTTTCTATGATATCTGGTGGCATCGCTCATAAAATGTTTTCTGTACCGTGGGGTTAAGGCTAAGTATGATCTCACTCGTTGTTATAAATGACGACTTGATGTTTGCAATTTGGATTCGAATATGTTTCGAGAGTTAGTGTCACTGACACTCAACTTTAGGAACAGAAAAAACGAGTTAACGTACCGAAAGTTACACTACTCTACAAATTTACAAAAACTGTCACCACAACGAATGGCAATAACATTTTCCATAGCAAAATTTTCCGTAGAATCCGAATTTCCTGATGCGTTTTTTCGATTGTCCCCAATTTTCGATATAAATGGCAAAATTCAAAAAAAAAACTAGTAAAAGTGCCAGGCCGAAACTTACATACCCTACGCTGCATTGAAAGTACTTTTTAAATAAATGTTAAAAAAATGTTGAAGAGGTTGAATGAGTCGAAAATAGTATAAAAATGTCGGAAAGTGTTGGAAAAATGTTGAAAAAATATGAAAACCATTAAAGAAAGTTGAAAGAAATTGAATAAGTCGAAATATATGAAAAATGCTGAAAAATTGATGAAAAAGTCGAAAGAATAAAGAAAATGTCGAATGAAATTGAAGGAGAAGGGTAAAAGATTGAAAATGTCAAAAGAATATGCGAAATGTTGAAAAAACTAGAATAGAAATGAAAATCACGAAATATGCTCCGCCCACTTCTCCCATTCCGACCAATTTTGGTTCAATAAACAAACCAAATTTTAGCACAATAGCTTGCATAGTTTGCGATATGTGCCGTAATTATTCCTAAAATTTAGGGCGGTGACACACCCACTGATGCAATCTGGTCCGATTTTGATCCAGAAATATCTTTTTATAAACAAACATCTTACACCAAATTTCAGTATGATTGCTCATATATTTCGATAGTTATGCCACTTAAGGTATTTTAACTGTTTGGGAGGTGCCACGCCCACTGTCGCAATTGATTCATATGTACCTAATACCCAGTAAACCACTTACATCAAATTTCAGATCAATTGCTCCAATAGTTATATATACACTTATATTTTTATGTTAATGAGGGGGTGCCACGCCCACTGATGCAATCTTTTCAAGTTTCATTTAATTCCGAAGCCGACACCTCAACACAAAATTTTATGAAGATTACTCTCATAGCACACTATCTATGGCATTAAACGTATTTCGCTTATATGGGAGGTGCCACACCCACCAGCACAATTGTGCCAAAACTTTGCAAGAAGACACCTTTTGGCAAGTATATTCGCCTTATTAAATTTCATAACGCGATTGGGTTGTTAGTTCTCTTTTTATAAAGTTTATAAATATTTTAGGATGTGCCACGAAATTTTTTAGTATGTAGTATTGTTGACTACTTTCAGTGGTATCATCCCTAAAATTTTAATCAAAATCGTATGTGCCATTTTGGAGTTATACGAAACCCAAATTTTTAATTGTTAAGAAGTGCCACGCCCACTTTTACAATTCTGCCCACTTTATGCGCAATTTAAGATTTATAAAATCTGTATTCGTGTACCAAATTTAATTACAATATCTTGCACGGTTTACGAGCTATGGCGTTATAAAAGTTAAAATTTAGGGCTGTGCCACGCCCCTTTAAGAGCCTTTGCAAATTTAGAACCTAGCCTAATCTTAATTTTGTTCTCTTCTTCACCAAATCACCAATTTTCATCAAAATCGCAGCAACCTTTTTTCAAAATGGACTATATGGTATATTTATATAGAGTATGGGCGGAAGGCGTGGTCGTGAACCGATTTCACCCATTTTTATATGCTATCAGCTTGCAAGAAGGTGTGAACCGTGTACCAAATTTCATTGAATTAGCTTGCTTAGTTTTCCCGTAAACTTGATTTCAACAGACAGACAGACATACAGACGGACAGACAGACAGACAGACAGACAGACAGACAGACAGACGGACACAGCTATATCGACTCAGGTGGTGACGCTGATCAAGAATATATATACTTTTCCATACCTGCACGCCCCCTTCTATGCGTTACAAATGGAATGGCAAAGTAAATATACCCTCTGTGTAGGTTATAAAAAAAACTGTTGAGAGCACATACTTCACATAAATGCTTATAAAAACCAATCAACTTTAAATTTTTGTCTGTTTCTAGACTCTAGAATCTAACCTGCATGGATATATAATAATAATAATAATAATAGAGTTCAGCTACTACAGCTTTTAGCCTTCTTGGCAATTTAGCTTGAAGCTTTTAACAAAGGTTAAAGCTTATTAATAAATTATGGAAATGGAAAAATTATAATGCAATTAATTTGTTATATTTTTATAATTTTTTCTTAGCTTTATCGCACTTTCTCAACATACCCACTCAGAACATATGTATAAAAGCACACAACTGCATGAATGCAATTGTATAGATTTATTAATATGGTCTAAGGCAGAGGTCGCCAAAGTACGGCCCGCGGGCCAAATCCGGCCCGTTATAGCAATCCATCTGGCCCCGAGTTAAAATGCAAAAGTAATACAAATATTTAAAAAAAATGTTAATGCATTACTAAATCCAATTTTAATTTTTTCTAATATTATTATTAAATTTTCTAATATTAAAAATTTTTATACTTCCTTTTTTGTGAAAGTTTTTATTTTTAAGTACATATTGCATATTTCTACTCTATAAAAAAATTAAATTGTAAATCATGCATATATAACGACACTAAAAACTCATAATAGTAATTTAAGTAGGCCATGAAGTCAATTGTTTAGTTTTTTTTCGTAATGTTAGTCTTTGTTAAATCGTAAATAGTGAAAGTTTGTTTTTGTGTGACAATAAAAATTTAAATATATTTGTACCAATGTCGTCATCCAAAATAAGAAAAATTGATAGCGAGTGTCGAATGTTTAACGAAAAATGGACAATAAAATATTTTGTTGCACAATTTAAAGATAAAATAATGTGTCTTATTTGCAAAGAAACAATTGCAGTTTTTAAAGAATATAATGTGAATAGGCATTACACTTCGAAGCATTTCGAGATGTACTCAAAATATGATGGGGAATTACGTAAAAAGGAAGTTGAAACTCTCAAAAAAACACTTTCAAGTCAGCAAAATATATTTAAACAAATGTCGAATCAAAATATTTCTTCAGTACGAGCAAGTTATCATGTTGGTAAGTATATTGCTGACGCAGGGCGGCCATTTACAAGACGGGGAATTTGTGAAGAAATGTGTATTGAAAATAGCAGAGGAAGTATGTCCAGAAAAATTGAGTGCATTTAAAAATGTAAGTTTGTCTGCAAACACAATAATGAGAAGAATTGAAGATATTGGTACCACCGTTTTTTCGCAGCTAAAAGAAAAAGCAAAGAAATTTATATTTTTTTTCAATTGCACTCGATGAAAGTACAGATGTGTCCGATACCGCTCAGCTCCTTATTTTTATTCGAGGAGTAAATGATGCTTTTCAGATTGCTGAAGAATTAGCTGCTCTCAAGAGTCTTAAGGGAACAACCACTGGAGAGGATATTTTTCTTAAAGTTTCCGAAATAATGGCAGAACTACAATTAAATTATAAACAGTTGATATGTGTAACTACAGATGGTGCAAAAAATATGATTGGAGCAAATATAGGTCTCATTGGACGGATTAATAAGGAGTGTGAAACACTGGGGATAAAAAAACCTATGCACCTACATTGTATTATACATCAGCAAGCATTGTGTGGAAAAATATTAAATGTAAAATCTATTTTGTCAGTGGTTATTTCAACCATAAATTTTATTCGGAGACATGGCTTGAATCATCAATTCCAAGAATTTCTAACATAAATTAATGGTGACGTTCTTTATCATAGCGAAGTTCGCTGGTTGAGTAGAGGGAAAGTATTAAACGTGTTTTTGAACTTCGTCATGAAATTGACATTTTTATGAACGAAAAACAAAAGCCTATTGCTGAATTATCGGATGATGCATGGTTATGTAAATTAGCTTTTTTAACCGACATTACTGCACATATAAATGATCTGAATTATAAGCTCCAAGGTAAAGGAAAATTAGCATATTCATTATTCTACGATGTAAAATCTTTTGAAGTTAAATTGGAGTTATTTAGAAACCAGCTCGCCAATAAAAATATAGTACATTTTCAGTGCTGCTCAAAATTGTTGGAGACTCAGCAATATACAAATCTTTTCCCTTATGTAGAAATTGAAAAATCAATCACTGCAAAATGAACTTATTGTTAGATTTAGTGACTTTGAAAAAAGCGAAAAAAAAATTAATTTATTTCGAAATCCATTTGAAGTAGAGGTGAATACTGTTGAAGAAAATATGCAACTAGAACTGATTGATTTGCAGAGTAACGACTTTCTGAAGGATGTACATAAGGAAGGCAATTTGACTGAATTCTACCAAAATTTGAATGCCACTATATTTCCAAATATTAAAAATTTTGCAAGTGAGCACATATCAATATTTGGAAGCACTTATATTTGCGAACAAACATTTTCTCGTATGAAATATATTAAAAATCAATTTCGTGAGAGATTGACTGATTCTCATTTGGCGGAAATTTTGAAGATATCAGTTTCTCAAGAAAATATAAACATTAATAATATTGCAAATGCAACTAAATCCCAGTTTCATAATTTTCATTAATGCCTTTTTTTTATTACTTTTTCAATAAAAATAAAAAAAAATATAAATTATTAGTGTTATAAATTTATTTACAAAATCTTGCATACGAAAACTTTTTTTCTTCTATTAGTGCTATTTATTTTTGGCCCATCGCTTTATAAAACCAAGTAATGACGAGGCCTTCTTACAGATTGTATTAATGTGTTCATTAAACGTCAATTTAGCATCAACATGTATACCAAGGTCTTTGACTATATCGACACGACAGATTTTCCTATCATTAAGTATATAATCAAATTCCACATTAGTTTTCTTTCTAGAGAAGATCATAGTTTGGCATTTGTCAGGATTTAAATGTAAGCTATTTTTAAAACACCAAACTTCAAATGATTTCAGGTCAGACTGAAAGTATCATCATCCACCTTCACAGATCTGTAAATTTCCATATCATCAGCATATATAAGCTGATCAGAGTTTTTGATTACATGAGTAACATCATTTATAGCCAAAATAAACAGGAGCGGCCCCAGGTGACTTCCTTGCGGAACACTTGAAAATGCTGTAAAAGGGGAAGACAACACCTCTCGAAATCTTATTCGATAAGAACGAACAAATAAATAAGATTCAATCCATCTGACAAAACTTATAGGAAATCCTAGTTTCTTTAATTTAAACAAAATCAAGCTATGTGGTAACTTGTCAAATGCTTTACTAAAGTCGGTGTAGATACAGTCTACTTGTGCTCCAGAAACTATTGAACTTAAAGCAAAAGACGTGAAATCAAGAAGGTTGGAAACTGTAGATCTGCCATTAACAAAACCATGCTGACGAGTCGTTATGACTTCACCACAGCAAACCTTAACTTGATCATAAATAATTCGCTCAAAAAGCTTCGGGATTGATGATAGAATTACAGGCTATAGGCCTGTAATTAGAAACATAATTTTTCAATCCTTTTTTAAAAATAGGACTTATAAAAGATTCCTTCCAAAATTTAGGAAAATAGCCATGAGTGATAGATTTATTAAAAAGAAAACTGAGTGGTTGACTCAGGATAAGACTACAATTAATTAAAACTGTGGCTGGAATGCCATCAGGTCCAGCACCAATGTCATCATCAGTGGATGCAATATATTTTACTATGAGTTCAGGGGTAAAAAATATTGCACCAAAAGGAACCTGAGGAACAGTATTCATATATTCAAAATAGTTGACATCAGGGCTAAACACATCAGTTGAAAAAGATTTTTGGAACAAATTAGCAAATAACCCAGCTATAATTTCTGGATCACTGGTGAGCCCGTCAACAGTTTTGAATTCAGATGGGAAACCATCCGACCTTTATTTAGAACTAATGAATCCCCAAAATTTTTTGGGGTCATGAAGAATATTAAGTTTCGTTTTATTTAAATATTCTGAATAAGCTGAAGCTGATTTAAGCCTAAAATCTTGAAAAAGCCGCAGATAGGCCTCCAGGTCAATGCGGTCCTGACTACAAACGTATTTATTCCATGCCCTATTGCGGCCGTTACGCACCCTCTTCAAATCTTTAGTGTACCATGGGTACGAGGAGTCATTAATATACCTCAGAGTGTATGGCACAAAGATATAGCCGAAAAAATTTCTTCATAAAAATATTTTACGCAGTCATCTAAGTCATTATGATTAAAAAAGTCCAACAAAATGTTAACTCTATCATTTAGGATATTATTCAACTTCAAGAAGTCAGCTTTCTTGAAATTGAATTCATAGAATCTGCTAGAAGAATTGGCTGCAATTATGTTATCTCTATCTGATTGGTACGCATCAACCGCAGTTAAAGCATGAGGAGCATTTTGTACAATAACATTGCTACTGTCTGTAGTCAAGACTAAGTCCAGTTGCCGAGTGTGGGAATTTGTAATACAACTAACTTGTTGTAAATTGGATAGGATATCGCCAACAAAAATTTGTTGTTGTCAAGTTTTAGGACTAGATGCATAATAATATGTACTATTGTCCGAAATATTCCATTTTAAGTCAGGCAGATTAAAGTCGCCTAGCAATAAAATATCGTCATTAGTAAAAAGTTTGTCTATGACAAATTCTACGGCCCGCGAAAGGTGCTCGTAAACTTCTGTGCTACTAGTTGGAGGAATGTAAGCGTTAAGGATATACAGATTGGAATTACAAAAAATCACCTTAACACATAAAAGTTCAATACTAGATGCACAGGGAATTTCAATTTAACAACTGGTGAGATTATTTTTTATGGCTATCAATATACCCCCTCCAACAGGAGACGAGTCGTCCATATATCTGCCTCTTCTAAAGACAGTAAAGCTATTGTCAAACAGCTCCTGGTTAAGAAAAGAGCTGTTTAGCCAAGTCTCGGTAAAAACGATAATATCTTCAGAAAAATTCTGAGTGGATAGAAAAATTTCATGCGCTTTTGAACGCAAACCCCTTACATTTTGGTAGTAAAGGGATAAACGATTTAGTTTTTTGAACTAGAGCGAACATTTTGGACAGTCTTGATTTTTTTCGATTGAAACTCAGACTTAAATATATTATCAACCCACATATTCGAATTATAGACAGCAGCAAAATGACAGGAAGCCACTGTAATCTTAAAAGATGAATAAGTAGGTTTGTTACCGATTTTCCTATAGGAAAGAAAAGCGTCGACAGGAATGACATTTTTTTGCCTTATGAAGTCTCTAACAGTATCAGCGGTTGTATCGGGGTGTAGTCGGGAGATAAAAATGGACCTAGGTTTAGGCATCGTTTGTAAAATAATTGGACCAGTAGAGCTAATAACAAGTGGACTATTTTCTACTGGGCCACGACTAGTGGGAGAAACAGAATTTAATATTTCTGGAGAAGATTCTAATTCTGAACTTAAAGAAATTATTTTAGGGACATTGGCTGTGCTAACTGTTTTTTTAGTTGGCCTGATCTTCTTTTTTGGTTTCTTTTGTTTTTTAGATTTAATTTTCTTCCCAATGGAATTAGCATGTTAAGTAGTATCCGAAACCGAAGGAGTGGATGCAAAAGCCGTAGGGACATTAGTTATGGTATTATTTGCTGGTAAGCTAACGTCTGGGGACATAGTCTCATTAAGACTGTTATCAATTTGGGGACTTAAGTCAATATAATCCCCATATTATTATTATGGCGGTTATGTCCGCAAATTTTTTGGACATAGTCTAAATGGGGCTATGTACAAAAAATTTAATTAGTTACTATGTTAGCGAAGCAGGTATTGGACATAGCATAGGGTGATACGTAGCCAAAGGCCGCTGCGAATCCAGTGTTGGTCATATTGGTGGGTGTATATCCTGAGCCGCGGCCGAAGGTCTAACACCTACCCTAACTTTTATTTCGAATTACTGTGGCTAGCGAAGCCGACGTTGGACATGCTGTAAGCTGAACTGCGACCGGTGTTGGACATATTGGAGAATTTTGGCATTATGTCATCTATTTTCTGTGGATTAGTTTCGAAAATTTTGCGGACATAGCCCCCATACCAATAATAGGAACTATGTCCGAATAACTTGCGAACATAGTTCTCATTTACGAAATGGGGACTTAATATATCCGCGGGAACTATGTCATGATACCTAAAATAAATTGTTAACAAAATAAAAAGTTAAGAGTGAAAATGTTAAGCAAGAGACACTTTAAACGGTTAGTAAAAAAAGAACTAAACAAAAGCCCTTTGAACTCTCTGCAATTGTTCGTAATAAGCGATCTTGTCTAAGACAGGCCACCACACCACAATACCATATAACAGAATCGGTCGAATGACCGTTCTGTAGAGCCAGTGAATAATACAAGGTGATAGCCCCCATCTCATACCGCTTTTTTACAAGAGTATAGCGCTACAGTTGCTTTCCTAACTCTCTGCAACATTAATTTTCCAACATAATTTCCTCTCCAATACCAGACCAAGATACTTTGCACTACCTTTGAAGGCAAGTTTAGTGCCTTTTAGCGAAGGTGGTTCTATATTTGGAAGTTTGTGATTCCTGATAAAAAGTACTAGTTCCGTTTTATTCGGATTTACTCCTGAACCAGCATCATTTGCCCATGAGACGAGTATGTTTAAGGCATCCTGAAAAATTCCACACAATGTGTTTGGGAATTTTCCAAATGTAATTATTGCTACATCATCCGCATAGGCAATAGCTCTACAGCTGTGCCTATTTAGTGACATTAGCATCTTATTTATTGCCAGATTCCATAATAGAGGAGATAGTACACCACCCTGTGGCGTTCCTCTGCAAAAGAACCTATTTGCCTTGGATTTGCCAAGACTTGAAGTGATGATTTTTTTTTTTTTTTCAGTAGCTTTTCAATCAGCTCGACAGAAAATTGTTAATGCCCAGTTTCTGCAGCTCTGATATTATCATACCTGGGTTAACATTATTAAATGCTATTTTCAGGTAATAGAACAAACCTACTATTTCATGTTTAAGATTCACAAGCTAAAAATGTACACATTCTCAACTATTTATCCTCAAAAAACACAATTTTCTAAAATAAAACGATGGACACTCCCTTGTGTAAGATTTTTAATACTGAAATTGAACAAAGTTCGGTTCAATCCGCTCGAATTATCTCAAAATGCATTTTATTAATTTTTTTTTTTTCAGTTCTGAAATTTGCTTAGTGATAAAATATATGAACTATGATTAATTCGATATCTTAGACTCAATAAAAAATACAAGCATTCTAAAAACGTACATATGTCGTATATGGTTTACTTACCGTTTTTAAAAAGAATTTATAATATCAAAGCATATTTATTATGCATTAGAAAAATCTATTGTTTTATAATTTTTTCCAGGAGCTAAAAACATGTTTACTTATACAATCTTTAGGTTTAAGTTTGTTTTGGTTTTTAGTGTAAGGCTTCACACAATTTTGTACTTACTATAATTGTGATAAGAGATGTATTCTCATAATGTTGTACATATGCTTATAAATATAAGTGCTTAAAATATTATTTGTGTATGTAGATATAAAAAGCTGCTTTTGATTTAGGTTCCTTACATTTACAAACTATTATTTCAAAAGTCATGAAATATGTACTAGTATTGCTTTAAAAAATTTCTAAGAAGCATAAGTTCAAAGTAATTACTCATGACTCGTACATAATCAAAATATACTATTACTGAATTCACAAGTTGTCATAAGGTCATAAGTCCTATATTGAAAATAATTTGACGCATGATACGACTCTCAACAAAAATTTATTGCTTACACACTTTTTTGTGTCACTCTCTCTTTTCCCATACGATTCTCTCATTTAATAAATAGAGAATCGAATACAACTATCAAAAAACATAAGGCGTATAGTTGTATTGTCTTATTTCATTTTGATATGGAAGGCAACAACAACGTTTTTAGGACTGTCATACAATTTTAGAACATAATGACATTATGATACGTTAAGACACCTTGTGAATTGCCTATATAAAGTTACAAGCTTAAAAAAAAACTATTAACAAATACACAAGAGAAATACTCTCAGTTAACAAATTTACTTAATATTATTGGTTCTTTTTATGTTATGTATCCATATAAAATAAATTTTTTCACAGCATTATTTTGCTACGTTACTTTTTTTGCCCATTTCATGTCATCATCTCGTGGCTTAAGCCCAGTTAAGTGTTCAATAACTCTTTCCAAAGTTGGCCAGAATCTAAATGTAAAAAGAAAACAAAAAATAAATAAGCAAAGTTTCGTTATAAAATAAATAGAATTAGGAACGTTAGCCTATGGGGCAAGTATCTTTTAATGCAACGATGGGCACGTAGTGGAACTTTTCGCCCTCATGGCCCGAACCGTAATACGACGCACAAGCAACAAAAAAACAATTGGCAGAATTTCAATGCTATCGACGCACAGCGTTGATTTGAGTTCAAATTAAAACAAAAACAACATGCAAAGGCATCAGTGACGGTACCGCATTGTGTTTCAGCGAATGTAGCAATTGCTTTTGTTTGTAGCGTAATTTGGTTTATTTTGTGCTGTTAGCGAATTTGGAAATGAAATCAAAAAAACTTAAAAATTTAGTTTTTTGTTTCTTGATTTTGTTGTTGCGCCTTTTTGCTAATTTTCCATGCCCACCGCTGTTTTAAAGGATAATAAGTCAACACAAAACAATTCACTTCTGCTTCATTAAGAAGCTCTTAAATAATCCCCATTGAGGCAGATCGGCGATATCCCGAAATTTTTTGTAACCCATATCGAATTGAAACTCAAGAATATTTTTTTAAGCCCTTGTGATGGGAGGGTGAATTATGTGAGAAAAATTTCTCGAAATTTCTCGGTCCTTTCCTATAGTCTCATCATACCGAAAAGAAAAGTAAGTGGAACATGTGCGAAGCTGAATGAAAATCAATTCAAAGTGATTTTAAGAAATTAATTGCAGTTGTTCTCTGTATAAATATAAGCATGTAAATGAAAAAAATCAAAAAAATTGCATCGAAACCTACACCAAATTCACTGAAATATATTCATGAAAGCGATGCTACACAAAGAATAACATTTGGGATGTCCATATGTATCGGCTGCAGTTGTAAAAATATATAAAACTAGTTCTCAAGAGCGTCTCGCCCGCGTGGACCACTCAATTTCTAGCCGAAAGGTTTTTACTGAGTGCTGGTTCAATCAGGGACCCAAAATTACAATTATTGAGAAAGATTGAAAAAATTGCTTGATTTTAATTTTTTAATTGGTTTAATAATAAATAACACTGTGTGCAGTGAAATTTGGGATCGTGAGCTCGAATCTGTCGGACTCTGACTTCCACGTCAGCGTTTCAAGATAGCGGTAAATTAACCTGATTTAGACACGGATTGAAATGCTCTTCAATTAATTTCAATTTATTTTTCCTTAAAAGCCGCTCACAACAGTAAGATAATATAAATTTATAACTAGCAATGAAATATGTACATAACATTTGTTGAAGAAATGGAAAAAGAACAAAAGAAAAAGACGAAGAGGAAAAAAGGATAAGGGATAGTAGAGATACTAGGGATAGTCAATTAACGTTCATCTATAGCTAAGTAATTAATAAGAGACGATTTAAAACAGTTTTTATATCTGAATTTTCTTATATTAACTGGCAAGGAGTTCCTAAGCCGAGTGGTTACAAGAAAGAATTGTAGTTCAGAATTCAAACATGTAAGTTTTGGGCGTACCGACAGGAGAGACCTTCTGGTTCTAAGAAGAGTTCTTTTTGAAAGTAAATAATCTGGCTCACGTTCTAGAATAATATCATATAGAAATACAATTGATCGGTATTTAAGAAAATTGTTAAACGAACTCCCAAAAATATTCATAGACTACGACTTTTTTTATTTCAAGCCTGAGAGGTTTGTTGTCTGAGGCAAAGTTGCTCCTCTTGAGAAGACCACATGAAACAATAATCATCTAAAAGACATCGCTTATGTCGATGATTTATGAAACGCTGACGCGTAGGCCAAAATTTTATGGCAGATTCAAGCTCAGTGACCCCAAATTACCCAAGGTTGATACCACTCGATGTTCCTCCAGCATTTAGGTCTTATCAACTAAGGTGCAAATTTAAAAATATGTCGATATGTTGGTCATCTTCCGGACATTATCTAACCTCCTTATAAATTGGATAAAAAATAATTTTCTAACTTACCTTATTTTTTCTAGTGGCCAATTCAACCAACCAGTTGTAATGCAAAAATACGTCTCATGGGGTGCTACGTGATGAATACGATGATGCTTTCTCGGTAAAACAATATGGTAGCTTTGAAGAAACAGTACCCATTTGGGCAGACCCAAATATGTATGTGACCATTTGTGAATCTGCGAAAATTTTAGAATATGTTGTTTAACGGATACAAGCAGCCCATGTAATGTAGTTAGTTCATACTTAGCTTAAATAAAAATTATACAAAGTATGACTAATCAGAAAAGAAAAATTACACTTATTCCATCTTTCGTAAAAGGCTTATTTTTGGTGTTTGATTCATTATTTGTCTTATACATCCTCACATATATGAAAAAATACCATTATCTTTTAACAAAAAAATATAAATTTTTAGGTAGATAGTGACATTAAAGTAAAGCTAGCGATTATTTTATGTGTGTTACAGTATCGTTTCATTAATCTACATAAAAATTTGTACATATGTGCATAAAAACCCCATATGCCGACTAAAGAAATAAAGGTAAGCAGTCCCCTATAATTATTTTTTTGATAAAAGGATAATAATCACAAAAAAATCTTGTCGATTGGACATTAAGAAATTGTGCTGCATTTGGGACTCAAGTTTTAAAAAATACAATAAGAAAATGTGCGTATGATAAATATTGAATACCAACACAGAGGGTATATTCATTTTGTCATTGCGTTTTTTACGCATAGAAGGGGGCGTGCAGATATGAAAAAGTGATATATTCTTGATCAGCCGATATAGCTATTTCCATCTGTCTGTCTGTCAGTTGATATCACGTTTACGTTAAAACTAAGCAAGCTAATGGAATGATAATGAGCAGGTAAACAAAATTAAGATTGGGCTAGGTTATAAATTTGCAAAGGCTATTAACAGGGCGTGGCATAGCCAAAAATTCTAACTTTAATGATGCCATAGCTCGTAAATCGCGCAAGATATTGTGATGCAATTTGGTGCACGGATTCAGATCATGTATATCTTCAAATGTGCGTAAAGTGGGCGAAATTGTAAAAGTGGACGTGGCACTTTTCAAAAATTGAAAATTGACAGTGTGTCTGTCCACCTGTCTATCTGTTGGTTGAAATCGCTTTTACAGGAAAACAAAGCAAGCTAATTGAATAAAATTCAACACACAGGTCACACTTTCAAACACATTTTTTGGAATTGTATATACACATATGTATATGGCCAAACCTAGATCGGAACGAGTGTAGCGATTTTGGTGAAACTTGACGATTTGGTGCACATGTGAATAATTTAATGATTGGGGTGTGGCAAAGCCTTAAATTTTAACTTTCATATCGCCATATCAAGTAAACGCTGCAAGATATTGTGATGAAATTTGGCAAGTGAATTCAGATTATCTACATATACCTTGGTCTGTGCTAAAGTTTCGAAAAAACGTTTACTGATATAACAGGTCATTTGAAAATTCCCTAGGCTATCATAGCAAATCACATTTTTTTGGCAAAATTCGATCTATTTATTCAACATAGTTTCCTTTGAGGGCGGTACACCGAGTATAGCGATCTTCCAATTTTTCGCTACCATTTTTGTAGTAAGATGCCGGTTTGTCCTCAAAATAGGCCTCAGCTTCGGCGATTATTCCCTCATTGTCGCTAAATCTCTTTCCCGCAAGCATCCTCTTGAGGTCTGAGAACAGGAAAAGTCGCTCGGGGACAGATCTGGATAATACAGTGGGTGGGGAAGCAAGTCAACCATTTTTGCGGCTGGTTTGATTGACTTGTGACATGGTGCATTATCTTGATGAAACAGCACTTTTTTCTTCTTCAAATGAGGCCATTTTTTTGCGATATCTTCCTGCAAATGCTCCAATAATACTATGTAGTAGTCGCTGTTGATTGTTTTTCCATTTTCTAAAAAGTCGATGAACAAAATTCCATTTGCATCCCAAAATAGAGATGCCATCACCTTGCCAGTTGATTGTTTGGAGGCGGTTCGATTGGACTCCGGGGTGAAGTGATGGAGCCACGTTTCATCCATTGTCACATACCGGCGCAAAAACTCAGCTTTATTACGCCTCATGAGCCTCAAACACTCCTCAGAATCATTAACTCGTTGTTGTTTTTGGTCGACTGTGAGCTCGTGCGGCTCCCATTTTGCGCAGAGCTTCCGCATACTCAAATATTCATGTACAATATAGCTAACACGTTCCGTTGATATCTTTAGGGTGTCAGCTATCTCGCTCAACGTCACTTTATGGCAATTCAAAATTATTTTGTGGATTTTTTGGATGTTTTCTTCCATAACCACCTCTTCGGTGCTCATTTCACCACGTCGAAATTGCTTTTCCTCGCGCAGACTCTGGAAACTCTTGATCAAGCCATTGCTTGGCTTCAACTGTATTTTTTCCCTTCAAAAAGCAACACGTGATCAGCACATGAAATTCCTTTTTTTCCATTTTTTGCACAATATCAAAAGTTGCTTCACTCAAAATGCTATAACTCACGAACCAATCGACCGAATGCTGTCAAATTTTGGATTTAATTCAAGTTGCGCCATCTATGGGTTAGCCTGGGGAGTTTTTAAATGAACTGTTAGTGTGCTATAGGAGTGATTTTCATAAAACTAAAAGCTTTGAAATTAAATGGAATACAAAGGATCAAAATCCTGAGCTACAAATAGAGCTATGTGATCTGCAATGCGACTCTAAACTTAAAATATCTAATTTAAAGGAAATCGACTTTTGGAAATCGTTGATACCAAATAAATATCCTCTGCTTCACAAAAAAATTTTAGGTTTGTATTCCATATTTGCTAGCACATATATTTGTGAAAGTACTTTTTCAAATTTAAAATTAATAAAAAAAAGCACAGAAGTACAATAAGTAACGAACACTTGGAGGCTATACTAAAATTATCTACAACTGACGTTGACATAAATTTGGACAATTTATTGGAAGAGTCATGGAAGAACTAAATGGAATTTATTTTAATTTGCTTGTTTTTTCATTAAATGTAGATAACTTTGCAAAAAATTCAATTTTTTTTTGTTTTTTTTTCGCAGTGTACATATTGAATTATTATTTTTTTTTTTGAATAAAGTTTATAAATAAATTTGCAGAAAATATAATTCGTTTTTTTCTTCGGTATTTTTCTGTATTTTTTTTTTAATGAAGTTTATATGTATTGGTGTTTGCACTTCCATAAGGAACTTTTGGGCGCCCCTGGTGTAGATGCAACTTTCCAACCGGAGTCTAAAGAGCTTAATGCAAAAGAAGTGAAATCAAGGAGACAAGAAACTGCAGATCTGCCATTAACAAAACTATGCTCACGAGCTGTTATGACTTCACCAGAGAACATCTTAACATGATCGTATACAATACGCTCAAAAAGTTTTGGTGTTGATGATAAATTAGCCACGGGCCTGTAGTTTGAAGCATAACTTTTACACCCTTTTTTGAAAAAGGGGCTTATGCATGATGGTTTCCAAAATCTAGGAAGTAGCTTTCTCAAATAGATCTATTAAATAAAAAAATGTGGGGGCTGACACAGCACGGAGCCGCAGTCAACTGTCGCCGGAATACCATCAGGTCCGAAGTTGAAGTCATAATCAACAAATTCGATATATTTTCTGTGAGGTCAGGTGAGAAACTGAAACTAAAGCATCGTTATCCATATATTCAAAGTAGTTGACCTCAGTCCTAAATAGTTCAGTAGAAAATAATCCTAGCAAACAACCCAACCATCATTTAGGGTCGCTAGTGAGCCCGTCAACTGTTCTGAATTGAGATACAAACCAATCAGAATTTTTGTGAGAATTAATAAGTCCACAACAATGCTTGGGGTCTTGAAAAATACTTAGCATATTTTTATTCAAATATTCAGAATAAACCAAAGCTGACATATCTTTAAATTCAAAAGACAGTCGTTGGTAACCAACTTGGTCGATTCGGTCCTTGCTACAAAACTACTCGTATGTGTTCCATTTCCTATTACGGCTACAAAACTACTCGTATGTGTTCCATTTCCTATTACGGCTATTGCGAATTTTCTTCAAATCCTGTGTACACCACGGGTAAGAGGAATTATTAATGTACCTAAGTGTATATGGCACCAACAATGCTATGGGAGAAAAAAGTTCGCCATAGAAAAATTTAATCATGTCAATGAATGTATGACTAAATTGATGGGTCAACCAGGAAAAATATAAAGATAAAACTTACCTGATTTGTCATAGCAACAAATATCGAACATAAAAATAAGTAAGATATCCAGCCAAACTCCAGTTGAATTTCACTATGTGATTTCGTATGAAAACTGTACGCTAAAAAAGCAAGTATTGGTATGCTAAGCATAAAATTGTCCCCATTTGTTTCAATGAAATCATGACGTGTTATTGATGTTGGATCTAAATGATGTTCCCGAAATGGGCGAAGAAAATTCTAAAAAAAAGAAAAAAGTTATTAAGAGTTATCCAACATAGTCGTTTTTACAGGAAATTTACTTTTATTTTCAGTTATGAAATCAGAGTCGAAATGTGAATTTTGTGTATTGAAGAAAATCTGATGTTACTATTTCATATCAGAATTTCAACAATTCGGACTTTTTTATATATTTTAGTTTAATGTTAAAATATAGCTCAAAGCTTATAGAAAATATATCAGAAGTTTTAAAATAGGATCTACATTTGTACCGCACTGAGCATGGTACCTTGCTTAAGTACATACTTTAATTAAACTATCTCCTAAACTAATGCAGATACCATTTTGAAATCGCTTGCAGTACTGAACACAAAACTCAGTAAAAAATATAATATTAAATTATGAACTGTTCCAAAAACACAAACAAATATATTACTCTCGATGACATGACCGATATTTACATGCAACTTCGTTCGTATCGCTATCAACGGAGCGCTTTCAAAAAATGTGTAATATCAAAAGTTACAAAAACAATTGTATATAAATTGAAAAAAATGTAGAATTTTGGCGCAATATGTTTATATTTTGCAATGATTCTTAACTGGTCATTGCAAAAATGAAAACATAGTATGCTCGGCTAACATACTGATGATACCATAGAACAGTGGTTGAAACTAGTAAAGGTTGATCCAATAAGAGCTTCCCAATTTGTTTTCTAAATAAAATACATAAAAATCAATGAATTGATTCAACTCTTTATTTGGAATGATAGTTCGGTTCCTAAAGCTCAATGTTTTAAAATAATTTCGTTCAAATATTGCCCACGACTAGTTCTTAAGTGGTTCATTCTGTGGGTCCAATATTCGACAACTCTTTCGATCTTATCGACCGGTATTCCTTGCATAACACGAGTTATGTTAGTTTCCAAAGCGTCAATAGTTTCGGGTTTGTCGACATAAACAAGTACTTTAACATATCCCCAACGAAAGTAATCCAATGGCGTCAAATCACATGATCTTGGGGGCCAATTAACAGGACCATTTCTTGAGATGTTTTATCGAACGTTTCCTTCAATAAAGCAATAGTTTCTCCATCTGTATGGCATGTTGCGCCATCCTGTTGAAACCAGAGGCCAGCTACACCAATATCCTGACTTTTTCTCAACAAAAATTCATTGATCATTGCTCTGTAGCCAGCACCATTGACCGTAACATGGGCTTCATCCACATTTTTGAAGAAATACGGTCCGATGATGCCTCCTGCCCATAAACCACATCAAACAGTACATTTATCGGTTGTTCATCGGCCCATATATGGCAATTTTGCTTGTTCACATAGCCGTTCTACCAGAAATGAGCTTCGTCGCTAAAATATCAATTAATTTGAAGTTGTTGTAAAGCCCATAAACCGAAACTAAAACGTAAACAGTAAACGTAGAACGTAATGACAGCTGGCTTCAATTCTTATACGAGCTGTATTTTATAGGCCTTCAGACCAAGATCACGCCTCAAGATACGCCATAATGATCCATGAGAGATGTCCAAAGCCTGAGATTGGCGACGAAACGATTGTTCACGGCTTTTACGAAAAGTCGCTGCTACTGCAGAAATATTCTCAAAATTACGGACTGTATGCACTTTGGTTGAATGATGAATGTCCAATAGTGTAAGATTGGTTCGAAATTTGGTGATGGTGTTACGAATAGTGCGCTCAGTTGGACGCTCATAACGATCAAAATGATGTTGAAGAACTCTATAACATTCTTTAGCTGATGACTGATTTTGGTAGTAAGCTTCCACAATTAATAAACATTGTTCAGGAGAATGGTTTAATTATACAGGGTTGGAGTGAATCCAAATTGTGCCCCATTCTTTATTATTTGATTCTTCTCAAATTGTTATGTTAGTTATAATAAACATTTATTACTTATAAAACTGCAATGGCGATGTTCTTTGTGTAATTGCGTATGTTTATGTTTCTTATGATTTTTGTTTGTCTTGATTATGCTGTTGACAATTTGAGAAGAGATCTTCTATGCTCTCCCAGGGCTGCAATTACAAATTTTGACAATATGCTCCAACCTTACATCATTAAACTATGGTTCAGGAGTGAGTCTATTCATGATTGAGACGCATTGAATACAGAACACAAACGTCATAAGTACAAGCTATTTGACACATGACAGCCGTCAAAACAACCCAGTTGGAAAAGGGACCTTGTATTGGATCACCCTTTATAAGCAGCTGATTACCATTATTTTTTTTTAATTAATGCCGTTTGCGCTTGTAATCTTTTTGTGTTTTTTCCACAGGAAGCTCAGTAAAAAATATAATATTAAATTATAATCTGTTCCGAAAACACAAGCAAAGATTGCCTTTGTTTGACACAATTTTACCACTTAGTCTTTTTTACTATTTGCAAATTAGCATTTAATAAGTTAACTTAGAAGAAAAAGTATTTAAAGAGCTCAAAGCCTTAGAGCTGAAATCCAAAAAAAAACAAAATATCTTGAATAGTTTTTCAAATAACTGACATTGTGTTGGCACAAAGTTGGAAACTTAAGAGTGGCTCCGCATTTGTCACAAAATAGTGTAAGCTCAAATTGTTTGTTTACATTTCACATTGGATTTTGACAGCTACGGAGCCAGATTTTGCTGTCAAATTTTGACAGGACAAATTAATATAACCTTTATTGTTATTTTCATGAACTTGTTGAAAAATGTAGAAATTGAAGAATATTTGTGATTTTAAATAATCAATTTCAATTCAAACTGCAAGACAGAAGAATTTTTGTTTGAAGCAGGCGCTCAGCAAGTCAAACAACATGAATATCATTTTTATTTTTCAGTTTGAACTGAAAAACATGTGCTCTCGAGTAAGGGATCAATGGTGCTTAAGCCCCCAACATAAATTTTTATGATTTTGCATTGACTTATGCCCAAGTTAAAATCACACGGCGATAGTGATAGTCTATTTTGACATTTTGATTTAGTTTCTTCTTAATTTCAAAGAAAATTCCATTTATTTGTCTTTCAAAATTGGATTTTCGTGTTTTTTTAAATATCAAATCAATTCTAGCAATAAACTATTCATATTTAATATATTTAGGTATTAACTTGTTTTAACTTATGATTTGTTTCAAGTAAAACAAGAAAATATCAAAATAAAAGTTCATAATTTCGTTAGATTAAAACCCCCTTAGAAATAATTCTGGATGCGAGAAATAGCAATTTATGTGAAACACATACAAGCAAACAAAAGGAATAAAATATTTGCCATTTTTCATCTGAATTTTTCGGTGGAAAAAAAGCAACAACAATACACATAACGGGATCGGTTGTGAACTACAAAAAACAACAACGCAAATGACGCGGGATCGGTTGCAAATTTGCTGTTTTGGAGAAGTCAAAATAAAAATCTTGCTTCTGGATTTGCTGGTTGCTTGGTAGCAATAAAAATGAATTTTCTCAAATGCAGCTAAAAGAAAGAGTTTATTATTTGTAAAGTACAAGAACGGCGGAAGGAATTCAATTATTGAATGATTCGCATCAGGGTTTTCCTCTTTTTTCTAATTACAGTTAACATTGAATTTATTGACTAATTGCCGAAAGACTTGTTCCTTTTTTTCATTTTCAATTAATATAGATTTTATTTTCATTTGCTTAAATTCATAAATTTTCCTATGAATTTAAATAAACGAAATAGAAAATCTGACAATAAACAAAATAAAAATTGCAGAGCCGATTGATTGAACTTTAGCTTCGTAAAACTCCCAATGCGCAACATAAGCCAAAATCGTATTTCCTCTGATTCTAAGACCGACAAATCGCGGAGTGTTGTTCTTTAAATATATAATTCTTTATGGAGCGCCTCTAAGTGACGTCAAAAAGCCATTATTGACGATTCCTTATCGATTAGAGCGAAAAAAATTTTGAAGATGGATCAAAATAAAAATTGTTTTTGCACCAGTTGATAGGTAAAGCTCGGAAATGGCTATTTTCGACCTTTCTTTTTCGATTAGTGGAAAAAAGTTGTTTATTTTGATCCACCCTAAAAAATTTGTTTGCTCTAATCGATAAGGAATGGTCAATAATGGCTTTTTGACGTCACTTAGAATTGTTCCACCTTGGAAAGGGTCTAAGGGATCGAAAACGGTCCTTTCCAGGGCCCGGAGATACTCAAAGTGATGTCCAGAATCAACTTTCGTCTTTTTCCCATCGATTGCACCAAAAAAAAATATGTCAAAAGCCAGAGCTACTTACACGCTCACCATTTATGAGCAGCATGTTATTTACGCACTCACTATAAGTGAGCGAAAGTCATTATTGAGTATCTCATATTTTTGGAAGTGGCTCAACGCCCTTAATGCAGTATATTAGGGTATTCATTTAGAACATTTTTTTGATTATTTTTATTTTTTTGCGTGTATTTTATCTTGAGGTTTAAAAATAACTGTCCTAAAATTTGTGCTTCCTAGCTTGAACCTGTAAACGGCGCGAACAGAGTTTGTGTCCGATTTCGTTGAAATTTTACGAAAAAACCGACATACTAGTATTAAACTGTAGATATGTACATATGTCTTAGGTACCAAGATAAAGCGATTTTTGTATTTAAGTTGTCTACGGTTGTCATACCACGCTATATCTTGATCGCTAAGGCAGATTTTTTCTACGTTTTAGTAGGTCGGTTTTTTCGTAAAATTTCAACGAAATTAAATACAACCTCTGTCCGGGGCGATTACAGGTTTAAGCCGGGAAGCTCAAATTTCGGGACAATTATTTTTAAGCCTCAAGCTAAAATGCAGGCAAAAAATAAAACAATCAAAAAATTTTTCAAAATAAACACCTAATATATACATATGTATGTACATTAGGGTGGTACTTAGGGAAAAAAATTGGGGACGCCGCCTCAATTCGTTCGAAGTAGGATAAAAAAGTTTTAGGAATTTTTTTCAAAATTTTATATTAAATCCTTACATTGAAATCAATGTGAAATTTGACCTTGGACGCCAATTTTAGTAATTGATTCTTAGAGACAAAATGAGGACGCTCCCTAAATTAGTTCGAAATAGAATAAAAATCTTTAGGAACTTTTTACGGTAATTTTACGGTACACAAAATTACAGCATAAAAGTTTGAAATGAGTCCCACATATATTGTGATATAGATGTTTTTTAACAATGTTTGCTTTTTTTTAAATAATTTGTAATTCTTTTAAGATATTAAGAAAGCCCAATTAATTTCTTTTAAATTAACATGATACATGCTACTAGTTTTTTGTATTTTTTATAAGTTACATATTTATTTATTTTAATTAACGATTATATGTAAGATCTTTTGACTTAAAGAGTTTGAAAACTATTGGCTGATAAGGCATTTATTTAATTTGAAACATTTCCATTAATGTAACTTTATTTGCATTCGTAAATACTTTACGATATGCGTCAATAACTAAAAGTGGCGGCTGAGGTCAAATTTCACATTGAAATAGGGTCAGTAAGGGTTAAAGATAAAAATTTTAAAAAATTTCTAATATTTTTTATCTTATTTCGAACCAATTAAGGTGGCGTCGCAATAAGAGCCAACCTAATGTACATACATACATATATATACATTAGACCGTACCACCTTACAGGCAAAATAAAAAGTTATCGTACACCATCGAACTCAAAGCAATTTTGCTAGGCAATTTTATTAAATTTTTTTTTTTTTTGGCGGAGATAGAGGTTGCTTATAGTATCAACTTTTTTGTCTCAAGTAGACCAATTTTTTGCTCTAATTGTCATTGACATCAAGTACACCGTTCTAGAACCTACCCACCAGATCTCAGTTCCAACCTTCCTAATATGCCACTTTAATGTCAGAAAATTAGAGCTTACTAAAAATCATTAAACTTTTCCTGAGGAAGTATTTCGATTATTCCATTAGAACTATTTTAAAAAAAATTGCTACTTTTTTTTTTGCCGAACGTAGGGGTCCCCTAATTAAATTTTTCGTCATATCTTCGTGATCTTTTTTTTTTTTGTTTGTCTTGATTGTGGTATTGACAATTTGCGAAGAAGCTTTTTATGCTCTCCCAGGGCTGCACTTTCCAATTTCGACAAGATGTTCCAACTTATGTGTAGTACATATGTAATTAAATCATGACTTTGGTCAGAAAAAATATTTCAGCACTTAAAGGAATGTTATAAAGTTTAAAATCAAAGCACTTGTTCTTTTATGCAATTAAATACTTGGCCGATTTTTAATTGAAAGGGAACTATTAAATTGGTCTCTAATAAATAGTTGCACGATAGTCAAATAATTTATATCTTGTCATTGGATTTGTGCAGTTTTATTTTTCTTGTCTGCCTTATCGTGGAATAATTGTACAAATTATTAATGTCTTTGCAACTAAAGATAAGAACTGTAATCATGAAACAATAAGAACTGTAATCATGAAACAACACAAAATTATTCCAGACGGCGTTCAATTTCTTATTTGGGCACCGACTATTTAATTTGTCGCCAACTATTTAATCGACGATCAATGCAGGCTGACTAAATTATTTGATTCAAGTCAATAGTGAGCGCATGTACTAAGGGTTCATGGATTACAGCAATTTTTAGAAAAGTTAATAGTAAAAAGTAATACCTCAAAACCAGATCCGAGTGACAATTTTCGTTTATATATTTTGTGTAAGGGGCTGCTCATATACTACGTAACGGTCTTTGTGTGGG
This sequence comes from Meiosimyza decipiens, assembly GCA_963680825.1. NCBI lineage: Eukaryota > Metazoa > Arthropoda > Insecta > Diptera > Lauxaniidae > Meiosimyza > Meiosimyza decipiens. The sequence continues at coordinate 31,686,919 of OY804260.1, forward strand.
GGGAGGGAGCGCAGGTTCAGAAAATGTGACAGTTTGTGAAAGGGGGAGATGTTTTTCGAAAGCGTAACGTAAAGGTGTTTCTAGTTGTGTCTTCAGTTCGAAAAACTACGAGCACCAATCGAAGCGCACTGCCATCTGTGATTTTTCAATGGCTGAACTCGAACACTTCAGTGGTGGCATTTTCGGTTCATTTGTACTTTTTTCGGTACGTTTGCATCCTGAAAAATCGTCGTAAGTACATTCGACAAGCTTTCAGCAAATTCTTACATTTGCCGCATTTTTAGTACACTTGGCGAATTTTAAGCACATTATCAGTACATTTTCGGTACATTTGGAAAATTTAAAATAGTTACCTGTAAATGAAAAAATTAAAATAATCGCAATGTGCATATTTTAATACTAATCTTATTTTTTAAGTAAATGAAAAAATTAAATAGATGTGTAGATTTTGTTATTTGAAATTTATCTCGTTTTGCTAGTAATTTGTTTCGTACATTTTAATTAAATTGGGTGTTCAAGATAAAAAAGTACATTTCAAGTGGCGATTCAGTATATTTCCACAAAACGCAAAATTTACCCTTTGTCCAACACTCCTGTTCTTAAGCTATATTAGTTTATAATTAATAAGCCGAACAATACATATACGCATATCTATATATACATATGTAAGTATTAAGTGCTCAACTAAGTTCTCGCTGTTTGTCAATAGATGGCGCTAGCGGTAAGAGTTGGTCGATTTGGTTCATATCGAAACGTAATGAATCTAGCCTAAGCATATGGTGTTCTGAGCGAAATAACGTGCCGAGATTGGTTTCGTCGCTTTAAAGACCATGATTTCGACATCAACTACGTGAAGGAAAGCCAAAAACCTTTAATCATACGGAATTGGAGACATTTCTCGATGAGGTTTCGGCCCAAACGCAAGAAGAGCTTGCTTCAGTATTGGGAGTTACCCGACAAGCCATTTCCAAGCAGAGCACAGCGTGAAAAACGGCCCTACCAGAAAGATGGGGAAAAGTGGTATCTAGCAATGGGCAATACTTTGATTGATTCATCTGTAACTATTTTTTGACAATAAAGTTGCATTTTCTAACAAAAAACAGCGAGAACTTAATTGCGCACCTAATATAAAGCTTGTTTATGGACTCCGAAACCATTCAACCAATCGTCGAACGGTTTAAGACAGAGGTTTCCAAAGTCTTTTTTGTCACGCCTCGCTAATGTCTACAATAAAAATGTCTACTCCCCCTCGGCACAAACAAGAGGAAGTCAGTGGATTTACCATGTATTTTTTAAATACAACAGGGATAGTTAATGAGTTCAAAAATCAACCTTCAATCAAACGTTTAATTAAATGAATATGTGATTACTGTAAGTAAGAAAAAGAAAGACAAAATCGGCACAGCCAGATGGATGAGTTTGAATATTTTACCAGCAACATTACTACGTCAATAATGTCAAATTTTTTTGTGTTTTATTTGAACTTTCTATTACAGTGTTGGCGAAAATAATCGAAAACAGAGTTTTCCTCACATAATTTTCGAGATAATCAAGCATTTTTTGAGATAATTTTACTATCGGGCATTTAGTTAGATAAAGTTTGCATTGGTAGTCTTGCATTTTTGTACGAGATACCCGTGATAACCGGGCAAATTGGGATAATCTCGTATATGCAAACGTACTTTAACAAGCCGTAACTGCGAGGCGCGTGTTCTATCGATACTGCAATGCGGAGCGCAGGTACGCGTAGCCGACACGAGTGTTCTGTTGCGCGCAGGGGACAGGATACTATCTGCTCGACCCCTGCGCTCGCACCCATTTCACATCTTGGTACGCTGGCTTGGAACACACGATTCTTAGAGTTTGGAGAAGGTTTGATGCATGGTTTGGATTGAATAAAATGGGCGCAGATATATAAGACTTGGTAAAATGGGCAGTGCCACGCCTCTCATATGAGAAAAAAATAAACCTTTCTATAACAAAGCAGCTATTTGAAGCAGATGGATAAGATTTTGTACACATATTTCTTATAAATTGGAGAAGGCTCTTAGCATAGTTTAGTTTCAAAACATATGTGCAGTGCCACGCCCATCATATAAGAAAAAGATTAAATTCATCGTATCTCATCAACTACTTGACGCAGATGAATGAGACATAGTACATACGATAAAAGGTAGGGGTAGAAATAAGTTTCAATAAAAAAATGGGTGGCGCCATGCCCGTGTGAGAACCGAATATTTTTATATCGCCTCATATTTCCGTCCAGGATTTAATTTTCAAAATTCAATGCAAGAACTTAAAGTTTGAATTGGCATTACCAATGTTAAATTTTAAACACCAAGCAGTCAAATTTTTTCATTCAAATGTATTGACTCTTGACTCCACGTTCAAATCACGTTGTTTTTTGTCGCAAGAAATATATGCCGATATCTTAATGAATCCCATAATCATACCTTCTAGCCAAACTTAACGTGTCAATGTATTAAAATTCCAAAAAATATCCAAACCTTATTCCATGTATCTAACATATTATGCCATTGTTAAACAAGTGAATTTAACAATTTCAGAATTATGTTCTCTTTTTTTATGAGCCATAAAATTCAGATTTTGTCTGTCTGTCTCTTATGGACGCGAAAACTATCCCGCCGATTTTGATGAAATTTTTACAGCATGTTAGTATCGATTAGGCGGGTGCTATAAATTTTTTATTTAGGGTGCATATTTAGGGTGTCCCTTATGCAAAAATATTATAAAATAGTATTTTCACGAAGACTGGTTAATCGATTCACACCGAATTTATGCCACTTAGATTTTATATTAAAGGGCATAACTAAGACAAGGGGTGGCCCTCATACAAAAAATATTTTTAAAATAGAATTTTCACAAAAACCGCTTAATCGATTCACATGGAATTTACACCAAGTGTCTTTTATGTTCAGAGGCATAGCTAAACTATAAAACTTTTATTTAGGGCAAATATTTAGGGTGGCCTTTATATAAAAATATTTTTAAAATATCCTTTTCACGAAGACCGGTTAATCGATTCACACTGAATCTACACCACGTAGCTTTTATATTATGAGGCATAGTTTAGCTTACAAAACTTTTATTTAGGGTGGCCTTCATTCAAAAATATTTTTAGAATAACATTTCCACAAAAGCCACTTAATCAATTCACTTGGAATTTACACCACGTGTCTTTTATATTAAGAGGCATAACAAAGGCTATTAAATTTTAATTTAGAGTACATATTTAGGGTGGCCCAAATTTAAAAATGTTTTTAAAATATCATTTCGACGGCTAACATGTAGCTTATAAATTATGAGCCACAGCTTAGAGAACAAAGCTTCTATTTAGGATGACCTCACACAAAAATAGTTTTGAAATAGCATTTTCACAAAGACCACTTAAAAAATTAGAACCAAATTTTCTATATAAGGTGAAGCGAAGCGCACATGGCAATACTACTTATTAGTAAATTTCAACTTAATATCATTCACCAATTACAATTTTATATTTGTATTGATTTGTTGCACGAAATTTTCATATTTTACATATTGTCAGGGAGGTGGGCATTGAACATCTCGCTTGCTAAATCAAAAAGTATCCATCTTCAAAAGAAGTTAAATCTATTTTTGATTTTAAAAAAACAAGGTCGAATTCTTTAAATAACAGAAAGACCGCTCAATTTGGCATTTACAGTAGCCAGGAAACAATACCATAATGATACCGTAACACGTTGAAAGTGGGTAAAAATCTGAAGATTCATAAGTTCAATAGAGCGACCAAGCAATTCAATTATATTTCGCTAAAAATATTTCAAAAAAATTAAAAATCTCATTTTTGCACTGAACAAAAATGATTTCAGCAAACACCCAAAATAAATGCTCAGCAAATTGGGTTTTTGTTCACCGGTACATCACTGGTTGTGCGTGTAGGATATTTAATTTTGGCAATGACAAAGACTCTCGCTTTCAAGTTATTAGAAGCTGATTGTCAACATTATCGTATACTATGTATTTTCTACCTTACCATAGTAATACATCAATGACAATAAAATAATCAAAAAGTTCGAGCTCATTGTTATATCGTTAATGCCTTCTAAGAGATAAGATATCGATTTCAATGCGCAATAATGTTTTGCTTACTTTTCCGATAATTGGTAAATCCACTGTTCCCCATGTATCTGCTGCCCAATGAACTAGTCCAGAACCAAAATCGGCTGTTATTATACCACATATTGCTGATAAGCTTGCGACACTCAACCTTTCAATATGAAAATGTTTAATAATCAATATAAAATCAATTATCATTAAGGCAATGCAAGTGAACACACAAAAAGTTTCCTGAGCACGTTTGCCTATAGGAAAATTAGTTAAAGGTTATATGAATTCATACAAATATTTTTTATAAGCATCTTAACCTGGACTATATAACTGAGCAAGCTCCTGTGCTCCTATATGTTGCGGGCCCCATCGAGGTGTCGTAATTTCGGTAAAATGTTGCTCTATAGCTGAATTTCCATTTGGATCATCTTCTAACATTGAGTTTTCCAAAATGTCCTTATCCGTTTTTATTGACATCTGTAAAATACTAAAATTTTTTGTACCTAATAGTTTCAAATTACTATCAAAAACAAAAGTTCAAAGTCTAAATTATTCAAATTAGCTTAAATTTAGTAAGGAACTGTTGTTCGAACATTTTCAGAACTACAAGTAAACTGTTCTGCCGTAAATCTTTTTCCTCAATCTCTATTGAGAACATTGCTGATTCGAAAGCAAAAGTCTTAAAGAAAATCTATAACTATAATTGAACAATATTACATCGATCTTCAGTCATTAGCAAACACCGATATTCATGTGAAAACAGTCAATGCTTTTAAACAAACAGCAGATGGAACAATTTGTGTAGACTGGTAATTGGTGGCGCAATGCTACAAAGATTCGAAAAATAGATCATAGCATTTCTTTAAGCCGGCGCACAGTGTTGATTTACGTGTTTTAAGGACAAAATTTCCCCATTTTGATGTAAGAATTCATTGTTACATATGTATACACATATTTATGTACAAGGCATACCTCGGAAAACTAGATTTCATGCAAATAAAAATATACTAATGGAAAGCTATTATGCCTTCCCACAGCAGACGTGCTATCGCCTGATATTAGAATGCAAAGAAGAAGGATGCTAATTGTATTAAAGCTTTTAATTTTTTTTTTCAAATATTCCAATGGCTTATGATTCGACATTACCTTTTTTGTCATCTGGGACAAATGGGTATTTCTAGAGCGTCTCGTTCGTTTTTACATTTTTGTTTGGATAAAAAAACTATAAATGATTTTCTTTCAGCTTCATTTTGGCATTTTTAGAAACAAAGCGTTCTTTCATGTTTCGCCGAAATTCTGACATGTGTGTATGCGCCTCAAAATCGCAATATGTCACTTTCGGATCGCTTTATATCTAGTATTATTGATCAAGCAGGTTTAATAGTAGCAGATACACGAAAGAAGAATACTGGTGCAATTTGAGCTCTTAATATTAAATTTTACATTTCATCGAGCTTTTTATTTTTCCATTTGATTTGTAAGGGAAAATATGTTTTTCGAGACATTTGCCTCTATATCTTATGAAAAATTATCTTACACAAACATGGGAAACCCCATTAGAAATATCATAAGATTTTCTATAAAAAAGTTATTTTTACGTGAAGGTAATATTTCGTTTGTTTATTAGCTTTCAGAATTTAGGGTTATTTCGAAGAATGAGAAAAAAAATTGTTTTGTTCCGTTCGTGTGAGATTTATTTTTTACGAGATATATTCGAAACTATCTATTAAAGCACACTTTCCCATATAAATCGTATGGAAAATTAAAAAGTTCGATGAGCCACCATTAAATATTAATATTATGAGCTCAAATCGCACAAAAAAAACTTCTTCTACCGTGTACCTGCTGCTATTAAACCTGTTTGGAGCAAAATAAAAAAATTTGAATCACCCTAATGTAGATATATATTTATACATACATGTGTATATATGTACATATATATTCAGATTTTATTTCGAAAACAGGTGCAGCGATTTTAATGAAACTTGGGGTATTAGTGCATATGTAATCAGAATCAAGATTATGCTAGGTTTTAAGTTTTTAAAAAATATAACAGGGGCGTTGCCACAGCCTTAAACTTTATTTTTTATAAAGTAATATCTCGCAAATCATTTAAGATATTGTAATAAAATTTGGTGAACAGATGCAAATCAAAAATATCTTCAATTCTGCAAAAAGTAGATGGAATCAAAAAAGTGGGCGTGGCACTTTTCTTTAATGGAATATTTTGATTCAATATTACTCGAAAACGCCACTGAAGATTTTCATAAAATTTTTAGAAATAATACCACTAAAAGCAGTCATCATAACAAGGTAAGTCACTATACTGGCAAAACTTGTCGAAAGGCGTGGCGCAGCATTATAAAGGTTATAATAACAGAGCTAACAATACAGTCGTTTTCAAATTTAACATGGTATATAAACTTGCTATAAGTTATTTTGTGACAAATAATGGACGCAATAATGCATGTGGGCGTGGAACCGTCCATACAAGCCAATCAAAAACGTCAAATGATGTATTTAGTGTGCTATGAGAGTAATCTTTTAAAAGTTTGGTGTGGAGGTGTAGGCTAAAACATGGTGTAATAACCAAGGTGGAGTAATTATGACACTTCTCTCATAATTTTCTGGGTATTGGCCATTAATAGACTCACATTGACATTTATCATCAATTCGATTTTATTGTGTTTCGTTATATTTTTGATACATCGTTGTTTTGATTATTGGGACCGTTCAGCAACTTCAACATTTTTGAATCGCTTTCAACAAGTTTTTAGTGATCAAAATTCTTATGTGAACAAAAAACTACGATAAATAGTGCAGCGTGATTCAATTCGACTGCAATAAGTGTTTTTTGTTATTAAGTAACAACATCAGCGTCTAAATTTCTCAAGAATAAGGTAGTTTGCAACATTTTCAGCACATCGTTCAGAGAATTTTGAAGAGGTTTATGCTTAAGCGCTTCAATTCCTTAAAGCGCTTAACTTTGCTGAACGGGCAATTGATATGTCAAGACTGTCAACGTTAAAGCAAATAGGCGATCTACTCTCGCTCCCTCAAAATGGCTTCCACTTCATCACGTATTGCTCTCCTTAATTACTCCACCTTGGTTGTTACACCATGGGCTAAAATAAGTTCTGAAATTATATTGAGTTCGGCAAGATTGCACTGGTGTGCTTGGCACCTTCCACACAAACAGTAAACGTGAAATGTTATATATATGATATATGAGTTATCCTTATAAAATTGGTATAGAGATGTCGGTTACTATTGGCTTTAAAATTAATTCGATTTCGACGGCATTGTATCAGTGGCCGTGGCACCTCCTATAAAAGCAAATCACGTTTAATGTGATATGCAGTGTAGTACTTATATGAGTGCTCCTAACAAAATTTGGCATAGAGATGTCGGGAACCATAAGCTTTTACATTAATTGGAATTTGACGGGATTGCATCAGTGGGCCTGGCACCTCCCATGTTAACAAAAAGTTGCTAGCGTGGCAACTTTCAACTTTTTTCAACATTTTTTTATATTTGATCGATGTTATCAGCATTTTTTCACTGTTTCAACCTCTCTCAACTTCTTTCTTTTCGACTTTTTTTACCATATTAAACCTTTTTCGTCATTTCTAAATAAAAAAAGGTCCATGGTTTTTTAGTTCATTTCCCAGAGTTTTAAAGATATTTCGTTTCAAAATATGTTCAAAATGTAAAAAAAAAGACAAAGTGTGCAGTTATTTAAACAATGGCCGATTGCATACTCGTTGGTGCGTGATCGTGTAGCTTCTGAACGACTTGACCGATTGAGGTCATGTTTTTTTTAAATGTTTCTTTTGGTCTGTGAAAGGCTCTTAGCTTAGTTTGGTTTGCAAAAACTAAGCGATGCCCAGTATAAATTCCACTTCATTATATTTCTTCAACTATTTGAGGCAGCCGAATGAGACTTGGCACATATATAATTGCGTTCAAAAGTAAACTTCAATGAAAAAATGGGAGGCGCTACGCCTCTCATATGAAAAAATTTTAATTTTTTTTATCTGTGTAGTGCTCTTAGCATATTTTGGCTTAGAAAAAATGGGCAATGCCCCGCCCCTTCACATGAAAAAAAAAATTCAAATTCATCATATCTCATCAACTGTTTGACGCAAATCAATGAAACTTGATAGATATATAATCTTTACGAGCAAATTAAAATTAAAAAATGGGATGTCACCCATGTGAAAAAATCTAATTTTTTATGCAACTGCAGTTAGTTGGCACAGCTGGATAGCATTTGGAATACATATTTCTTATGGTCTGTAGAAGGTTTTAAGCATACTTTGGTTTGCAAAAAATTGGCGATGCCGCACCCCCTATAAATGAGAAATATCAAATTCGTCAGATCTTATCAATTATTGGACGCAATTGAATGAGCTTGGTAAATATAGAAAAGAAGCGGGCACATATACTAGTTTCCAATAAAAAATGGGCAGTTCCGTGCCTCGCATATGAGCAAAAAAATCAGAAACAGTTCACAGAAATTCATCATATCCCATCAATTATTTGACTTGGCACCTATATAAAAGGTAGAGGAAGAAGTAAGTTCCAATCAAAAAATTAGCGATACCTACCACGCCTCCTATAAAAGGAACACCAACACTTTTATATCTCAGCAGCTATTTGACACTTAAAGATACATATTTCTCAAGGTGTGTGGGAAGTGCTTAGCACAGTCTGGTTGGAAAAAAAGCACGATACCACGCTCACCATATAAAAGAAAATTGGAATTCATCACATCTGGTCAACTATTTGACGCAGATGAATAATTCTACGAGTACCAAGAGATAGAGGCAAAAGTAAGATTCAATTAAAAAAAATATAGGTGATGGCACTCCTCCCATAAAGGAATAAAACTGAAACTTTTTCCATCGATTAGGAGATAATATTCATAATTGCTGGATTATTTGTATACAGATGTATATATTTATATGAACTCTTTTTTTCAGACAATCTTAGTATCCTCTATATGAACATGCCTCACGCCATTCTGCATCCATCTTCTAAGCTAGAAATAGGAAATCACGTCAAGTGTACATTTGCGGATTCAAAGCTAAACAAGCCATGTCGTTGATGAATTAATACCCAAGAAATGGGAGTCGTGCATTGCATGTAAGTCAACGCGCAGTTGGAGATGAGATGAATAAATACCTGTTGTTAAAACACTCGATGTAAATAGCTGCAAAGCAATATTTTTATCAGAAGCATATTTTGAAATGTTGTGTTTAATTGATTATATCGAATTCAGTATTGAAACAACCACTGCAAAGTTAACATGGGAACTATACATACCTAGCTATGTAATTAACTGAAATTTTGTGTTGAAGTTTTATCAACTGAAAGTGGTACTAACGAAGCAATAGAAGCTATTTAATTAATATTTTCACAATAATTTTATCAAAAATCACTTTCTAAGGAGTTTGTATTTCAAATATATTTTTCCAAAAAACTTGACATAGAAATGAATGTATGTTGATACTGATTTTGATTTTAATAAGTCACGTTGAGTTTATTTCAAAATTATAAATGTGATGAAATAGCTCAGACTCTTTTGCTTAAAGTTTGTAAAATAGGATTAAATAGATATCACATTGCATGCAAATATAAAACGTTCAATTATGTTCCTTTGATTGGAATTAATAATAATAAAAGTTATGTACTTTAAATTGAAATTAACAACAGTCACCATGAGCGTGCATTGAGCAGGTTCCCATGAAATGTGAGAAAAACACAAGCTGTTTTTTGTATTACAGCAAAACTTTGGTTTAACTTTGTTCTATAAAAAAAAAATTGTAGGCGCATTTTCTTAAATGCCTGCTTAGTTGTCGCTTGGGTAGTCATTTACCTACTTACGCTCGAGGTCTATCCTTAAAGTGGAGTTACAAACAACGCCTTGTCGTTTTATCGCGTCATGGCTTCCTCACATCATACTTTTTTATGAAATCAGTTTGTTTAATAATTTAGTGGCATTGAGAAATTTTTAATTTCCACTAAATTTTGTGATAACCCAATGTACCAATCCGTTTCGAATCCGATTCGGATCCGTTGACGGATGAAATTCCTCGCGAAACGGATCCATATATGACGTCCGTTTCAGATCCGTTACGGATCCGACAAAGCGGACGTTCCTTCCGTTTTTTCGATAGGAATTTCATCCGAAACGGAATCCGTAACGGATCCGTATATGACGTCCGTTTCGGATCCGTTACGGATACGAAAAAGCGGATTCCGGTTTTTTCCGTTTATGAGGTCCGTTAAGTAGCAGGTGCAATTTGAGCTCATAACATTAATATTTACTGGTGGCTCATCGACCTTTTTAGTTTTACATACGATTAGTATGGGAAGAAATCGCATATTAGCTATTGGTCTCTATATCTCGTGATAAAAGTTTTACAGATATGAGACCTAACTCACCGGAAAGAGCATAACATTTTCTACAAATATCTTGCAAGGAGAGCTCATGATATTGAAACATACGATTTATATGGGAAAGTTTGCTTTATTAAACAGTTTCTAATGTATCTATTAAAAAAAAATCTCACACGAACGGGACTACAACCATTGGAAAGAACATAAACTTTTTTAAAAATTAAAAACAAATCCAAATAAAAATAATAAACTAACGATATATTACCTTCACGAAAAAATATCTGGAGACTTTCTTATAGAAAATGTTATGATCTTTCTAATAGGGTTTGTCATGTTTGTGTAAGATATTTTTTTAATGAGATATAGAGGCAAATATCTAGTAAGCCATTATATACTTCCCATACTAATGTTGTGGAAAACTAAAAGGCTCGATGAGCCACCAGTAAATATTAATATTATGAGCTCAAATTGCACCAGAATTCTTCTTTCATGTGCCTGCTACTATTAAACCTGTTTGGAGCAAAAACAAATTTTTGAATCACCCTAATGATATACTATATGTACACTTTGAGCACGAGAAAGACTATTTGCTTTTCCGGTATGATTAACACTCCACGAAAGCGGAAACTTTCTAACTGAAATCTTGAGAAACTTGTTCTTACGAAAGTAATTGTCATGTAATTGTTTTTCAAAGTTTTCTATTGTCCACTGATAAATAAAAAAATACTGCAAATCATAGGAAAATGTAAATGTTTACGTTCAGACTGGCTTACAATATTTCTCATTTTCTGATTTGGTTTGGAGGTATATAGCGCTGTAAAAGCGTAGAACTTGTTAGAAGGCGTGACCTGTGTGCCAAACTTGATTCAATTATCTCGCTTGGTTTTCCCTTAAACATAATTTCAACAGACAGATAGACGGCCACAGCTTAATCGACTCAGTTGGTAACGCTGATTAAGGATACATATACTTTTCTGTACCTGCCACTCCCCCTTCAACACGTTACACACAGAATGACAAAGTGAATGTACCACTCTGTGTATCAATCTATCAGACTGGCTGATGAACTGTTTTTTATTTGGATGTGCGCAATATGCCTTATTGTACATCCTTTTTAATGACATGGATGGTAATACGTCTTTCTTAATGATATGGGGGTAATATCCCCTATTGTACATCCAACTTAATAAGAATTTCAAATGCCACTTTTTGCATTCATGCGTCGTAAGTCAACTATGACTTTCTAGCGGCATGCATTACAATCCCACAAGCAATATATGCGTCGCTCGTATATTCTTATCGAGTCCAAAGCACATATTATGTGACATCAAAATCTTATTCAGGTCTACAAATTTTACTTACAATTTCACTGAACGAAAAAACTATTGCAAAATAACCTATGTTTTCTTACATAGGTAGGTATAGATTTGTATAGAACTCAAATAACTTAGGTAAAGCACCTACATTTGTACTTAGAATAATAACTCTTTGGTGACGTGATTGACCATGCGAAGCCTGGAATATCATGTTAAAGCCGGGGGTCTTGTAGGAATTCAAAAATTTCTAAAATAGCTGGAAATTGGACTAATTTTGTGACAAGGACTTAAATGTTTTGAATAATGAGTAAAAAAAAACGTAATTAACCAAATTTTAAGTTTTTACCATTTTATGTTTTAAATTAATTGAAAATTATTCGACCTTTTCATTAATTAGTTAAGTCGTTGTTATTATTTCGGCTCAAGGTCTAAGACTTAAGAATTTTATGTTTGATAGTGGGGACCAAAAAAATGGACATAAATTTTTTCCCAAAAAAAATTATTCCTTTTTTTACCATTTGAGGGGAAAACATATTTTTGTTTTTGGAAGGCCGGGAGTTGCTTCTTTTCGACTTCGTAACCGCACCTGCGACTTAACTTTGCCAAGCATTGCATTTGGCATTTATTTCGGCGATGAATGTTCGTTCGACGTGAACCTTTTACCGGGCGAGCCATAGAACATCAATATCAGAATTTTCGACTAGCCATTGAATCGACTACACGATTACGTTAATTCTTCACTGTGCACACTTTTCGATGTTTTTCGTTTTATTTTCTTAAGTGTTTCCGACTTTTATTAACTTTTCGACTATTTTGAAAAGTTAAAACTTATCGACAAGATGAATCTTACCGAAAAAAAATCGAAAATATCGATAACAGTCGGGATTTATCGAAAATTATTGAATAAATCCATGATAGTCGGAAACTATCCAAAAATTTGACGATAAAATTAAAATAAATCGGAAAGCATTGAAACTGTCGATAAAACTGAAACTTGTCGAACAGCACCAAAGGAGTCTAAGGTTTTTAAGCTAACCAAAAAAGTTGTAACTTCCTAAAAAACATGTCTGCAGTCGGAACTTATCGAAAAACATAGAAAAAGTTTGAACTTGTAGAAAAACATTGAAATATCGATGGAAGCTTAAACATATCGATATATATCAAAAAAGTAGGACTCAATATTCTTGATCGAAAATTGTGTTAAGGGGCGTCCATTAAGTGAATCGAAAAATCTCACCAAGGGGAGGACAGGTCAATAAAAATCTCACGTCAACTTTTTAATTCAGAGAATATAAATTATAATAGCAGATGGCATCACAAAATCAATCCTTGATGGCACGTTTGCTTGTCTTGTCGGCATGGCGTGCGTTTTGTAAAAGTTGCTGTGGTATGCGCAGTTGACGATAATATGAAGTGGCTGCACGAGGCAGGTGTAGATAAATACATCTAATGATTGCCTTCCTATAATATCAAAAGACATGAAGGAAATACAAAAATCCGTTTGATACCATTAATCAAATTCCTTAAGCGTATTATCATTTTGCTCCGCATATTTCATAGGAAAAATACAGTGCATACCCAATCGACATGTAATGTTTCGCAGGCCTTTCAGAAATCGTTCACATGAAATCTTACAAAGCTTCCGTAACATTTCAGAAATCTTTTCTTTCCATTTCAGAAAGCTTTCTGCAAAGTGTCAACGTCCACCTCTGGATTTCCGACTACGAGTTTCTGAACATTTTTTAATAAGTACTCTCCGAACTCTTTTTTATCTATTTTATTCTACGTCACTTTCGCTGTTATTTGATTGCGTCATTGGGATCATGAATTGTTGTTGCATTTTACCCGCATCCTCACTTGCATTGAAATTTAATATGCAGTTATTTGGTGTAACTTTCTTTTACCCTTATCATAAATATCACGATTTGTAATCAGGGCATCACCAGATCTTACTAGGGGGGGGGGGGGGATCCGAATTTACTAAGATACATCTCACGTAAATTATGGACCCCTTATTCTTTTTTTTTCTAAATGAATAGAAATCAAAAATGATGCTCAATAGAAACCCAAAACCACCGATATTCACTTCTTCTAGATAGCAACTTATTCGGTATAATTAATAGAGATTCTATTTCAAATCATGCAGCCTGACTGACTTCGAATTACGGAATTGGTTTTCGACAAAATATGTTGGCTTTCAAAGGAAAGAAGAGGACACGTAATTCTCTAATTTGATTGAAAAACATTTTTTCTCTTTTGATTCTAATAAAACTTATTATTCTCTCTCAGAATCTTTAAGAAATTTTCAAAAAGGTTGAAAATTGGGTGAGTAAGGCCGATTTTTATGGAAATAAACAAAGTTGATTTTCTGAAAAACCAAATCATGGCAACCACTACTTGCGGCCATTGTCTTATAGGCATCCATATATTATCATGTACAAATTAGACTTCAATTTCGTAAACACTTTCTTGAGCAATGCGATGACTGCAAATATTCAACAATATAATGCTTACACCTAGCAACTTTAAGGTTGTGGCTGACTGAGAGCTGGCAACCATTTTTTTTTATTCTTCATCCCATTATCTTTCAAATAACGCTTAGTTCACTTAAAATGCATAGTTGCAATTCATCAACATAAATTAATTACAATTTATTTAATTCAAAGTAAATAGGTGCGACTAATTTTTAGTAGGCAGCCCGGCAGTAATTACACTGTCGTTAATCATTCTTTTGAATTTAGTTGCATTAAAAAAACATATACTTCAGAAATCAGGTGCCGGATCTTTTACTTCATTTAAGTTTTGTTTAAGTTTTATTTGTGTGTCAACAATTGTTGTTTCTGCTTACTCGCCTAAAGTTAACTTAAGGCGCCTTTTGTTGCCTAAATCTGTCTAAGCTTTAACCAAAATAGACGTGCCGAGACGCAACGGGTAATTTCGAATATATGTAAACCAATGCTGATAACCAAAATGAAAGTACGTAACTGATCGAAAGCGAACGAATCATTTTGACGATACGTGTTGTTCCGTAAGAACCGAACTTCAAATCGTCAATACTCGCCACAACAGGTGCATCCATTCGTTGCCTGACGTAACATTTTGAGTCAAATGTCAAAACAGTGGTAATGAGTGCAATTGTTCGCTCAGTTGCTATCGTCTCGTTAAGTCTATTTTGGTTTAGGCTTTACTCGTGTTTGTTTACTCCAAAAAGTAGTTGAATGAGAGCACGAAAATGAAAGAAATAAGCAGCTGTTCACTCTCTCTCCGAAAAATAGTTAACAAAAATCGCCTAAAGAGTTTCTGTAGTTAAGTTTTGTCAAGTGCCCAAAACGAAAACAGCAGTTTTTAAAATAAAAATAAATGAAAAGTGTAAAGATCTGAATTCAAAATAAAAATACATTTTTTGACAACATCAACGAAAAAAAAGCAAACACCGGAATGGAAAACAAAAGTCAGTATGATTTTTTTTAGCGTGAACATGTAACCTCGGTCTTTTCAAAAGCTGGAAAATTCTGGAATCTCTGAAATTATTTAACTACGGACTTAACTAAATTATCGACTACAAAAAAAAATATGCACAGCTAGTACCTAAGTTCTAACCGATTTTTTCATGAATATACACAAGGTTTCTTTCTAAGAATGTAAAAAAATGAAAATATCGCATATAAAAGGCCCCACAGGTCAAAACAAGATACTCCTTTTACTTAAACGGTTGCTATGGGAAAATGCCAAAACCATTCCCCTACTTTTTCAATGGAAACATACATACATGTTTCAAGCTAATATCACAGTTGTATTCGCCATGGATGCCAAGATACAGCGTAAAAAATTCCATTTTTTCGTTTTATAGACCCCGTTTGTAACCATAAAGAATATATTTTCCATACTTTGACAACAGTTTTTTCAGCAAAAAAGAAAGTCTTCACTTTCCAAACTGTAAGTATAGTGTTAAGGCTTTCACCCATTAGCATTTTCAAAAAAAATAATGTTCTGTTTGTTATCATTTAAGCTCTATACTCATATTTGACCGTATTGGTAAGTGCTTCACCGAGAACCGATATATGGGTCATTCCATCTATAATGGGCCTATAATTACCCTCATGTTTTTTAAATAGGCTGAAACTTTTTTCAGTGATTGGTCTATCATGTAGAAGATATAAAAAACATTGATAAAATTTTTTTAACCAATATTATTGCTTAAAAAAAAAGTTTCGAATTGTGTTAAAAAAACCTCGTAAGTAAAACAAAACTAGTAAAGGTGTTATCTTCGGCCAGGCCGAAACTCACATACCCTACACTGCATTGAAAGTACTTTTTAAATAAATGTTAACAAATTTTGAAGAGGTTGAATAAGTCGAAAATAATGTAACAAGGGTCAAAAATGTTGAAAAGTGTTGGAAAAATCTGAAAATGCTGAAAAAATATGAAAAGCATTGAAGAAAGGTGAAAAAATTGAATAAGTCGAAATGTATGAAAAATGCTGAAAAATTGATGAAAAAGTCGAAAGAATAATGAAAATGTCGAAAGAAATTGAAGGAGAAAGATAAAAGATTGAAAATGTCAAAAGAATATGGGAAATGTTGAAAAAAATAGAATACAAATGCAAAACACGAAATATGCCACGCCCACTTCTCCAATTCCGCCCACTTTTGTTCAATAAAGAAACCAATTTTTAGCACAATAGCTTGTATAGTTTGCGATATGTGCCGTAATTATTCCTAAGATTTAGGGCGGTGACACACCCACTGATGCAATCCAGTCCGATTTTGATCCAGAAATAGCTTTTTATAAGCAACCCTTTTGCACCAAATTTCAGTATGATTGCTTATATATTTCGATAGTTATGCCACTTAAGGTATTTTAATAGTATGGGAGGTGCCACGCCTACTGTTACTATTTCGCCAGCTTTTGATTCATTTGTACCTAATACCCAGTAATCCACATACATCAAATTTTAGATCAATTGCCACAATAGTTCACTTAAAATAGCATTTACAAATTTATGTGAATGAGGGAGGTGCCACGCCCACTGATGCAATCTTGTCATGTTTCATTTAATTCCGAAGCTTATAGTAACCAACACCTCTACACAAAATTTTATGAAGATTACTCTCATAGCACACTATCTATAGCTTTAAACGTATTTCGCTTATATAGGAGGTGCCACACCCACCAGCGCAATTGTGCCAAAATTTTGCAAGAAGACACCTTTTAGCAAGTATATCCGCCATATTAAATTTCATAACGATTGCGTTGTTAGTTCTCTTTTTATAACGTTTATAAATACTGTAGGCTGTGCCACGCCCTTAAAAGAAATTTTTCAGTCTATTGACGTAGCTTGTATTGTTGACTACTTTCAGTGGTATCATCCCTAAAATTTAAATGAAAATCGTATGTGCCAATTTGGAGTTATACGAAATCCAAATTTTTAATTGTTAAGAAAAGCCACGCCCACTTTTACAATTCCACCCACTTTATGCGCAATTCAAGATTCATAAGATCTGTATTCGTATACCAAATTTCATCAGAATATCTTTTAGGTTTACGAGCTATGGCGTTATAAAAGTTAAAATTTTGGGCTGTGCCACGCCCCTTTAAGAGTCTTTGCAAACTTAAAATCAAGGCTTATCTTAATTTTGTTCTTATCTTTGCCAAATCACCAATTTTCATCAAAATCGCAGCAACTTTTTTCAAAATGGACTTGGGTATATTTACATCGAGTATGGGCGGAAGGCGTGGCGTGATTTCAACAGACAGACAGACAGACAGACAGACAGACGGACAGACAGAGAGACAGACAGACAGACAGACGGACACAGCTGTATCAACTCAGGTGGTGACGCTGATCAAGAATATATATACTTTTCCATACCTGCCACTCCCATGAAACATTGAGAATGAGATCGAGAAAATTTGAATATTCCGTTACTTTTCTTCCATAAATATTCCACTGTATAGACGCAATTTAAATGCTTGTAAAATGAAATAAAGTGAACGAAAATGAATGAAATTTTCAGAGATGGTACTGCTGAATGTTCTGAAAATTTTGAGCCTAAAAAATATGAATAAATTTTTCAGGGATGGTACTCCTATATGTTTTGAAAATTTTGAGCCTAAAAAAGCTGATATCGATGATGGAGTATGTGGGAAAGTGATGTTTTCTTGGAAGGTCAATTTTATTATCTTTTACCACATAGAAACCGTTCAGGCCTTCATTTATTCAGATTTGCAGTTTTTTTGCCATCTAGTAGTACACAACTACCTAAAAATAATATAAAACTAATTTGGATTGTGTTGGTTTGTTTATATTCATCAATGAATTTTTTTGTTTTACTTACGAGTTTTTTTTAACACAATTTGAAACTTTTTTTTTAAGCAATAATACTGGTCAAAATGATAGATCAATCACTGAAAAATGTTTCAG
Source organism: Meiosimyza decipiens (assembly GCA_963680825.1). Classification (NCBI taxonomy): domain Eukaryota; kingdom Metazoa; phylum Arthropoda; class Insecta; order Diptera; family Lauxaniidae; genus Meiosimyza; species Meiosimyza decipiens. The sequence continues at coordinate 31,705,171 of OY804260.1, forward strand.
CCTATTTAAAAAACATGAGAGTAATTATAGGCCCATTATAGATGGAATGACCCATATATATATGTATATAGTTTTCGATTACAAAAACAATAACGAAACTATATTAAATAATTATTTATCGCATGACCGAGGACGAGAATGAGTAGGTTTAGCCGATATTTCGTTCTCGTGCGATAAACACTACATTATCGACGATAACGATATATCCGCCAGGTCTTCTCGATCTCGTCCTCGGTGATACGAGAACATTGAGGGCGCATACACCAATTCAAAACATAGAAGACAACGGGGCGTGGTACCTTCCATACAACAGAAACATTTAAAAAGCTACATCTTGGCATCTATGGGAGCTGCAATTATGAAACCTTATAGGTGGATATATATTCTTTGCACCAAGCAACTTGCAAAAAGTGAACGAGATTGTGCAATGGGGCGCGGCTACTACCATACAACAAAAACACTTAAATTACTGTTCTTAGTATTATGAAGTTTGGTGGAAGAAACTGAAAAATATTATTTCTCTTCTTAAATGTTAGAAATATGTAACTTCCATAATAAATGGAAGAAAATCTGATTCAGTGCCAAAAATTACATATGAAACATTGGAAAAAACTTTAAAAATTTATGCTTCGAATAATTTCGAACTTTTATGAAGAACCAAAGGATTTTATATTTTAGTGATCCCCGATCCGGTCGTTATTCCTTAAAATTAAGCTTATAGAAAGTTTGTTTCAATTGAGTCCTCCATTTGAATATCACGAAGAGCTTAAAATATTGGGGATGCACATCTATAATTTATTTTAATTTCACTCTTTAATTGAGAAACAGTCATTCGAGTAATCGATATAAATTGAAGAGAGGATTCGAGTAATCGATATAAATTGAAGAGAGGAAATATTGAATACTAGTTTGCAAAATGATTTTTTGTTTTGTTCCTTTGATGAGAGTTTACTTTTTCCCCCTGAATTCGAAAATGAAAACCAAAATTATTTTGTGGTACAGTTATTGTGCTTTTTTTAATTTTTTCCACCTTCGTTCCCTTTAAGACCTAAGCTCAAAATGCCCAATTTCTTTGTCTTAGTTTTTGCTTAAAAGTATCAGCTCTATGTACATGAAGAAAAATTTTTTTTTTTTATTTTATTTCTATTTTTCGTAGCCACAGAATCAACAGCAAAACTTAATTTTTTAAAAATCTGGCCTGTATTTATCGAAATCTTTTGAACCGCTTATTCAATAAGAGATCCAATCATATACGTTTGCTTGTCATTTTAATGCCTTTTATTTGATACTCACACTGAGAAAACAATTTATATTATATTTGGTATATTTGATATAGGCGAATTAAATATTTGATATACATTAAAATGTCACATATTACAGTGAATTAAATAATATTATTTGATAAATTATATATTTGGTAAAAATTATCAAATCATATTTTGGTTGAAACAAATATTTTGGTTGCAGCAATCATTCGATTGTTAATAATCACTAAATCATTTACTTGACTAAAAATGTATTTTCTTTTCGCAAACGTATACATTAATTAATATCGATTTGTGCTAAGAACCGATGGCCAAAAAACGATTTTACATCCTTACATAGAATGTCGTTTGTATTTATACACTCATAAATACCTAAATTGCGTACCAAGCAGAATATTCTTGAGTAGTTTTTTAACTTAATATGTTGTGAACTGCAAAGTTATCATGTTAATGAGATGTCAAATCAAATAAAAATAGATTAACAAATGTAAAATTCAACCAAACAAACCTTTTCAATCGACTCAAACTAATAGAACGTTTCGCCCAATCAGCAAAAATTTCAATTTCAATTAAGGACATGGTAATAATTACCAAAATTTATTGATAGTTATCAAATATTTTAAAAATCTATCAACCAAAAAAATATATTTAAAGGAACCATACTCTTTTCTCAGTGATAGAACAGTAAAGTTGAGCTAGCTCAAGATATGAACGTTAAGCTGAAAAGAGGTCGAAAAAATATAAAAACACAATATCTAACAAACTATACCATAAAGAAATTTTTTTTTTTATTTTCGAATTCAGGGGAAAAAATTCATAACAGAAGTAACCTCATATCAATGGAACATTTTAAGTGTAAGCTATGTCTGCAGTGAAATTTAAGGAACATCGACTGACGAACTAAATGGCGTAACTTACGGTGCTGAGATTTTGGCTTACTTGTCTGCCTAACGCATATTTAGAAAATTTTCCAAAATGCTCCATAAAGAGGTTAAGGAGTATATATGGAAAAACTTTTTGTATTTTCTTGAAAAACAACCTCGGACACCAAACTTGAAATAAAAAAAGTCGTAGAAGAACATTTTAACCATGTCAAAATCAGGTTAGCTTACCGTTATCCAGTAGCGAATCTAGAGGTGAGGGCGGTCACCCCGAGCGAAAGGCTTGGGGCGGCAAAATAGTCGTGAAAAATATCTCATTTTGCTAGGTTTTTTTAAAAGTCAAGAGTGTACCTGTTTTTATTTAGTAAATGAAAATAGTTCAATGTAATAAATTTTAAGGTGTAGATGGAGACTTTTGCGCCTGTCGTTATCTCAATACGCTCATGTGTATACCAAAATCTGATGGAAGATTCGATCTCATCGACCTTAAATTACCACAAGTTGATATTTGTCGATGTTCCCCTTCAGTATTTAGGTCTCATTTTTGCACACAATGTTATTATTGGACTAAAGTGTGGGAAGGCAGCAGAAATTTTATTAGAAAAAAAAAATTTTTTTTGCACCATCCTTGGCTCAACACACCTTACTTTTTAAAAATGATACTTCGTGAAAGTTTTTTAACGTTTTATTTACAACACATATAAAAATTCAAAAAACTAAATTTTGCATCAAACTTTAAAATAGCTATGTGACGAAAATTTAAGTTGTCTACTAAAAACTTAATCACATGCAGGCGTTGAGTCTTTTTTTAGGTTATTACTAACAGAAGAATTGTGTCACCCCCTTGGCTGGCTGTGACCTTTTTGGATGGATTTTGTTTACAATGCCAACACGAGACTTGAAGAAACTTAAAAATAAATGCACTTTTTCTTCAGTAAATTTAATTCATGCGACAAAAAGAAGTTAACCAGTAAAATTAATTGTGACGAAAATTATTGTGGTGATTCATACCTTGTCATTACAGAAGTGCTTTAATTGGATGTATTGATTAATATAAAACTACAATTTACTACTTAAACGCTCTTATGTGGTCACCAGCAACAGAATGTGCATGGTATAAACTATTTGTACTTCACATACCAAGTCCTTGCTCCTTAAACTTTTTAAATACTACTGGCATTTCTTCAGCACAACACAAGCACCAAGCTACCGCCGCGCGTAGCTTTTGCTGAGGAAAAGCTTTTTAACGATGTGCTTTATGGGAACCGAGTGTTAAATAGCGATAATTATTTCAGTTTATTTTACGTGTTCAATATGTGAGTACAAGTGTTAATCACTAAAGCGGCATGAGTCTTAAACTTTTTAACAAAATAAGGAAAAACTAAACTGAACTAGATAAAATTTGAAATTTAAAGATTAGAACTGTGCATGTACAAGTGTTTTCGTGATATCAGTAGAATGAATGGCTCTCTGTGACTAACTTGGCTAAAATAAGCTCCGCTATTGATAAACAACTTCTGAAATACGTATAGTACACAAAATAAAGTTTTATATGTCTTAAAAGAACAACAACTATGATTTCACTAATCTAAATTTTTATGACTGTATGAATGACGTTTTCGCCCTTCCGAGTTTAACAAAAGTTTGAAGAGTTCAAGTAGAAGAAAAAATGTATGCTCTTTGTTTTCTACGGTAAATTAATAGCAAACACTTGTTGAACTATGAGTAAAAAGTGGTTTGTTTATTCTTTAAAACTGTCATTGCTCTCTTTAAGCCAAGCTACCAAAATATGATTCCGATTCCTAGGCTGACACTTTCCTGAATCAAGTTATTGTTGTCATGCATTTCTCTTAGTAGGCTAAGCGTTTTAATTTTAGTATGACCAGAAAGAGGTTATTCTGGAAAATTTGGTTGAATGCAACAGAATGGCGTTCAACAATAAGCTAAGTCCAGGCCGTGCCACAGAAAGGGTGTGGTAAAGGATACATTTACTACCGGTTCAGTAACTTTTTTCTAAAATTTTAGCAACTGACATGTCATGGGGGGGGAGAGGGACGGTTGCAGGCTTATAATCATCAAAAAGTATGAAAATGTAAAAATATGATGAAAACACATGAACAGTGTACAATTCACAATTGTAGTCATAACTTGTTGTTCATAACATTACAAAATTTTGGTTATCACAATGCAAATGTTTTACGTCTGAAATCGCACCGTTCTATTAATTCATTCGCGATTTCGTTTAAGTACAATCTTCGAAATGTACATGCAAAATTTATTATTTTCCAAAAAACGTAAAAGTCGTCGATATTTTGTATCGAAGATTTGCTATTGGAGCTCGTTTTTTGCAGTAAACTTTTAGCTCGCAAAATGTCTAAGGGCATGTTTCTATGCAAAATTAGTCGCTCCATGTCAATAAAAACATGGCTGCTGCCATTTGAAATTTGTGTTTTCCAAATGGGAAATTTTCAGTTAGTATTCAGCTTACTGTTTGAATCAACTAACATTTTTCTTTAAATAGATATTTTAAAAAAGAGCTCAAAAGATTACATCGCTTGGAGAAATTCTTTCGCTTTTGCAGTCACGTCAGAAGAATCTTGGTGTGAATGATTTTTTAAAAAAAATCATTAATTTCTTGTAATTTACTAAAATTGAATTTTAAGATGTGATTCGAATGGTCCATCGAGTAGGGCAAAATGCTCTTAAATTTGTTGCGCCTATCAAATTATCTTCGCTTCATATTGCTGTAACACAAATTTGTCTAATTGAATAACTGATACTGTTTGTTTCATAAATTGAGTCGTTCATTTTTGAATTTACAATGACGAAAAATCAAATATCAACCAGCTATAAGTTCCCACTCCCTTATTGCGTTTACCCAATTCGTGTAAATTACCCTGTGAACAATAAGACTACGATAATTTGAACGACGCGTGCCGCTAAGAGACGAAGGCAAAACAAATCATAACATGGAAATAATCAATCTTTAACAACCCCCGGGCAATTGTTTTGTACATACAGAGTTTTCAAATATGGGTTTTGCTCTCTAACATATTGGGGGAAGGGGCGCAAAAAGTGCCTCGCCTATGAGCCCAATGTAACTTCCTTGGATGCACATTTGCTTGTATTGATTCTAGGAAAAAAAATCTTTCGAAACTCCCCCCCACACGATAGCTTTTGTGTCATATTTTTACATCAACTATCTAATTTACTAATTTTGTTTAGTGGAAATTTTAAATGAAATAGAATAAAGATTCCTTAGACTAGAAAACTCGTTTAATTAAAAAAATAATGAAATTTGATTTGAGATTTTTGTGCATCAATTTGATAGCGGATGGAATTATTTTCCAAATTATATGCATTTTGGTTCAAACTGACCTAAGCTTTAATTGATAAAATTGGTGTTTTTTTTAATAAAGAATTGCTGAAACAGCAAATCTAACAGTTGGCTAAAAAAGATACGTTGTAGGCATGTGTGGAAAATCTTTATCTTTTAACTATACACCAGACATGGGGGTAATGCATTAAATATTTAATCCATTTTTTCTCCATTCCCATTAAATTGAGCTTAATGGCAATGAAAACTTTTCAATTATCATCATATACTATATATATATAATTTCAATTACCATTAAACTTTAATGATAATTGACAAATTTTCATATTTACTTTGTGTACATACATATTCAAAATTATCTTATGTTTTGAATTTCTTCGGAAACGGTTACAATTCAAAAATTTACTCCTTATCGAGCATGTCATCAAAAAAAAGTTCTAGGGTTGCACCAGAGCTGCAAAATTTTAATTTTTCGAAGTTTGAGTAAAAAAATGAAGGAAGCTGCACTTTTTTTTCATTTTCTTGCTGCACACATAAGGAAATGCCGCAAATAAATTTAAAGATATTTTTTAAGCTTATGTATAAGGAAAATTATGATTAATAAATTGTTTTCTTTGTTAAAAAAAATAAATTTTTAATAAGATTAAAAGTGCAACTATAAATAATTATAATTATAATTTTTTTACTCAAATTTCGAAAAATTAAAATTTTGCAGCTATGGTAACAACCCTAGATGGAAGATATGCTCGAAAAGGAGTGCGCATTTGTACATATCTTTTTGTAAACTTTTTTACCTATGCTATAATAAATAGTCACAAGATTTCAGCTTCGTAACTTTAGCGTGTGAATGGCGCGGACAAAGTTTATGTCCGATTTAGTTGAAATTTCACTTACAATTTTCAAACCTTGCGTGATTAACAGCTTAAGTTTATTTTTTGAAAGCTGTCTTATCTTTAGGGTATTTCCATGTAAATGTGGGCACGGGCTATGTACATATGTGTATCCAAAGTAATATTTAATAATTGTAGCATTGCCAACAAGGGTCTAATTTAAGATTTGACATTAGAATTTGTCATTATTTCCAGTTCTATTTGGTGTGTGTTAGCGTGATTTCAATATTAGATAAAAAACATTTTTAAATCTATTAATTTCTGTGTTTCTCGTTATAAGTTGATGACAAAATTTTATGTTCCTAATTATTACATAACGTCATGTAAGCAACAACGCATTACAACACTCATTCTGAGAAAGTTGAGTGCTTAAAAATGAAGAAAAAGGGAGCCTAGTTTTTTGGAACGCAAGTGTATTTTTTTTCTAGATTAGTAGGTGCTTGTTTTTTAAATCAGCGATGGGCACGTAGTTACCCTTTTCGCCCGGTTGGCCCGAACCGTTATTCGACGCACAAGCGACCAATCATATCATCGATTTTGAATTGTTTCAATATTTTTCAACAATTTCTATATTTTTTTCGGGTTTCCAACTTTTCAACATTTTTCAGCATTTTCATATTTTTTCGACTTTTTAAATATCTTTCAACTTAATTTCATGGTTTCCATATTTTTTTATTTTTTTCAACTCTTTCAACACTTTTAAGCCTCTTTCAACCATTTTAATTTTTTTTCACCTATTCAACCTCTTCAACGTCTTTTTTACATTTATTTAAAAGGTACTTTCAATGCAGTGTAGGGCATGTGAGTTTCAGTTTGGACGAAGTTCGAAAAAAAGTTTTTTTGATTACAAAGCATACAAGAAAAACAAAAATACAGAAAGTATTTTATGAATATATTTGTGGGATGTTATCTTTTAATATATTTTAATTTATTTAAATTTAATTTTTACATTAAAAGTTTTTTATGTGTTTCTAGCTTTCATTTAAAAATTCTATCGAAAATTTTTGAAAAACCAAAACTTAAAACTATTTGATTATTTATAAAAATTATTTTAGTTATAATTCATAGTAAAATTAATGAAGTGCTGATGCTACATCACTCCCTCTCCATTTAAATGAATTAATATTAGTTAAAATTAATGAAATCGAATTTATTAGTTAATGTTGTAAGTAACTAATCTTTTGTTTATAGAAGTGTGAGGTGTTGTAGAATTGTTGTTTTGAAATTTGTGTATGAATGCTGGTTTAAGATTATTAATTGAAACAGTTTTAATAAAATTACCAATTCTAATTCTGAATGTTTTATTTTGTTTGGAAATTACTTTGTAGGGACCTTCATAAAGTTGTTGGAGCCCTGAAGTACGATTTATTTTCAAAAAAACATACTCACATTCCTCTAGGAATAAAAGACTTTGCTGAGTTATTGTGGTGAATAATATTGGATCTAGTGTGAGCAAAATGTTTTCTAAGCTTGGAAATCATTTCGTCTTCTCTCAGTGGTATAGAACATGATGTGATTAATTCACCTGGTAATCTTAATGTTTGTCCATATACTAGTTCTGCTGGACAACATTTAAGATCTTCTTTAACCGTGCATCGTAAACCAAGTAAATTAAAAGGAAGTTCGTCGGACCAATATCTTGAATTTTTAGAAGTTAATATTGCAGTTTTAAGTTGACGATGGAAACGTTCGATTATTCCATTGGCTTGTGGATGATAAACTGTACTATGAATTTTATGTGATCCAAGTAGTTTTGTCAGTTCTTGAAATAGTGTGCTCGTAGATTGGGTACCTTGATCAACGGTTATGTTTAAAGGTACTCCAAATCATGGAATGTATTGGTATGCAAAAGTTTTAGCCACTGTTTGAGCTGATATGTCCCTTAACGGAAAGGCTTCTGGCCATCTTGTGTGTCTGTCGATTATCGTCAGGATGTATCTATTGCCATTAGAAATTGGAAGAGGACCAACTAAATCCATGTGTATATGTTCAAATCTAGTTGCTGGTATAGGAATTATGTTAGTTGGTGATTTGGTATATAGTTGAACTTTTGACTTTTGAGATTCTATGCAGTTTGTGGTATAAACGTTTAAGTCTTTTCGCATCTCTGGCCAGAAATATTTTGATTGAATCAATTTTCTAGTTGGTCTAGTTCCAGGGTGAGAAATTGAATGCAGCTTATCAAAAATTGTTTTTCTCATAGAAAGAGGTACGTATGGACGTGGAGAATGATACGACATAGGAACAGATATTTCTTTTAGATTAAATTTAGAATTAGGGGTCGAAATAAGTGTCTTCAGTGCATTGTCTGAACTTTGTTCTATGTACAATTTTTCAAAATTTATATCATTAGAAGATATTGCATCAATTTCTGGAATTCGTGATAATATATCAGCGACAATATTATTTTAGAATGTCGTTTGTAAATTGTGCAATATATTCGAGGTGACGTGTCTGTCGAGGTGATCTGTCGGCTTTCGAATCAATGACATAGGTAAGAGGTTTGTGGTATGTGAAAATAGTAAAATAGTAGGTAGACACCTTCTAAAAAATGTTTGAAATGTTTAACGCTGTTGTATATAGCTAAAAGTTGCCGATCAAATGTTGAATATTTGATTTCGGTTGGACTTAATTTGCGTGAAAAGTATGCTAAAAGTTCAATAGTTTTTCCATTTGATTGCTGCCATACTGATCCAATTGCAATGTTTGAAGCGTCGACAGATAATGACAATTTTGATTTTTTTCGAAAGTGGTTTAATAACGTGTTTTTGGCGAATTTTGTTCGTACATTTATAAACGCGTCCTCTGCTTCTTTAGTTCAAGCTAGTTTTTTTTCTTTATTTTTGATAGCTTTCGTTAGAATATCATGAAGTGGACTTAATGATTCGGCTAAAAGTGGTACAAATCTGTGATAATAATTTATCATGCCTAAAAATTTTTGCAATTTTGTAATTGAATTAGGTTTTTCAAATGTTAGAACTACTTTGGATTTGTCTGCAGATGGTTGAATTCCTTTTGCTGAAATTTAGTAACTTAGGAATTCAAGAGATGTGACGCCAAGTACACATTTGGAAGGTTTAATATTGAGTCCATACTCATCTAGTTTTTTAAAAATGATGTGTAAATGTTCTTTATGTTGTGATTCATTTTCACTTGCAATTAGAATATCATCGATGTAAACGAAAGCAAAATCAAGATTACAAAATATTTCGTTTACAAAACGTTGAAATGTCTGAGCACTATTTCGCAAACCAAATGGCATCCTTACAAATTCATACATGCCAAATGGTGTGGTAATAGCAGTTTTATGTATATCACCTTCAGCCATAGGAATTTGGTGATAAGCTCTAACGAGGTCTATTTTAGGAAAAATAGTTTTGTTTCTCAGATTTATATTAAGGTCTTGAATATGGGGTAGTGGATAACGATCAGGTATGGTGACATTGTTTAACCTACGGTAATCGCCACAGGGTCTCCAATCATTGGGTTCCTTTTTGGGAACTAAGTGTAGCGCAGATGTAACGTGAGATGAAGATGGACGACAAACACCGATTTTAACTGAATAATCGAATTCTTCTTTCGCTATGTTATATTTTAGTGGATCAAGTCTACGAGGTTTAGAAAAAGGTAATGATCCATTAGTTTCAATCCTGTGAACTATGGTATGTGTAACAGGTTGATTATAGTCAGGTTCCGAGATTATACTAGGATATTCGTTTAATAATTTTGTAAATTTATTTTCTATTATATGAATTTTTAACTCTAAAATTTTGGAATAACCCGATTTCCGCCAATAATTGGTGTTTGAATATCTGCGAGAATGAAAGGAAAATAAAAGTCCCGTCTTAAACCGAGGTCTACGTTGAATAATTTTGAGCCATAAGTCTTTATTGTTGTACCGTTAGCTGCTGCTAAAACAATGTCTGAGTTTCTTTTAAAATTATTAAATTTGGTGACAGGTACAACGGAAACGACGGCTCCTGAGTCTATTAAAAAATTAAGTTTATTTCTTTTGTCGAAAATGAAAAGACGACAGGTTGGGTTGAAATGCATTCTATTATGTGTCGTCGTCATAATAGATGTATTTAGTTTAAATTGTTATCATATCTTTTTGTAGCTCTAGTCTTTTTAGAAAAAGAACAAGGTTGAATGCATTTACGTGCTTTAATGTCAAATTTATCATGATACCAGCAAAAGTTTTTTTTAAAATTAATTTGAAATGATTGTTTGTGGTATGATCTTGGATGGGATTTTAGTTCAGCCATTTCATCGGATAAATTATTTACTTTCTCAAACATTGTTTAATTGGAACAGATTTTGTATGACATTTTCTGTGTTTTGGTGTGTTGACATGGCACATACTTCCGATTTATGAGACAGTTGGAATATTTTATAATCCAATACTAACTGATCTTCAAAATTTTGAAAATTGGTTGCAGCTAAGTGAATTTGAAATTGTTAAGGTAGTTTTCTAATCCACAATTTTTGTAAAAATTCATGACTAATGATGGATAATGGTCCTGCGAGTATTTTAATGTCACGATAAAATTCCGATGGCTTACGATCACCAAGTTCTACGTCACTCAAAATTTTTTCGTAACGTAAGTCTTCGTTAAGCGAAAACCGTTGACATATATTTTTTTTTATGTTTGCGTAAAGATCAGTAGGTGGAGGAAATTGTATTATATTTAATAATTTTGATACTACTTCTTATTGAAGTGCAATTATCACATTTTGGTATTTGATAATATCATCTGTTATATTATTAAGAGCAAATTGCATTTCAATTTGTAAAAACCATGCTTCTGGGTTCTCAAACCAGAATTGTGGTAGTTTTATTAAAGTTTTTATGGGTGTAGAAGTCATTGGTATGTATGTTTGGTTAATGGTGTTAGTGTTTGTGGAAATTGAAGGATCAGTGTTGTCACTTGTAACATTTAAACTAGGATTAATTTCGCGACGAGGTGAACGAGAACGAGTGGTAGGCATTTTCAGATATTATAAATTAATTGGAAGGAAAGGACTTACAAATTTGATATTGCTTAGAAAGAAAACTGTTATTAAATTATTAAAAGGTTAAAGGTGTTAAAAGAAATTTCAATTAAATAGTGGATAAATATTTTTGGAATGGATAAAAAAATGTGTGTGTTTTATATATGCATTTATATTTAATTTATAGAAAATATATTTTGATATGGAATTGTACTCGTTGATGATTTCTTGTTCGTAACTGGATTGAAGATATAGATAGATTACTGAGGATGATTTGATTGATGAGTTGATTGTTGAATTTAGTTTATATTCTGCAGGATCGCCAATTTGAGGGATGTTATCTTTTAATATATTTTCATTTATTTAAATTTAGTTTTTACATTAAAAGTTTTTTATATGTTTCTAGCTTTCATTTAAAAATTATATCGAAAAAGTTTGACAAACCAAAACATAAAACTATTTGATTATTTATAAAAATTATGTTAGCTATAATTCAAAGTAAAATTAATAAAGTGCTGATGCTACAATATTATATAAACATATATGCATAAGTGTGTATAGTATAAACATATGTATTATATCCTTTTAAAGTCCATGAGACAAAAATATATAAAAAATATTTATCACTAGTTCTTAGGCCCAAATTTTTTTTTTATTTTTTCTGGTACCAAAACATATACATATATAACTTTTTTTATTTTGATCTTTTTTATGGACCTTGTATTCAAAGATCTTTTAAGTCCCACTAAAGAATTTTTGACTAGTTTGCAGGTCAACAAAAAAAAAATATTTTTTTCAATTTTCTTTTCCATGCAAAATAGTGAATATCACAAAAAATAAAAGTTTTTTGGCCAAATTATTGGTTATATCTTGTTTAGCAACTCAATACAAGTCCATGAAAGACATAAGTCCTCTGACTGCTATTCTGAAAGTTAACTTACATTTCATTTGATTTTACCAGCATCAAGGGACAGTAAACATTTTTAAGAACACTTCAGATGAAACTCGCTACCTCTTATTCCTAATAAATTAGCCAATACTTCACAGAAGTTTACCTTACGGGTTATGGAACCGCTCCAAAATAGGAGACCTTAACATTTCAAACAATCGATTTTTTCTTATCGTCTTAATATACATGAATTCATAAGATCTGACTCAGTAATTTCTTAGTTATCATTAGTTAAGAAGCTTATTCTGCGAGTTACTGAAAAAACTCGTCTAAAACTCTTTGTACATTATTTTCGACATAGCGATGTAAATACATATATTAAGTGAGCCGAAACCGTTAATAATAATAATAATAATAATAATAATAATAATAATAATAATAGAGTTTAGCTACTACAGCTATTAGCCTTCTTAGCTATTTAGCTTGAAGCTTTAAACCAAGTAAAAAGCTTTTTAATAAATAATGGAGATGCAAAAAATTATACATGCAATTAATTTTTTATTTTTTTATAATTTTTTCTTAGCTTTATCGCACTTTCTCAACATACTCACTCAGACCATGTGATATAGATATTAATATAATTGTGTGTGTAATTTTACATGGTCCAAGGCGTAAATGTTAGAAAAAATTTACCCTTCATGCTGTGGGGCTCGGACAACAAACATAAAAATACAGACCACCATGAAGCTACAAATTTAGCTACAGTTAGTTTTCAATCTAAGCTTGAGTTGACCTTTTGACAAGCTCAAGCTAATGTTATAAAAATCGCAACTGTTAATAAGGGTTGTCATGCGATTAAAAGGAGCTGTAGCTATATAATTTGTTCTACTAACCGGTTGATAAAATAATTGATTAGAGTTACGAGTACTTCTCCGATTAGTATTAAAATGTATGTAATCAAGAAGCTCTGGTGCAGCAAGAGACTCATATTTCTACGGGACCTCAAAGACTGTAAGTGTAATAACTTCAAACGATCCTCATAAGGAGGAAGGTTCAAAGAGTCAGTTCAATTTAAGCCATTGAGAGCAAAACGAATAAAGTTTTTTTGAATTCTCTCAATTATATTTATATGAATATTATAAAATGGTGACCATACTTGGCTGAAGTACTCTAAGTGAAGATGCATTATTGTATTATATAAAGTCACCGTTACTAACGGGCTATTGAATTCTTTTGCCCACCTCTTAATAAAGCCAAGCAGAGATGAGGATTTTTTACAAATTTGCTTAATATGCTCATTAAAAGTTAATTTGACATCAAAATGTATACCTAGGTCTTTGACTAAATCGACACGACATATTTTCTTATCTTTTAATTGATAATCAAACTTTACCATATTTTTCTTCCTGGTGAAAATCATAGATTGGCATTTATCAGGATTAAGATGTAAGTTATTTATAGAACACCAAATCTCGAAGGATTTCAAGTCAGACTGGAGTGGAATAGTGTCGTCAACCCCCTTTACGTTCCTGTAAATTTTCATGTCATCTGCATATACTAACAGATGTGAGTTTTTAATGTGAGTTAAGCTGATCTTCAGACATTGTTGGTCTAAGGTAGGGTCTTAGACGACGCCGCATGGAACAGTTGTCACAGCATTTGTTCACGAACAAATAAAAACTTATAAGACTTTACCAACAAAGGCACAACAGGTTTCAGGAGGGAAAAATTTTGAAATCTAACCTTAGCAGCACTTCGAATTTCTTATGCTTCTTCCAAGACAAGGTTTTCTCACTAAAAAACAGGATATTAAAACGACAATTTTCGCTTGGACCTGTTTTGCGAAATATCGTAAGTTGCGGAATACCGTAAAAATTACTACGAGTATAAGCTGCGAACCTTTTAACTGATCTCAACAAACTGGGTATCATTTGAAAGGTATATACATACATAAGTAAAGTTTCAAGTGTACAATTTGTTATACCTTTTATTCCTATTTATTATTTTCATAAATTTTTTAATTTTTCTTTTCATAAAAAGTGAATTTTTGATTTCGTAAGATTCGCAAGTTTTTTAGCTTTTTTATTTAAGTGATAACATATTGTCAAAAAAAGTCTATGTAAAAAAATTCCAGTAAGGGGTAGAGTCTCCAACCCCCCTCCCCCTGCGCACGGGCCTGCCTTTACTAGTTTTATTATATTTTCCAATTATTTCTCCGACAACATACTACCCTTACTTGGAACATATGATTTCAGAATTAAAATCAAAATTCTATGGTATGTTTTTTTAGCATTTTACCGAAATCCGAAATTCAATTGTGCCATCAGTATTGTTGTAAAACCGACTTCAAAGATGATTTTAGTGCAATAGAAGAATTGACCATTATCAAAAGCAAAAAAATGGAATCGTTCTTCCCAAGCATCACAATTCTACTGCAACTATTTTCTACGATTCCAGTAACTTCGGCAAACACCAGAACGAAGTTTTTCTGTGTTAAAACGATTGAAATCGTATTTTAGATCTACAGTGACAGAAGATTGTTTGAATGGATTGGTTTTGGGAAATTTTTATATAGAAATCGATATCAGCTCAGCTGACGAAGAAGAACTTCGCCATCTTGAAACCCTCGACTGGAATGCTAATAAGACAAAAAAAAAATCGATGTTTTATAAAGATGCAAACATTAACTTTTTTTTGTTATATGGGGCGCTTCATGCGAATCCGACAATGAAAATAAAGTGAGGTCGTGAAATTTATTTATGTTCCAGTTAGTAGACATAAATAATTTTTTTTTGGTATGAGACTTAATTGTCGGGCTGAAAAATTGACGAAGTTTGAGAACCGCTGTTTTTGGAATCAATGAATTTATACTAAAATATAAAAAATATTGTTTTAACTAGTAAAAATTATCCTTTATTTTTAATTTCAAATTTAAGTCTTTAATTTTCCTATGTATAGAAAATCGGAAGTACAAATTTCAAATCGGAAGTACAAATTTCAAATCGAATTTTCAGTTACTTCGACATAATATTTTTAAATTTTTAACTTCAAAAAACAAGCCTCAAGTGATCAATATTAGTTAAGGAGATAGATAAATTAAAGTGTTTAAGCAAGGGCAAAGTACCATGCAAAACATTGCAAGTATGCACTTCAATTCAGATATCTCGTAAACTAAAATAGATCACGTATTAAAAATTTTAGCATATTATTTGTATACTTTAAGCTATATTTTAAAATTAAAATAAAAAAATAAAACTTATCGAAATATGTAGATTTAGTTCTGAGATGAAATGTTCGGTTTTCCACAAAAAAAAAATTCAAATTTCAAATCTAATTTCATAATTGAAAAGAGCAGTAAATTTCCTATTGCAACCACAATGCTTAATAATCTATTGAAAATTTGTTAAATTCGAAAAATTGCTTCCGAAAAATCCATTCTTCATATCACGTCAATTTTGAGAAGTCCAAAACTTGCCAACTAAGCCTTACATAAAAAAATATTAGTTGCTTACACCTTCTAGAAGTACAATTAAGCCGATTATGAACAAATTTCAAAATCTCATTTTTTTTCATTGTCGGCTTTGCCTGAAATGCCCCATATGCCAAAAAATATAAATATTGTTCGTTGAAAATTCAATCAATGTGTCCCCCCCCCCCCCTCAAGAAAATTCTAGTTCCGACACTGGCCATGTATCATATGTGTTTACTTTCAAAATACGTTCCGACTATGTTTAACACGATGGAGTCACTAATATGCTTAAAATATATGTAGCTTTTTTGTGTTATTCACCATTTTTAATGGAAAGAAATTATTTTGTTGGCCTAGAAACTAGTGAAAAATTAATTGTATTTTTTATTGGTTTTTGGTCTTTAAAAGTATTAACAAATAAGAACATTTTTATATATGCTGTGGTATTAACCATTTTTTGGAGGGAAAGTTCGAAAAATCTAAAAAAAAATTTTAGGGTTGCCTTCATACAAAAATATTTTTAATAAATAATCATAGCCTGGGCTATCAGACTTTTATTTAGGGTGGCCCTCATAGATAAATATTTTTAACATTCCATTTTCACAAAGACCATTTAATCGATTCACATGGAATACACTCCACGTGTCTTTTATATTAAGAAGAATAGCTAAGGATATAAAACTTTTATTTAGGGTGGCCCTCATAAATAAATATTTTTTAAATATCATTTTCATGAAGCCGGTCAATCGATTCACACCAAATTCTTACGACATAGCTTTTGCATTAAAAGGCATAGCTTAGGCTACAAAACTTTTAATTAGGGTACATATTTAGGCTGGACCTAATAAAAAAATATTTTTTATACATCAGTTTCTCGAAGGCCGCTTAATCGATTCTGATGGAACTTACTACAAAGAGGAACAGCTTAGGTCGTAGAAATTTTATTTAAGGTGCATACTTAGGGTGGCTCTCACGCAAAAATATTTTTTTAAATAGAATTTTCACGAAGAAGCTTTTCAAATGCTTATTGTAGTGTAAAGAAAATTTTAGCAAAGTTTGGTTTAGAAAACTGAGCGATGACAGTTCAACCGGGGCAGAGGTATGCCCAAAAATGAGCGCCGCGGAAAAACGGTTTTAGTGTCCCAAAATGTTTATATGCTCAAAAGCTGTCATATAAGAACGGGTAATTTCGAATTTCTAAAAGCTTGTAAAAATAAAAATTCGCTACCGATCGGGTCATATCTTGGCTCAAATTGTGGATGTTGGACGGATCTCAAAACCTGGTATGAAAGGTTGAGAAAATCCAACATGGGGGATACAATATGGCGGTCAAAGTTAAAATATGGCGGCCAAATTTCTGAAAGTCAACTGACTTGTACCAAATATGGTACACGTGGGTCTTGTGGTTATTGGTTACGAATATGAGCTCATATATTCCAAACACAAGATGCGTACATATTTTTTTAAAAACCAACCGATTATGTCGATTTTTGTCTACGCGTGATTTTAGGCTTACCAATTACGAATCTGAGGTTACATATTGAAAACTTTGAAATTCAAGATAGCGGATCCGATAAAGCGGACGTATTATTTAAAAATCAACCGATTGGACTTACAAGAAGAACCAGAACCACAAAGGAAAGCATTCGACAAGAAAAATTTAAACTGACCTTCTTCGTCCTCCAAATATGTCTTTCCAATCACTCAGTTGTGCTGACTTTTATTTACAACACCAAAAGAAGCAATAAAACTTTTGGAACGTCTGCAACTACTTATCAGCATCAGCAAAGAGATACTAGGGAACAAGATCAGAAACAGCAGCAAACGTACCCCAACAGCAGAATCATTATAATTCAAAAACATAACTAAGATAAGTATATTACATTATATGTTGTATAAGTATATTATAGTTACATAATTTTAATTTTAAAAATTATTTATTGAACACTAAACTATTTTTATAACTTCATTGTTAATCCTTCCCCAAGAAAAGTTTATCTAAAATGTTTCGATCCCCTGTTCAATCTTCATCCGGTAGAGATACACCCAATCTCATACAATTAACACACCTTGAAACAAATAATCCACCAACTCATTCATATACAAAAACCAAATCACAACATAGTCAGCCACTTCATACGAATACACAAATTACACCAGCGGAATCATCTTGAGAGATCCATGCAACTTCAATTAAACATCCACAATTTTTACTGAAATGCAATTTGCTACGAAATATGAACACATTATAACTGCACTACCCTAAGGAATTATAACAAATGTTCTGGATATAATTCGAAAGCCACCACAACATAACAAATACGACAATGTTAAAAAGGTTTTGTTCGAACGTCACTCTTTAAGTGAACAACGCAAACTTGACAAAATATTTTCAGAAATTGGTGATCATAAGCCATCCGAATATTACAGATCATTAGAATTATTTGCTGGATCAGTTTTTACTTCTGATCTCCTTAAGAATATTTGGATACAAAATCTTCCAAAAAATTTAAGTATCACCTTAACCGGTTCTAACATAAGCGATATTAGTGATTTAAATCGTCTTGCAGACAGTTTTTGGGGAATAATCCATAGTAATGAAGTGAGTTCAATTGAATATAATTCGCCAATTTCCTCAAATTTCAAAAAAAGTTTTAGAAAACTTAACTCGTGATACTTCTACAATGTGTGAAAATTTCCAAAAATTAAGTGTTGTAGTTAGTACAATTAAACAACGGTTCTACGAAAGGAACTCTCGTTCACATTTTAGACAAAGATCCTAACAAAGCAAGAGAACTTCATCTAAAAATTGGATCTGTCGTTTCCAGTATAAATTCGGAAACAAAGCCAGGCATTTGCCAACAACCTTGTTCATTAAATAACAGCACCAGACAATGGGAATTTAGAAATTTGAACTCGTCACTTATTTGCCTACGATAAGGACAACAAATTAATCTTTCAAATTTCAAAAAGCCGAAACTTCGGTTTTAACTTCTTCCAAAATCAAAAATAATTCAAGACATCATATTAACAGCAGCAAATGGCAGTACAATTTCAACATTCGGAAAGAAATTACTCAACATAAATTTAGATTTAAGTATTTACGTAGAGAATTTCCTTTTACTGCCGATATTTCAAAACCAATCATTGGAGCAGATTTTCTCTCGAAACACAATTCAGTTCTTTGTAATATTTTTTCACCTCGTATTTTCACCATAGAAAATAAGTTCACACAACTTCTTAAACTTTATCCCTCCATTACAGCAGAACCAAATTACACTTTATCAGTAAAACATTCAACCAGGGCCGTATCTAGGGGGGATGCTATGAGATAGAACCCCCCTCCCCCCGAAATATTTTAACGGACACTATATAGAAACGATTTTGCAAAGAATATACACTACGTAGAAAAAATCTCAAATCCCCCCCCCCCCCCCCCGAAATAAAATCCTGGATACGTCAATGCATTCAACTGATACTAAAGGACAATTACGTTTTTCCAAACTCAGACCCAATCGCTAAACAGAATTCGAATTTTTAGTAAAAACAGGTATCTGTCGCCCTTTCAAATCATCAACATTACTAAAAAAGAACCAAATGAATGGCGACCTTGCGATGATTATCGTAGATTAAAAGATGTTACTGTTCCAGATAGATATACACTTTCACATATTCATGATCTCAATATTGACCTTCGCGACAAAACTATATATTCGAAATTATACCTTATACGAGTACGTGCTTACCATCAAATTCCTTTGGGATATATACGATATATTTTTATCCAAGGATGGACAATATGATAAATCAATGGGTGACAGAATGTTAAGAATGTCAAAAAGCGAAAATTCAACGACAAAATCTCCAACACTCAAAATTGAAATCTTAGAACTTTTCGAACACATGCACATGGACATTGTTGGACCGATACTTTCATCAAACGACCACAAATTAAACTTACGATCATCGTTGTGCATCCCTGAAAGAATATTCTGACAGCAACTATTGTTGAAACTTTTCTTCAACAATACATTCCACGATTCGGTGTTCCATTAAAAGTAACAAGTCACCAAGGTTCACAATTCATGTCAAAATTTTTTACTTCTTTAATTGATTTTCTAGGATCTCATAAAATAAGAACTTCTTCCCACCATCCTCAGGCAAATGGAATGATTGAACGTTTTCACAGACAACTCGAAAATTCCCTTTTAGCAAGTGAAAACACTAAAAATTGGTACTACGAATTTATTTAATTTATTAGGATTGAGGTCTCCTTTTAAAGGAGACATGAAATCTACAGCCGCGATAATGGTTAACGCTCATAATCTTCGACTACCGAGTCAATTAATTGTTCCTTCTGAAAAGTCAATTCATTCTACAGACATTTTGATCAATTAAAGAACCATTTCTTAAACGTTCGATCAAACATTTTACATCATGACACATCTAACAAGTTTTACGTACCTAAAACTCTTAAGGGATGCATTGAAATTGCGTCTATTATGCCGTAGTCATGATTTAACTAGTTATGATTTAACTAGTTAAATCATGATTACCATGAGATGAATGAACTTCCGGGTGGAGAGAAAAAAGTTTTTTTCTGTGATAATCAGCGCGAGAAATCAAGGAAAAATCGCATCGTTTAAAAAAACTAATAAAGGAAACAGGAAATAAACTTGAATCAACAAAACGTTATTATAAAAGACAAAAACTGGAAAAAAAAGATAAAGCAAAAAACTCAGCGGAGCACCTGCAGCTCAGTCGCAGCTATCAAACCTGTAAAAATCAATAAATTGGATATTTGGTCAGTCATCATTACAAAACATAAAAAATGGGAGAATAATCCTCAAAATAACTAGAAATAAAAGAAAAATCTGGAAAATATAAGAAACATCTGGAAATTTTAAGAAAAATCTGAGAATAAAGGATAATATAAAAATATCATAACTAAAAAAAATTTCAAAAAAAAATAAAATAGAATCTAAAAATTACCCAAGCTAAAAAAAAAAAATAATTTATCAAAGTTTAAGGAAAAATCTCAAAATAAAAGTAAATATCTAAAATAAAAGAAAATCTAAAGACTTCAAAGACAAATGAAAATATCTACATTAATAACCTTAATTAAAGCACACAACTATAAACACAAAACAGCCCCAATAGCAAAAAAAGGACTTGTAGCTTCCTTTACAGGCCCTTTAAAGACAAGTAGAAAGATAACATATTTTATTTATAAATTATTTATAGGGGCTTATAAGAGACATTTGGCGTATAAAGTATAAGTACATTTTCCCCTCTTTGTTATCTTTCAAGAGATTCGGTAAAGTATCTTTCTAAGCTGTTTAAAAGACACCTTACAACCACTTAAAAAAGATTTCCGGATTTGCGGTCTTAGAGATTTAATGAACGATTTTATTTATTATGTAAATTGTAAAACTTTGTTATTTTAATTTTATTTTATTATCAAATTTAACTTTTGCTTACGATTTACAAATTTGTAGTCAGTCTCGAACCCATATTCCAGCCATTCATAGTCCTGCATTCTACCTACTGGACTACCTGTCATATATTATATTATATATCAAAGGCAAATGCTTTGTAAAGCAACAAAAAATGGAGAATAATGTTCCCTATCTTATGTGTCTCCGAAAAGATGAGTCGTCATGTTTTCCAACTGACATATGGCTGCAGTATTAAAACATAAGAGACATGCGGTCTGCTTATCATGATTTTATATCTTGTTCTAGCAAGTTATTATAAAAGTAAATTTCGCTAACAAGTTAAATTATCATCACTGCTTTGTAAGCTGGATTTGTGTCTTCATAATTTCCCCTGATGCTCTTAGGGTATTTAAATTTAATTAAACTTATATTTGAATTACATCTTAATTTTTTGTTTGCTTGAGTTTACATTACAGTTTTTTCGTGTTTAAATTTTATTTGATCTTTAATTAACAGTGTTTTTGTTGCAGCTTAGGAAAACGCAGTGAGGAACGTCATGGATCAGTAATACAGGGGCATATTCTAAAAATAATAGCGAAGCGAAGAATATGCTACTGGTTGACTTTCAAGTCAGTGGGTGGGTCACATTGGTGCTCAGAAATCAGCACCGTGTAGTTTTATTCGAAAAGACAAAGCTCAGGATATATCACGCCTTCTTTTGTTTCATTCTTCTTTGTTTCATTCTATCCTTTCCCTCTGCTTTCTTTGCTTTTCATAAAATGGCACGCAACTTTTTTTTCTTATACAGACAGACATGAGCAGTAACATGAAGCAACTATTTTCCGGCGAGCTCAGCCGAGCCTTAATTTCGCCTGCGTGCCCTGCCCATCCAAAAACGTTTGTTAGATATTTATGTCCCATTTTTATACCTTATTAAATTACCTTTCATATAATATCCATATTTTGGAAATCTGTTCAAGGGTTCCCAACTTATGCAAATAGTTTTTGAAGTAAAACTTCTTTACGGAGGGTAAGCAGAAAAATGTGTTGCGGAAATTGCAAGCGGAAGTTGAGAGGGAGACTAGCGCCATCTAGTAGCCAGTAGTCAGTCATAGAGTAGTCAGTGTTTTAAAAATGTTAGATCAGATGGAGTGGCAATTTATCAGAAATCAAATAATACCTCGAATATAGGAGCTTCGAACATGGACATTTTATTTCGACACATTCGTGAAATCGATATTGGTCAATCATCAATTGGTGATATATGTATGTGCTGCTCACAGTGTTTTCGACGATGGAACAAGCATATTAATGGTAGTTGTTTACATTTCACCCAATAGCACAGTTAATAATATTATAAAGTTGGTTGTGGAACTGGGATTTTGTCTATGTATGCTGCAAAAGCGGAAGCTGCTAAAGTTATTGCTGTCGATTGTTTCAATGTAATAGAATATCCGCAGCAAGTTGCTATTGATAATAATTTAAAAGGTGGCATTAAGGTGGCGAAGGGAAAAGTTAAGGGAATTGATATGCCGGGTAGCATTGAAAAAGTAGACATTATCATTTCAGAGTCAATGGGCCTGCCTGTTTTACGAGTTCATGTTAGACACAATTTTGTATGCATGTGACAAAACAAGTGGTTTCTACATTATATACAGAAATTGGCTTATATACTGTTAAAAAAACAGAATTTTAATTTCCCTCGCTTTTTAGTTTAATAATTAAACGAAATGATTTAGTCCAAGCACTGCTGACATAGTTCAAAATTGAATTTACAAAATGCCACAAACGATTATGCTACATACATCACCTGAAACGATATGCACACACTGGAAGAAAACTTTATTTTATTTAGATGTTGATGTGACTAGAAAAAGAAGAATAAATTATGATTTGTTTAGCTTTTATTTTTTCGTTGAATGCATGAAATAAGCATTCTTAAAATTCTAAAAATGCTATAGGTTATTAAAAGTGGTTTTTTTAACGTAATTTATTAAAATTTAAGAAAATTCGTCATATATTCAAAGGTATAGGTCATATTTGAAAGAGAGAGAGAGAGTATATGGATACATAGTTTTCAACAGAATTGATTGAATAAATTTTTTGTTTTCTGATAAGTATGCAAACATTTAGAACAAGCTAGTCATGATTTTAAAGAGAAAGAATTTATTTCTTTATTTGTGTTTTTGGAACAAAGCAAAATTTGATATGAACTTTGCAGAGCTTTATGTTCAGTACAGAAACAGCAAAAAAATTACAAGTTACAAGCTCTCGTCAAGAAATGTGTAATATCAAAAGAGTTGCAGGAGCAATTGCATGCGAAGGGGGAAAGAATGTAGAGTTTTGTCGCACTGCCTTTGTGGTTTTTGCTATGATTCTTAACTGGTCAATGCGAACAATTAAATATAGTGTGTTTGCAGAATCCTTAACATCGGCTAACAAAGCTTACTGAAGATATGACGTAGCGGTCATTGAAACTAGTATAAGCAGCTGGTTGGCCCATTTTTTGTTCCTTTACAATTGTTGGAGTTATTCTCTAACAATTAATGCATTTTGCGCTTGTAATTATACCCTACACCGTGGGTATATTCACTTTGTCATTCCGTTTGTACCGCATAGAAGGGGGCGTGGCAGGTATGGAAAAGTATATATATTCTTTATCAGCGTCACCACCTGAGTCAATATAGCTGTGTCTGTCTGTTGAAATTACGCTTACGGGAGGACTAAACAAGTTAATTGAATTAAATTTGGCACACAGGTCACACCTTCTTGCAAGCTGCTAGCATATAAAAATGGGCGAAATCGGTTCTTGGTCACGCATTCCGCCCACACTCTATGTAAATATATCCAAGTCCATTTTGAAAAAAGTTACGATTTTGATGAAACTTCGCGATTTGGTAAAAATTAAGATAAGGCTAGGTTTTAAATTTGCAAAAGCTCTTAAAGGGGCGTGACACAGCCCTAAATTTTAAATTTTATAACACCATAGCTCGTAAGCCGTGCAAGATATTGTGATGAAATTTGGTTCACGGATACGGATCTTATATACCTTGAATTGTGCAAAAAGTGGGCGGATTTGTAAAAGTGGGTGTGGCACTTTTTGATAATTGAAAATTTGGATTTCGTATAACTCCGAATTGGCAGACACGATTTTCATGAAAATTTTAGGGATGATACCACTTAAAGTAGTCATCAATACAAGCTACGTCAATATACCGGAAAATTTCGTTGAAGGGCGTGGCACAGCCTACAATATTTATAAACGTTTTAAAAATATAGTAATACCTGCTTACACCAATGCGCTACTACTTCTTTTAGTCGTGACGACAATTGTGATGCCAATTGCTTTATAATTGAGAAAGTAGATCAATTTAAATACTTAGGTGTAATAATTGATAAACGCCTTAGCTGGAATGAACACATTGCCAACTTGAAGAATTATTTACTTTCGTCCCTTCGTAGTTTTTATCGACTGAGGAAATTTGTATCTAATGATACACTAAA
Organism: Meiosimyza decipiens; assembly: GCA_963680825.1. Lineage (NCBI taxonomy): Eukaryota > Metazoa > Arthropoda > Insecta > Diptera > Lauxaniidae > Meiosimyza > Meiosimyza decipiens. The sequence goes on from OY804260.1 coordinate 31,729,836, forward strand.
AACTATTTACTATGCTATTTTTCACTCCAAATTAGAGTACGGGTTGAGTTGTTGGGGAGGCGCATAGTTCAACAAATTACAGCAATTAATTGTGTTGCAAAAGAGTGCTATAAGAAAGATTTGCAATGCCTCACGCTTAGCATACTCTATGGTTTTATTTAAGAAACTAAAAATTCTTCCAGTCCGGCACTCGTCTTATTTCAAAGTATTAAAAGTATTTTTTATCAGAGGGGGCTACATGCAATATACAAATCCTATACCCTACGAAGCAATGTTGGCTCAGTCGTTTTAGTGCCTGTTTTTCACACTACTTTGTAAAGAAACTCCTACACCATACTTTCATGCAAGCTTTTCAATAGCATTCCTGAAAGTCTGCGTTCAATCTCTCAATTATCATCAATCATCAATTATCTCTGTTTTGAAAAAAAATTAAACTGTGGCTTCTTGATTTCAGTGCCAACCAAGTTTAAAATTTGATGCAATACGTTGTTTGAGAGAGAAAAAAAAAAACATGTGCACAACATATACAACAAACATAATTTTATTCCACAAAGTGATTACTTTTGTACCTTTTATTATCGATAGTAAAAGTGTTATTTGATTTCCGGTATTTCTTTTTGATATTTTTATTTTTAGTTTTTATTTTTGCTTTTATGCAATATTTTTGTAGTTTAACACTATCAAAATCTATCCCACCCCACCTTATTAATTATAAATATGTATATTTTTAAGAAACTATAATGTGACATTTACCACTATTTTTGTTACGAAAATAAAAATGCCACTAACTATTCTCATTATTAATTGCAATGTTAAAATGAATAAAAAATTTTGAATTTGTAAGAATTTGTAAGAGAATAAAGAATAAATAAATACATAAAAAGAGAAATAACAACGCAATCGTTATGAAATTTAATATGTCAGATAAACTTGCTAAATGGTGTATTCGTGAGGAGCTTTGGCACAATAGTGCCGGTGGGTTTGGCACCTCCCATGTAAGCAAAATACGTTTAATGCTATAGATAGTGTGCTATGAAAGTAATCTTTATAAAATTTTATAAATTTTGCAATTAAATTAAATTTGACAGGATTTCACCAGTGGGCGTGGCACCTCCCATATTAACATAAAGTTGTAAGTGCTATTTTTAGTGAACTATTGTAGCAATTGATCTGAAATTTGATGTAAGTGTCTTAGTGGCTATAAGGTATATGTGAATCAGAAGCTGGCGAAATAACACCACTGGGCGTGACACCGCCCATACAAGTAACATGCCTTACTGAAATTTGGTGTAAGAGGTTTGTTTATAGAAAGCTATTTCTGGGTCAAAATCGGACTCGATTGTACCAGTGGGTGTGTCAGTGCCCTAAATTTAAAGGTTAATTAAGGTGTATATAGCAAGCTATACAAGCTATTTTGCTAAAATAAGTAGGGGGAATTGGAGAAGTGGGCGTGGCATATTTCAACTTTTGCATTTCATTTCGATGTTTTTCAACATTTTCAAAATTTTTTTGACTTTTTCACCTTTTAACTTTTCCCAATATATTTCATATGTAATTTTCCCACTTTTCAACCTCTTTCAACTTGATTCTACATTTTCTTTATTTTTTCGAATTTTTTATGAGATTTGAATTGTCTCAACATTTTTCAACCACTTGCAACCTTTTTCAACTTTATAAATGTTTTTTTAACTTTCTGCAATAGTTTGCATATTTTTTAGACTTTTTCAGTTTTTTTCAACTGTTTCAACACTTTTCAACCTCCTTGCACCTTATTACATTATTTTCAACTTTTTCAACGTCTTTTTAACACTTTGTACTTTCAGTGCAGTGTAGGGTATGTGAGTTTGAGACTGGCCGAAGATAGCACCTTAACTAGTTTTTTGTTGTTTTTGCACTAAACGCACTGAACATAAAGCTCTGCAAAGTACATAGAGTAAGAATTAATCTTTCTCAACAGCCTGAAAAAGTTATAGGTTATTTACAAATTTTTTGGAAAATAGCTGTTTTTAAAAATAAAATTGGTTCAACTTACAAAAAAAGTCTATCTCCATAGCTGGGTTAAATTTGAAAGATCCTTTCACCATTATTTTAGCTCGAAATGAATTGACTATTGCTCAGTTAAAAAAATACTCCTAATAGTCTGGGAGGTAGCGTTGCATTTTTGATAGTCATTTACTACCGCTTAATTATTTTTTGCAATTGATGGTTTGAATATGGTTAATAATCGAAGTAAGTGTCAGTCGCCAGAATCATAGTGAGGCTGTTTGTGAGAGGCCGACAAAAAAGTGTCGCTAATATTTCAGAAAGTAAGCTACAAGTTGAAAAACATGTTTAGACCAATGTTGTAGAGGAGATAAAAGCACATCGATAGTATGTCCGAAAAACCATTTTAAAGTTTCGAATAAATGCTGTAACTTTTATCAAAAATAGTTATAATGCGATTTTGATGAAAATTCTTCTTCGAAAATAGAGGTAGTCATCCGCAATTATAAGACTATGAAAAGTGGATAAAATCTTGTATTACGGAAATTTTTCCACGGTTCTTGTATATTTTAATTTGGTATAAGCATCACAGGAATAATGCGATTTGTAATTTTACTATTTTTTTACAAAAAATTCGACAGAGCTGAATCCAACTAACCAAAAAATACTATTTCGCAACTATTTTTTACATAAAATTCGAAACAAAGTTAAAAATATCGAAAATAATCTAAGTAAATGCTTCTAAGTCAACAAAATAGTAGATTCAGGAATTTCTGAGTCAATGTAGCTTTTATTCGTTTTTTTCTGTTTTTATGCATATAAAGCTGAGAAAAAGCTATCGTATCACAGAGTAAATACTTCATGATTTTTTTGACATTTTTATGCACACGAAACTTATTTTTCTGAGTAAAAGCTATTTTCTGAGCAAATAGTCTGAGTAAAAGACTCCACTCAGTTTCATGCATACGGGCCTTAGTTGGCTCTTCAACATAAATGTAGCTGTCAATTTGTTATGTTAGTAATGTAAATAAATATCAATACTAATTTGCTTATTTTTTAATTTAAACTAAATTTTATGTGTAAATGTTGCGTCACATGTTTGACGTAACTTTACAATTTGTTATTGTATTTCAATTTATATATGTTGTCAAAATTTGCACTAGCCCCTGGGGTTACTTTTTCATCAAGTGAGTAAAAAGTAATCGAACGGGACAGGCTTTAGTTAGCTTTGTATCCTTTACTTTAATACTTTAGTTCGAATTTCCATTAAACTTACTTCTTTAGGCTCAGTTTACACTCAATCATGTCTGGCTCGTTGCATATAGTCTTGTTAGCGAACGCGCGTTGAACAAACGCTCGTCTGACCGGACTTTATAGTTCAACAGTGCTACCGCTTTTTTGGAAGTTAATAATTTCAAAGTTTCTATCCAAAATACGGCAACATTGTCTTTAGCGAATTTTAAGCTCGGTTTACACGAGCGTTTTTCCAACGCGCGTTAACTAACGCACCTTTCAGCATAACACAAGACTATGCAATGAGCCACATATGATGGTGTGTCTTATTGCATACAACCTTGTGTTATGCTGAAACAAAGCTAGTGTGAATCGAGCTCCAAAATTTGTTTGAGTCGAATTTTAAAATACTAATAACTTTTTTGAAAACAAATTTTTTGAAGTTTAAATATGTTTGAAATTCACCAATAGATAAGCATTAGGTAAGAACGATATCTTATAAACTTTTTTTTTGTGGGGAAATGGTAAAAAATTGGTTCATTCTGGGGGAAATAAATTAAGTTAGAGAAAAGATTATCAATATACTAAAGTCAATATTCACCGAAAACATTTTATTATGATTTTTTTTTTGTGAAAAATTTTTAAAAATATGTTCATTAAAGGGAAATAAATGCTTGTTTTTGGGCATTTTCAAAGTTTTCATCTGGGAGCCCTGGGCGCAAAAGAGTTTCATATCTTGTCAATTGGATTTTCTCTGTTCGACTTTTTAAAGGCTTGAGGTTATTTTCTCAAGAAATTTCATAATGTTATCATTTACAAAAATCTTACCAAGTTTATTAACAAGAATTACGCAAACTACATCTAGGATCGTGCCGACGACTAATTTTTCAAATTCAACAATAAATTGGGAATCTGTCAGTGAAAAAGAAACAGAAACTGATGAAAAAACCAATTTGACTGCTGCCGAATTAAAGAAACAGGACAACCGGGTTAATGTGATACCAGTAGAAGTTGCCATTAATTACCTTAAGAGTTCCGCTTATCAGCAAACATACGGCGGACAGTTCGTATGGGAGCAATATCGGTGAGCCTTCTGAATATTTTACCAGCTTTACAGTAATTAAGATATAGCTTTTTGCGAAAGTGTTGAACTGATTTTACCATTTTAATCAAATTCTAAGAGACATTGATACAGGTTTGCTTTGGGAGCTCCTACCCGATTTTTTTTAAAGCGGGTGGAGTTCTAAAAAAGTTAGGTTTTCCTCAGAGACAACTTCAATTTTTTTTTAGGGAAAGTAGCGGGAACAGGTTTTTTAGCTCCCATTGCCCAATTTTTTTTTTTGGGTGTAGGGGGTTAAAAGCAAATAAAAATAATTAAAAAAGTGTCGCTCGGATCTAGTTTTAGATATAGCCATAGGAAGTTGCGGATATAGCTTTTGTAAAAATCATTCTTAGTTGGAAATCCCTGCATGGATATCAAAAATATGGGTGTCATAAGAAAGATAATCAAATGGTAAGCAAATCTTTGGAATTTATCCTATAATTTTAGAGAGATGACGATTTTTCTCAAATTTTGACCAATTTTGGCTTAAGTTTACTTTAGGGACAATTCTCCGATTTTATTTATTTTTTTTGGAGAAGTAGCGTGCTATGAATAAATAATAAATCTGCAAAAAAAAATTGTCGGTCGGATCTGGTTTAGAAGATATAGCCATCCAAAGTTGCGGATATAGCTTTTTTGAAAAACGCTATAAGTTGGGAACACCTGGATGAATTTTCAAAATATGCATATCATATTAGAGGTAATTTTATGAGGTATAAAATTGTGATATTGATAATTGAATTTTGATGGTTAGTTTTCGAGATATGAAGATTTTTGTAAAATGTTGACCTTTTTTTTTTTTAAAAAAACCGTTATATTTTCCAAAAAATGTATTATTAACCTACAGTGATATATATATATTTAGAAAGAAAAGTTTATTACCTTTAAAATGATGCGCCATTTGTACTATATTTTTTTTATGTTAATCAAATTTTTACCGGAAAACATAAAAAAATAAAATGTAAAAATACTGTAGCTAGCAACCCAGGTGTTGGATACATTATAGACTGATACCGGCCGAAGGCCGCCGCGAAGCCGGTGTCAGATTTTTGGGAGTTTTAAATCCTGAGCTGCGGCCGTAGGCCGCCCACTTACCCTTACTCTTAAGCAAAAATACTGTGGCTAACAACCCAGGTGTTGGATACATCATAGACTGATACCGGCCGAAGGCCGCCGCGAAGCCGGTGTCGGATTTTTGGGAGTTTTAAATCCTGAGCTGCGGCCGTAGGCCGCCCACTTACCCTTACTCTTAAGCAAAAATACTGTGGCTAGCAACCTTGGTGTTGGATACATTATAGACTGATACCGGCCGAAGGCCGCCGCGAAGCCGGTGTCGGATTTTTGGGAGTTTTAAATCCTGAGCTGCTTACCCTTACTCTTAAGCAAAAATACTGTGGCTAGCAACCCAGGTGTTGGATACATTATAGACTGATACCGGCCGAAGGCCGCCGCGAAGCCGGTGTCAGATTTTTGGGAGTTTTAAATCCTGAGCTGCGGCCGTAGGCCGCCCACTTACCCTTACTCTTAAGCAACAATACTGTGGCTAACAACCCAGGTGTTAGATACAGCATAGACTGATACCGGCCAAAGGCCGCCGCGAAGCCGGTGTCGGATTTTTGGGAGTTTTAAATCCTGAGCTGCTTACCCTTACTCTTAAGCAAAAATACTGTGGTTAGCAAACCAGGTGTTGGATATACTATAGCAAGGTAAGTATTACTCACAGGGGTTCAAAGTCGTATAGAAGCAATTTCTGGGTTTTTCGAAACATTTTTTTTCTTGTAAAATAAAAATTGTAAGTTAATACCCAAAAATTGGGATATTTCCGGTCACTTTAATTTAGGTTTTCGTTAAAAAAAAGAGTAATCGTTTTAAAAGTAGCAACAAATAGCATATCATTTGAAAGGTAATGATTTTTACATTATAAATCGCTATAAATCACTATAGGTCAATAATAAATTTTTTGGAAAAAATAACGGTTTTTTTTTTAAAAAAAAGGTCAACATTTTACAAAAATCTTCATATCTCGAAAACTAACCATCAAAATTTAATTATCAATATTACAATTTTATACCTCATTAAATTACCTTTAATATGATATACATATTTCATCCAGGGGTTCCCAACTTATAGCGTTTTTTAAAAAAGCTATATCCGCAACTTTGGATGGCTATATCTTCTAAGCCAGATCCGACCGACAATTTTTTTGCAGATTCATTATTTATTCATAGCACGCTACTTCTCCAAAAAAAATAAATAAAATCGGAGAATTGTCCCTAAAGTAAACCTGTTCCCCAATTTTATTTAAAAAAACCTTTAATTTTTCCTAAAATTCTATTAATAACTTTTAGAATTAAATGCAGCGCTTATGTGACAAATAGTTAGAAGTAAATTTATTTATATAGTTGAGTTTCACAATTTTCAGTTTGAATTTTTTTAAAAATATCTGATAATACAGCAAAAGTATCTATTGTTAAAAATTGAAATTTACAAAGTAGGAGAAACAAGTTAAATAAGTAAACATTATGAAGAATGCTATTTTAACACCCCCTCTCAATTAGATAATTTTAATGAATTTCTAATTGCTGTAAAAAATTAAAAAAACCAATGGTTTTGTAAATATGCAAGTTGTTGTTTTGTTGGTATATACTCCACTTTTAGATTTCCTTTCAAAACATGGTCTCTAATAAAGTGGTGTTTTATGTCAATATGCTTTGAACGTTTACACTCCACATTCTTTGACATTGCAATGCAGAAAACGTTATCTTCATGTATTACAATTGGCTCACTATCCGATAGAATTTGTAGATCTTGTAGTATACCTCGAATCCATAATCCTTCAGAAGTTGCTTGACTTAGCGCAACATACTCAGCCTCACTAGATGAAGTAGCCACTGTAGACTGTTTTTTACTTGACCACGATATTGGACATCCAAACACAAAAAACACATACCCACTTGTAGACTTTCGGTCTAGTAGACTAGATGCCCAATCTGCATCAGCATATCCTGTTAACTTCTTATCTTCGGGTTTTGTACTGAAGATTAATTTTTGATTTCTCGTACCTTTTATGAATCTTAAGATTCTTCGAAGTGTTGTCCAATGTATTTCACCTGGATTTTGCTGAAATCTACCCATGTACCCGACGGCGTAGCAGATGTCAGGACGCACACAAAGCATAAGGTACATTAAGCTCCCCAATAGCTCACGATATGGGTTCTTGGTTTCTTCATCTTCATTGCATTTCAGTTGCAATCCTTTCTCCATAGGGGTTCGAATATCGTTGCAATCGCTCATTCAAAACTTTTGTAAAATTTTGTTAATACTTGATTCTTGAGATAACTTCATAACACCTTTCTCATTTTTATACCTAGGTAGTGTTTTAGCTCTCCGCAATCAGACATTTCGAAAATAAGTGCCAACTGCTCCTTTAAGTCTTCAATTTCGCATTTCTTGTCTCCAGCTATTAATAAGTCATCTACGTATAATATCAATATCATTTTGCTGTCTTTAGAAAATTTTGTGTATAAATAATCATGTTGCGATCGTCTATACCCAAGCTTTATTAAGTAAAAATTAAATTTTTCGTTCCAACAACGTGGACTTTGTTTTAACCCGTAGAGAGACTTGTACAACTTAAGTACTTTACCTGGAGCATTTTCATACCACTTGGAATCTCCATGTAGGAATGCTGTCTTTACATCAAAAATTATTCGTATGGTTGTCAATTTTGCAACCGGTGAGTATGTATCTTGATAGTCGATACCATATTGTTGTAAGAAACCTTTAGCCACAAGTCGCGCTTTATATCGAATTGGATTTCCATCAGCATCAAAGGAGAAAATCCACTTTGATTTAATTAATTTTGCCATATCCGGTCTCTTGGCTCGGCAATTTGTGTTGGCAGTGTCGATTTTTCACATACCTCAGATTGGCTAACATCAGTCGCTTTGATTTGGTGCTCTGTTGACTGCTCCTCCAAGGCTTCATTTTCGTGGTTTTCTTTCGAAAAGACATGATCTTCTTCTTCCCCCTCTTGATCGTTTCTGTTCAGCACTAAGATGGAGGATACTTTTTGCACTTCCTTGTAAGGATAATTGTTCTCGTTAAATTTAACGTCACGTGAAAAAAAGACTTTGCGTTCCTCTTTGCTCCATAATCGGTATGCATTAGGACAGTAACCGATCATCACATACGGCTTGCTTTTAGCCTCAAGCTTCTTCCGCTTCTGATCTGGCACCCAGGCGTATGCTTGACATCCGAACACACGAAGTTTTCCAAGGTCAGGTTTCTGGTAAAATCACATCTCAGCAGGAGTTTTGTGATTCTGCAGGACATTTGTTGGGCTTCTATTAATTAAGTATACGCTTATATATACTGCTTCACCCCATAAAAACTTCGGATCTCCAGCTTCCAGTAAGAGCGCTCGAACCTTTTCGACCAAAGTTCTATTAAATCTTTCCGCGACGCCATTTTGTTGAGGTGTGTACGCCATTGTTTCACAAATTTGAATACCTTTCTGCTTGCAAAACCGCATCATCTCGATAGACTTATATTCTCGTCCTTGATCTACAGTTAGCTTCGATATTCTTGTTCCAAATTGAGCTTCTGCAACTGCTTCAAATTCTTTAAATTTATCGAAAACTGATGATTTCCTCTTTATTAGATATACCACTGCAAAGTGAGTATAATCATCAATAAATTAAACAAAGAATCTTGATCCATCCCTGACAACTAGACTTATGGGACCACAAACATCTGAATGTATATGCTCAAGAGGTCTTGTTGCTCGCATTCTTGTGCCAACAAACGAATCACGACATTGTTTACTTTGTACACAAATTTCACAAAATTGTTTATGGTGTACTTTGGATAATCCAGTTACCATGCTGTCGTTAACTAGTTCGCTGTATCCTTGATGGCTTATGTGCCCCATTCTCTTGTGCCACAGCATGCTTTCCTCTAATGTGCTCAAACTTGCTGTTGACTTCTTGATTCTCATTTTGATCTCGAATAGGTTTCCGCATCGACTTGCTGTTGCTAAAATTTGTCCATCTTTTTCCAGCGTTGCAGAGTGTTTCTTGAAGTTCACACTTATGCCAGCCTCTACCATTTTGCTAACTGAAAGGAGATTCTCACGGAATAGTGTACTGTACAGTACATTCTTCAAATTTAAATGAATTTCGGTGTCACTTAATCCAATGATATCTCCCACTTTTGACACTTCAATACACTCGTTTGCTTTCGCTACATTGATGTATCGTGGATGTGATAACACTTCCAGTTTGCTAAACAAAAGTTCATTCACAAAGTGATCTGTTGCTCCAGAATCCAATGCAAACATAACCTCGTTCTTCACAATAGATGGCCTGTGTTGATAATCGTTGTCAGTCATAAAGCTTACACCACCTTTGGTTTCTGCTGAATATTGTGCATCTTTTGAACGGCAATCTTTCTTCATGTGGCCATATTTTCTATATTTATGGCATTTACCATTAAATCTGTTGTTCGTGTTTAACCGAATTCCTGCATTGAATCGACTTACATGCTTCTTGGTCGAAAAAGCGGTAACCTTTGGCACTGCTTCTTCCCCAAAGCGATTTTTCTTTTTAGCCTCCTCAGATAGCAGACGTGGCTTAACATTTTTTCAGTGTAAGATCTTCTTCCCTTAATTTTCGAAATTCGCACCAGCAAACTGCACAATGCCTGTGGATTTCTCAATGGTGCCCATAACCTTTTAGAATTAAATACAGCGCTTATGAAACAAATAGTTAGAAGTAAATTTATTTATATAGTTGAGTTTCACAATTTTCAGTTTGCAAAAGTATTTATTGTTAAAAATCGAAATTTACAAAGTAGGAGAACAAGTTAAATAAGTAAACATTATGAAGAATGCTATTTTAACAATAACCAATATTTTTTTAATGTGAAGAAAGCCTAATGTTTGTGTGTTTAAAAATGACGTACCATTTGTATAGTTTTTTTTTTAAATTTAGTTATTTTTTATTGAAAAAATTAAAATCACTGGTGAAATTTGGTATTAACATAAATGGTAGCTTACTTTAACGGCCTCACTCGCGATTTTCTTGAAATTTTAGTATTTGTCCAAGAGCCCGCTGTAGAAATCTCGAGTGTATAAGATTACAGAGTAAGATTTACGGGAGAGATGTTTTGTCAAAGCCCATCCCGATGCCCTAATTTTTCCCAATTTTGTTTTAATTAAAACTGGACTGCCACCGGTTTCTTGGGTCATTTTTTATTAAGATATATTAATGCTTGAAAGGTGTGCCAAACGATAGATCTCGAAGAGCATAAAAAGAATGTAGGTCGCCTTGTCGAAACCTTACTTAATGATGGATATTTTGTTATCACGAATTTGCACGCTTTTTTTTAATCGCAAATTTCTCCGGGTAACATCGTTGGTACAAACAATTTTTGATATATCTTTTTCCATATAGAATAGGATGCCAATCGATTGCGCATAGTGCCGCGCCCGAAAAATATAAAATAGGTATAGTTTCGCGGAAGCAATGTGGACGCATCACAGTTTGAAGCAATACTCTCATAAATATTTGAATTTAGGCTCTTCGAGCTCTATCATTTGGCATACATTTCAAGTAATCTTTACTAACAAAATTGACCCAAACCAAACCGGTGGCAACCCATGTTTGTGACATTATTGAACAATGCAACCTTATTTGTTCTATTTAGACTCTTCGAGTGCTACCATTAAGCATACATTTCAAACTCTATCCTTATACACTTTTAATTAAAATAACAAAATTGAATGAAAATCGGACATTTTCAGGCATCGGGACAGACTTTGGCAAGCCGATTCTAGTTGCACCAAAACTCATCAATATATTTCCTGTACATCCCATCCTGTAATCTTATACACTCGACTTTTCTACAGCGGGCTTTCCGCCTATTACGGCTCTTTGAATTTTAGATCAAGGTATGGAAGCAGAGAAGGAATTAAAATCGAATGTAAGTTTGAAGAAAAGAAAATTCAAAATATAGCACTTAAAAAAGCATTACAATAAAAACTTTCAAACTAAAGTGAAATCTACGATATTTTTTGTCTGTTTCTTATTGGAGGCCTGCATGAGTGCACTCGAAACGACAATTAAGGCATACCACGTTGCAAGTCAATCGAGTTTTTGTGCACAAAAACCACAAGTCAAATCAAAACAAGCAGGATAGGTGAGTTCTGCACTTGTAAATAAATCGCAAATAAAATGTTCTACAAATTTAAGCACTCGAAACTTATTACGTTCGGAAGTTTATTTCATATGCAAAAATAACACGTTGAAGAAAATAAGTTTGGGGCGGGGGATTGCGCGACCTGGTATTTCCAAATCTTCAGAACCTATTGTATACTCTCAATTGATGCTCAAAAAAATGTCTACTTATTGATCTGTTTTATTACAAATGATAAGCTAATATGTAACAATTCTTGTTTTTAGACGCAACCACAAAGGACTATATCCTCCAAAGCAAACGCGAAAGACTTGCATACGCAATAACATTGTGTCTACTGGAAATCCATGCCCTGTTTGTCGAGACGAGTATTTAGTGCTTGACTACAGGAACATTGATCTATTAAAACAATTTATTTCACCTCATACTGGAGAAGTTTTAAGTTATTCCAAGACAGGACTTTGTCAAAAGCGGCACCTCCAGTTAATGGTAGCTGTAGAAAAAGCGAAGGATTGCGGACTAATTGAATACGACGTTCCTTTTAGAGAGTACGATTATAGCGAGTACTACGGAAAAGCTTACAAAAAGGAATCTAAGGAACAATAAACAACTTTAAAAAATTACAAAATGCAAAACAGTAACCAGGTGACTACTGCTACATTTGTAATTGTTGGCGGCGGCATTGCTGGCGTCACCTGTGCAGAAACTATAGCTATTTGCTGTCCAACAGAGCCAATAATATTATTGACCGAATCTAGCCTAATCAAAACAATCACTAACTTGGAACCTCTTACAAAATATCTCTATAAATTTAATGTTCAGGAACGCAATGTTAACGAGACATCAAGCTCGTCAAAAGTAATCGCAATCGTGGACACTCTGCTTTCAATTGACTCTTCAACTAAGCGTATTCATACTCTTCAAAAACGAATCATATCGTATCAATATCTATGTATTTGTACTGGAGGCCGCCCAAAGATAATCGAATCAAATAATCCTCGCGTGTTAGGAATTCGTGATACTGACTCTGTACTAGAATTGCAAGATCGAATTAAAGCTTCTCGTAGACTTGTGTTGGTAGGAAATGGAGGGATTGCAAGCGAGTTGGCCTACGAGGTTAAGAACATAGATGTACACTGGGTTATCAAAAATGATCATATAACTTCAACTTTCATAGACTCTGGTGCTGCTCACTTTTTTCAACATAACAGAGAAAATCACGAAAAATCCAAAACTATCGGACCAGTTAAACGCCTACGTTACGATGAAATGTCTGCCAATAATATGGGTGCTCATGCTACCGGCCCAGGGGCTGCTCTTGGCCCTGATTGGCATAGAAAACTGAATATGATTGGAACGCAAAAAAACTCGTTAAACTTACCAAAAATATACTACAACGCTCACATTCAATCAATTAAATCACATAACGACCTACAGCAAGAATTTCCTTTGCAGGTAACTCTATCCACAGGTGACAGCATAGATTGTGACTTTTTAGTGTCTGCGACTGGTGTTGAAGCACGCTCAAACTTTACTTGTGATCAAACCTTGGCTTTATCTGATCATGGCTTTATATTAGTTGATTCCTTAATGAAGACAAACATTCCTAGCGTATATGCTGCTGGGGACATTTGTTGCGCTAATTGGGAAACTTCAAAAAATTGGTTTCAGATGCGCTTGTGGACACAAGCACGACAGATGGGATCAATGGCTGGTCGTAGCATGGTGGCCGCATTTAGAAATGAGAAAATATACCAGGATTTCTGTTTCGAACTTTTTGGTCATGTAACAGAATTGTTTGGATTTGAAGTTATACTTTTGGGTTGTTTTAATGGCCAGGGACTCGATAATAACTATGAAATTTTACTGCGTAGTACACCTGGAGTAGAATATATAAAATTTGTTCTTTCAGATGGAAAATTACGTGGAGCAATACTAATTGGGAACACAGAGTTGGGTGAAACTTGTGAAAATCTTATATTAAATGAAATTGATTTGACACCATTTGGTGACGATATACTTAATCCTGATATAGATATAGAGGATTATTTTGATTAATTATAAAATATAGATTGGAACATAGTTAAATATTTATCTAGTTGTAGTTTTAATGGTTTCCATTTTGTTTTCAATAAATTTTCTCAGATTTTTTAAATTAAATTCTTGTTTTAAATTTTGATTTCAATTGCATATTTTTATTCTATGTATAAGATCGATCTGGTGTCGTAAAAATGAGAGGCTGTGCATACCGAAGTTGGTTCGGTATAAACGCACTTCTCTGCCCCGTTTCATTATAAGGCCTTTTCTCTATCTCAAAGTTACGATTGCTAGTTCCATAAATCGCGCCTCAGAAATGTGAAAAAGATCCGAGATGTCTCTCAAGTGGCACCTCTAAATCTGCAACATATATCTGAAGTCGAGCCTTATTGGTCTCGAACTATAATTTATGAAATTTTATTATATATATTTTATTATTTCCTTAAACTTCAAAACAATCACTTTATATTATTTAGTTTTTTTTATTGTTATTGTCTAATATTAAATAGTAGCGCACATAAAAGAAAGCAATTTCGCGACGTATCATCTCGACTTGTGTGCTGTTCCGCTTGCAGCATACATAAGGGAAAAGGTTCACTGTACTTTGGTGTCAAGCACTCAAAATTCTCCCGGCTAGGGTCGTGGACATCCCTATGCCGATAGTTACGTGGTATAGAAAAAAAGTTTAAAACAAATTTAATAACGGGTAGCAGAAAAAACCGGGTGTCGATAACTTACCCTTCACTGTATCGGTTAATTTTCCCCGGCATCTGTCCTAAATTATCTAGCGAATATTCATATTTTTTAAAAAAAGCTATCATCATTTAAAAAAAAACAAATTTTAATTACGTTTCAGATTTTTAAAGAAAATTCAATAATTTTGATTTTTCTTAAACTATCCACACACATTAGCCTTAATTATGTTTTTGTGCTTGTTTTCAATATTATAATAATCAATAAATAATATTTATAAGAGTAATAATTATGTATATTCCGTAGTATACTCGTATAGCAATAACAGTATTTTTATTTTAATGCAGAAAGTGGATTGTTGAAAATACGAAATATATATATATATATATATATTTGGATTCTTTCAAGATATATTAGATATTAGAAAATATGTATAACTTTTCCTTAACCCTTTCACCCCCGCCCCATATCCGGCTGCAAGAAAATTTTTTTTTTTTTAATTTAATTCTTATTTAACTTATATAAGTCATTTTGGAAATTATTAGCTTTCTAGACCAACTTTGCTCTGTTTTGGAAGTATTTTGGTGGTAGAAAAAAATGAAAAGATAGCAAGCGAGTTTTTTGTATTGATTTTTTATTCAAAAATAATTTTTAGTGGACAAAAAGTATATTTTATGTGTGATATGATAAAAAACAATTCTTATTTGAGTTGCAGCATAGATGAACACAATTCAAACATTTTGATAAGGGTGTTCCAGTCTAGCAAAGACGGCATCGACCTTTTTCTCCCGAAACAACCCAATGACCATTTTCATCGTATCTCTTTGAACTTTCTTCTGCTTTCTGACGTTAGGAACTAAATGCAGAAGCAGGCGACGGCGGTATTGAATCCTTGTCCAGGTTTTCTGAAACATTTCCACTAAGGCGTCCTCTTTTCTTTTGAATTTATCCAGAGAAGGATCGTGGAATATGCTTAACGTTTGGTTCAACAATTTTGAGATGCCTACGATACAGAAGCCAAAAATTGGTCATGGCCGTTCCCAAAATCCAGTAAAATATTCTCATGTACCATTGAGTAGAACGATGGTTGACTTTGTAAAGTTGCATGAGCATGTCAGAGAGGTGAACTCCCCCCATGTGCTGATTGTATTCTGATACAATTGCTGGCCCCATTTGCTCGTCTACGACAAATGTAGACAACAACTGGACGGCTTTGTTGTCTAACCAGCGTAGTGCGGCAATTTCATGGTTGACTTCACATTTCATATCATATGATCTTCTACCAAGTTTTTTCAAGTCTGATTCGGATTTTAATTCACAGCTACCCATCCGATTCTTTCTGACCGTGCCGATGCAAAACATTCCCATTCCTTTTATACTTACAAGAAGGCTTACGGAAGTGAACCAATTATCGAAATACAGCTTGAAGTTTTGAAATTTCGGCACTGCGGACGCTAAATACAAAACGATGTCCGATGATATTCCATCCGCAACATAGAGCACAAAATCGTATATAATTCCCGATAATTCTGCTCGCGTAAAAATTTTCATTCCCCATTTGTGGGGCTCAGCAGGACTATATTGCTTTAGAGCTGATCTTCCTAAAAAATAATATGTATAATAAGTTCAAAATTTTTTGACCTCATGAACATGTAAGCTTACCTTTATATACTAAGTATTACTTTTTGTGTTGTTCTTGAGGTAAATCATTGATTGTCTCCTTTAGCATTGATAAAAGCGGACGGATTTTATACAATTTGTCGTAGTTTGCATCACTTTTTCCAGGCTGGTAGAGAATCGGAAATTGCAGACAACTTAAGATCTTGAGACCATGCCATTTTTAAATTTTGCAGCTGAACTACGCCTAAATACAAACTGAGTCTTCTTTAGAGCATTTGAGCTCAGAGCCAGATTCTTGGAGTGCATATAAATTTGTCTCAATTACAATCAATCCGATTGCGGCATTATTAAAAAATTAATTGAAATACTGTATGGACTTACGAGTATTCACCATATCAACGTTTTCTTCAAGTCCCTTCCAAGTGTAGTCTGAGATCAAATGGTTTGAGATCAATGCAATATTTCTCAAAAGTTTAAAATGTATATTTAATTTCACTTTTTTTTGCGTAAAACTGCGAATTTTTTTATGTAAAATATTTTATAAGTATTTTTTATTTATTATTTTATTTTATTTTTTTGTTTATTAGTCTTCAAATTCATAGTTATTACAAAGATCGTGGTATGAGATTTTACACTTAGCTATTACAGCAATTGAAATCAGTTACAATAAATTATATAAAAATCCAATACAAAAATTATCTAATTATTTAAGGAAAAATAGAGTATGAAAAAACCTTATATTATCGTAGAAATTTTATAAGGAACAATATTAACAAACACACTGAATAACTTTTCTAAAAGTTATGTGTGTTATTATTCAGGTAAATTCCTAATCTAATCTGTAAGACAATCTGCATCTATTGTTGAATGATAGAGTCAAATCTCTCATTATCGTACTAATTGGCATATGCCCATAAGTTTCATGTAGTTCTACAGTTGGATATCTATTAGAAAGTTTGTGAATAATTTTTAGGTTTTTATTTTGAATTATTTGCAGCTTCTTTAAATGTGTTTTAGCAATTTTTGAAAACCAGATTTGACAGCCATAGGTCAATATTGGTCTGATGTACATGTTAAAAAGAAGAACTTTATTTTTGACACAAAGTGAAGAGTTTCGGTTTAGCATGGGAAACAATGTTCTGCCACACCTTAAAGCTTTAGCGGATATATTTAAAATATGATCTTTAAAACTCAGCATTTTATCCAGTGTAATTCCGAAATATTTTATCGAACCGGTTATCTGAATATATTCACCTTGTACCTCAAGCGGTATATTTGGAATCCGTTTTGGAGAGTTGTTGAATGGAAAAATAATAGTCTGAGTCTTTTCGCAATTTATCTTTATTTTCCATTTGGCGTAGAATTTTTTTGAAGATATTAAGGCTTCTTTCATTTGCTTAACTATTGCATTTGAAATTTTTCCATTACAGATCAGCGCGCTGTCATCTGCATAAAATGTTGCATCTTGGTTTTTTTAATAACAAAGTCTGATATAAAAATTGAGTATAATAAAGGAGATATAACAGAGCCTTGAGGAACGCCAGCAGGAATATTCCTGAGAGATGATTGGCTATTTCCTATACACACATCAAATGTTCTGTTAGATAAAAAACTTTTAATGATCTTCAAGAGATAAATAGGATATCCAAATTTATGTAGCTTAAAAATAAGGCCGTCATGCCAAACTGAATCAAAGGCTTTTTCAACATCTAAAAGGACTATTCCTGTACTTCTGCGATTTATTTTATTTCGTTGAATTATGTTGAAAACTCTTTTAGTTTGAAGGACGGTGGAGTGTTCTTTCCTGAATCCAAATTGTTCTTTCTTTAGAATGTTGTTGTCTTCGGTGTATGATGACATTCTTTTGTATAAAGTTTTTTCAAACACTTTGGCCATAGTATTTAGCATACTAATTGGACGGTAGTCGTTAGGGATCTTATTATCTTTGCCACGTTTTGGTACTGATATAACCTTTGCCATTTTAAATAATATAGGAAAATAGCCATTTCGCAAACAAAAATTAAATACGTTGGTTAATACATCGAAAATAGAATCAGGCATATTTTTCAATACAATGCTTTTGATGTTATCAAGTCCAGGTGCTTTATTTTTTAAATTATTAAATATATCTTTTATTTCTGCGGCGTTTGTTAGTATATTTGTATTTTCAGTAACTATATCAGATTCTTCTATGCAACGCAATTGGTTTCTCACTTTCGTATCCATAGGAGAGTATTTATTTAAAGTTATGGTATGTGAATTTTCGAAGGCATCCGCTATAGCATCCACTTTTTGCTCATTTGTTTTAAGGACTTCGTTGTTTACTGTCAGATCAGCAAACCCTGCACGTTTGCATTTAACAGCTTTTGAAACTTTCCAGAAGTTTTTATTTCCAGTAGGTAATCTGTTAAGGAAATTTGACCAGTTCTGATTTCTATCTTTATTCAGGTGGAAGTCAATTAGTCTATTAAGTTGCGAAATTATAGATTTTAGAATACTTCGCTCACTAAGGACAATGCATCTTTGAAACTTTCGCCTGATCTTTCTTCTTTGCTTAATTAAATATATTGAAAGATCTGAAATTTGCCTCTGCCAGGAGTTTTTGAAAACAAAAGGAATTTTTTGTGAAACATTTTGTATAATTTGCGTCGTCTTTTCTATTATACTTTCCATGTTTGAAGTTGTTATATTAGTTGAACATAGGTTTTGTAATGCAATTTGCTCATTCACCCATGCTTTTATTGCTACCCAATTAGATAGGTGATAGAGATAAACCTTATCCTTAGTACAGTGCACTGAGCCATAAATTTGACATGTTATAGGAGCATGATCTGAATTCAGCTCATATTGATGCGTCTCAAGATGGGATTTAGCGTGATTTGAGTTTGAAAGAAGTAAATCAATTGTGGAAGATTGAATTATTGCCAGGTTTTGTCCAAAACGAGTATGGTGAAAAGGATAATAAATATAATAGTTAGACTGTAATTGGTGGTTGTACAATACATTACCAACAGTATTATTCAAATGACAATTCCAACTTGTATGTTTTGCATTTAAGTCTCCAAAAATAAAGAATTCTCTAGAACAATCTGTTAGCTTATTGATATCATCTTTGAACTTTATTGTGTACCGAGGACAATACGCTGATATGAAGGTTGTTAGCCGCCCGTTAATGTTTATGGCTACCGATTTTGGCAATAATTTATGCTCAATAGAACATAAAACGGCAATAAGAACTCCTCCGCCAAAAGTTGTACGATCTTCTCTGTATATTTTATATCCCCCAAGTTTAAATTTATGATGAGGCTTAAGATAGGTTTCATTCATTAAAATCAAATCAATTTTTTTTTCGTGTAAAAAATATTCCAATTGAGAAGCCGCTGATTCGTTTGTTATGCCATGTGCATTCCAATGTATGACATGGAGACAGTTAACCGTTAATGATCTAAAAGGCATTTTTGAGCATCATTTCCAGTACTCTCAGTTTGTCAAACTTGTTCCGACACTGTTGGAGAGCGTCAATTGCTTCAAAATATATTTCCAATAATCTTTTATTTGAAATGTCACCGGAGTTTTCATCATTTTGTTTATTTTTTAAAATAGTTGAATACAATTTTTTATTGTCGCTAGAATGATATGATTTTGAAGTTTCATTTTGCGTCGAATGTTTATTTGATTGCAATTGAGGAAAATTGTTATTTGCAATGTGAAAATCAGAAAATGTATTTCGTGAAAACGGTTTATTTCGAGATAGAGTTTTTTCCGAATTTCTAAATAATCATTTCGACATGGACATCGAGGGTCATCAGCTCTATGATTAACATTCTTATATTTTTTTTTAGTGCAGTTGAAACACTTGTAAATAATAGAATCCTCATGAGAGGTTTTGCTTAGGGTACATGAAACAAGATCATGATTGCCTGCACACGCTGGGCAAACATTAGCCTTGTAACAGTTACTAGCACCATGACCAAACATGGAGCATTTATCACATTGAGTGGGACCCCTTTTACCTTTAAGAGGGTTGCGCCATTTAACTGCAACATCATAGAAGAATTTAATTTTGATAATTTCACGTTTTGTGACTTGTAGTCTATCAATTTCAATCATATAGATAGCGTCATCGACACTAGATTTTCTCGTTGTAATTTCTTTCACACTCACCGGTTCTATATTGTGAGCGTTGATAAATTCATCAGTTACTGTTTTTGGATCAATGCGCGGTAGACCAAACCAAACAAGCTTAAAACTTTTCCGGTTTTTCATTTGATGTGTATAAAATCCTAACTTGGCCAGTTTCAGTTTCTTCACAGCATCTTCATATAGTACCAGTGACTCCGATATAATTTTGGTGCCAATTGACATCCTTTTAAATTTGTACTTGCGGCCAATTAAATCGAACACAGACGTAAAGCTATGTGAAGCATCCACAACAATTGGAGGATATTTGTCTTGAGAGTGGACATTTTCGCCATCTTCTTCGCTCGAAGCTTCCATTTCAATTTCTTCCAAAATTTTGAATCGGTTATCCACAGCAGTGCTACGTGATTGTTCAGGAACTTTAAACTTTGGGTTGGTTCCCCAGATTCTTCTCTTAGAGCTTTTCATATTCCGAAATTTATGTTATATTGATAAATAACACAAAATAAATTTAAATTAATATTTGATAAGTAAAAAAATAATTATTGAGAAAAAATCGTAAAAATTTCACAATTCAAACAGTTCACCACCAGGCTACTTGATGTGAATAAGAATTTTTAATTAATATGGAAATTATGGAAAATTTTTAATTATTAAATTATTTTGTTGACAAAGTTCGTTTTCAAAATTCCACGTTCTGCATATATTTCTAATATCCTAAATATGTACTATTATGTTATACTATTGTGAAATTGATTTTACGAGTATTAATTTCACTTAATAATTTTATAAATAAAAATCTTTTATCACGGTGTTTGTCCGGTATAAGCTCTAGAACTATTCAACCAATTTTTATGATATTTGCCTAATATCTGTAATTTGGTGCAACTGAAAAGATAGAATAAGTGCATATTTAGGGTGCCCCTCCTACAAAAATATTTTTAAAATAGCATTTTCACAAGGACGACTTATTTGATTAACATGGAATATATAGCTTCGGCTATAAAACTTTTATTCAAAGTACATCTTTAGGGTGGCCCTCATAAAAGCATATTATTAAAATAGAAGAAGAAGACCGGTCGATCTATTCACATTGAATTTACACCACGTGGCTTTTGTATCAAGAAACAAAGATCAGGCTATCAAACTTTAATTCAGGGTGCATACAAAAATATTTTTAAAATATCATTTTCACTAAGACTGGCGAATCGATGGAGCTTACACCACGTGGCATCTATGTTATAGCTTAGGCTATAAAACTTTTAGTTAGGGTGACCCTCATACAAACATATTTAAAATATTATTTTCACGAAGACATGTCAATCGATTCATATGGAATTTACGCCACGTGTCTTTTATATTAAGAGACATAGCTAAGGCTTTAAAACTTTTATTTAGGGTCCATATTTGGAGTGGCCCTTACACCACGCGGCTTTTATGTTAGGCTGTCAAAAATTTATTTAGGGTGCATACTTAGGGTGGCCCTCACACAAAAGTATTTTTTAAATAGAATTTTCACGAAAATTTCAAAATTGTTTTTTAAATGCTTCTTATAGTTTGTGGTAGGTTTTTGCGAAGTTTGTTGTAGAAAAATGGGCGATGACACGCTATTTAAAATCAAATTCATCAATCTCATCAACCACTGGATGCAGATAAATGGGACTTGATATCAAAGGTACGGGCAAAAGTAAGTTTCACTGGAAAAATGGGCTGTTTCGCTTTAACATTACATCGCATGAGTTCATACATCGCGCCACCTACCGGAAAGGGCAGAACAACGTTTTCCGGGATCGATCGATTTGACGATCGTAATAAAATATATTTTTCGTTTTTAACATTTGGCTCATATAATCAAATTTGTAACTAATTCTTGTCTGTTTACATTTTTAGTTAAATCTCTATTTGAGAGTAATTCCCCTTTCACTCGCTCAAATTATTTAACTAAGGATTTAACTAAAAATCTAAATACAAAAGTAAACATACACATCTATAAAAGAGCAGTATTTTTATATGTAAATGGCTATAGCATATGCAACCGACCTTCACCCGTTGCAGTTGTTTTTTTTAATAAGTGCATTATGCTTAAATATGAAGTTTAAGATTGAACTCAAAACTGCTTACTAATATCTGTTTTTTGAAGAAAAAGTCCTTATGTGCTTTATCTAAAAAAAATATTTATTACTGAGCGTAGTTAAAACTTTGGTTTTTAATTTTTCTTATCGAGTACCTTATTGTCTACAGCATTATAAGCTTTTCATTGTATCTGGTTGTGCGTTACATTAGAATTTAACTATAGCTTATTCTACTCCCGAGCACAGTTTTTGATTTAATTCTATGACCCAGCTACAAAATTGCCCATCTTTTAAGTTCACAAAATCTGCAAGGAAAACATTTACTTTTGGATTTTCTTTTTCATCGAAAGGTCCTGGGCTTTGAGAAACTATCCAGTTTTTCAACTTTTTATCCACCTTCTTAGCTGTTCTTCTTAGTGATGAAAGGAATCTAAAAAAAACATTGTGAACAAGAAATAAATAAGAATAGCTAACAATCACCCCTACCATCGCAAATAAAGTCAAAAAAACCGAGTATCGTAAAACGTCGTAGTCTCTTGTTTATTGTTGTAAGAACTTTATGCCGACAGCGTGAAAGTTTCAAAATGAAAAATCGAATGATGTCTAATTATAACGGCTTGATTGTCAATTAAGGAAAATGTCCATCTGGCCAAAGCGTATAACAAAGCCCTTTCGAAAATGGGTTTCAAAATAGAATGGAACGAGTTAGGTAAAATCTTAAACGGCCTAGGACCTACAAATAGGGGCCGAGCAGACTGTCAAAAAGATTGTTTCCAATTTAATTGAAACTGAAGCTATCTATAACAGGAGAATTACATGCATTGATTGTATGTGGGCGTGTTAGATTTTTGTTTCAAGAACTTGGTAAAGGAAATATGTTAAAAAAGTAAGTATGTTCGTCATTTCTGATTGAGATTTATAGGAGAATTAACTGACGTACATGAGTTTTTCGAAAATAGTCTCTTCAATTGAAATGGAATCAAGTTTCCAATTCACCCAAGTTCTTTTAAGTCATGTAAAGCTTAATTGGTATGTCCATATTAAAACTTAGTCTAACAAACGTTTGCTATGCATGCATGATTTCATTTTTAGCAATGATGCGTTTACATGTGACAATTTAATGACAAAGATGTATGGGTTTGTTCCATTTGAAATGTAATTTGGAAAAATACGATGACTCAAATGAATCCGAGACGACGAGAAAACCGACAATTGTAAATTAAATACGATTGCGATAATAAGGGTGAATACAATTGTACCTAAGAGCAATATATCCACTGGTAGGTGTCAAAATACATTGTGAAACATATCCTTGTGATTCATTTCGCGATAACAAAGAATTATCTAGAAAAGTTCTAAGTTTTTCAGAAGAATCCACATTTGGCCACGGAGTTGGCCATGCTATGCTTGGCCAAAAGTCTTCTGGCAAATCCACTGGACAGCGTCTGTATATTAATATCAATTGCTTTCCCATTTCTTCGCACAGATCCACAGTTAAACTTGTCAATGGTCCATCAAGTCGAGTAAACAACTTTTTACCGAACAATCTTTTTAATTTATCTTGCAAAAAGAAATGGTGTTTTGGCAAAAAGGCATAAAAATGTTGAAAATCTAAAACAACAATTTCACCAGAATTTGAATTGAGGAATGTCAAGATTTCTTGTAGTGGCTCAAACATCTCTAAGGAAAGCAAACCATGAGCATAATAAAATTTTTCATCTTGTTGGCATACACGTAAATCGAAATATCTGCAAATTATAGAGTTAAAACCTTAAATTCTTGTATGTAATTCAGTGGATGATTCTCACAAAAAATTTCCCACAAATCATAGATTTTAAATAAATTTCGATCTTCCGGAGTTTTCAATATCTCAATCTCAATATATAACTAAAAACTTTTAAGGTCATCACAAAATATGCATGCAAATATGCCTTAAAGAACACAAAATATAGCACAAAAACGTGCTTGGCACTAAAGAGCTGCATGAGTATTCCTTTCCTGAACAGAAAATATATATTAGGAAGGCACGGTTCCTCTTTTGACGAATCTGGTGCCTAAGAACACGTGCACATTCCGATTGGTTTAATTAAGAAAAAAGTCTTCTCGCATTTTCTTTCTGAACCAGCAAATAACTAGGAAACCCTGCAAACCTGTAAAATATCCAGAACAATATGGCCATCATATAATATTTCAAAAACCACTGACTGAATGTCCAACCTTTGACTTACACTGGACACTAGACTATCGGCAATCAAACCTAACCGTAGAAGCAAAAGATCGTGAACATGGCTTCGAAAGGTCCAGTGGTTTAATGGTAAAACAAATTTTCGTAAATATTTCGCGCCACCCAGCGCCACCTCCCGAAACCAAGAAAGAGATAAACTTATGAGAGCGCCATACAAACAAATGGTTTGGAAATGGTTTCGGTACGTCCAGCAGCTTAGGCGTGATAACTTTACATACATAATGTGACCTAGTCTATGAAAAGGGGGCTCACGTGCGAAAACAAACAAGTTTTCTTGTTTTCACCCTGTGAAAGAGTATCTCAAACTTTATCCGAATCCTAAGCTTCCTTTTCATAGACCTAACAAATGTGACCTAATGCACACTGGTCATTCTTTAAATATCTGCAAGCTCTTTTGACATTTTCTCCGATATTTTATATTTTTTACATATTTCTTTGTGCTTATCTAAAAGTGAATTATAGACATGCACATCTAAATTTGAAAAAATTAATTTGGAAAAGAGTTATCAAAATTTAAACAAAACATATTATAAGTTTTTTTAGTCTATGGCCCATATATTTTGATATTTCGTTTCAAAAAAGCCAAAAAAAAAAAAACGAAGTGTGCAGTAATTTAAAGAATGACCGACAAACATTAATACGGTCACTATAGCTACGAAATTGTGCTTTCAAATTCCTTATTTCTAACTAGTTGATGCCCGCGACTTCGTGCTCAATTTATTTTATTCCGTTGCTTCTCTTCCATAAATATTCAATATACTTTTCTTGTATATTTTTTTTGTTTTGATTTTTTTAAAAAAAAAAAACCCGAATTCGTAGAAAAAAAACTATGAAGGTTAAGTCATAAGAAAGTTTGCTCTCTCATCGGCAATTCTTCCATTCACATTGAAATTGATTATATTTTATTGAGTTTCGTTTTGGCCCCTTAATGGCATCATCTTGTGTAGTTAGAGCACGGAAAAACCAAACACACACAAACACAATAATTTGTCATAAAACGTTTGTTGTGCTTGCATGCATGTTTCTATTTGCTGAAGTAATTTTTTTAACCAATTTTAAAACTTAAATAACTTGATATTAAGTAGGAATATTAATAATTGAATTTACAGCCAGTTAGCAGAGATCAACGAACAAGTTGATACAATGTACATAACGAAAATCTAAGTTTTAATTTTAAGTAAATGGGACAAATTTTAATTAATTAATTTTTTTTATTTTATTAATTATACATTTTAGAAATTCATCCATAGCAGTATGGTAATAATTTTTATTGGAGATTGAGATCAGCGTCTAAGGAATAAATCGAAACCAATTAGGCGAAATCGATCCAGTAGTTTTTGCAGGCACGAACACTGCGGACATAGCTATCGTTTTATTTATATAGATTAACATTTTTTTAAGCCATGGGAAGTTTACACTTGATTCCAGTTTCGAGTGCCAAGAAACATTAGCTGGAAAACCAAGCCATAAAACGAGCTATTCAGGACTGCAAAACTAAATATTTAGAGCAAAACGATGTGGCGCATATTTACAAATGTTGTCTGAAATGTTATTAAGCTAGAATAAGTTTATATTATTCATGCTTATAACAAGGTAAACTGTAATCAAGCATAGTATTACTTAGCAATAACTTAAGAATATGCACCTGTAGTTTTATTATTCCCCATTATTGCATAAAAAAATAAAAAGTGACTGTCCTCAAAACATTTGAAAATACTATTTAAATTAAATAGTTGAAATTTTTCTGGGTTCTCACTACATATTCTAAAACGGAGTCCTCACGGCACTTTAAGTTTTGCCATAGAAATAAATACAAAAAAAAATGCAGGTTGACTTGAAAAAATTGGAAATTTCAAAATTTAAATCGTCGAAGCATGAAGCAGGCGTGTTATATGTAATAAAGTGTTATAGTTGTCATAACAACGCTAAAAAAATTAATCGGTAGAAGCCAATTTGCAAAAAAAGTTAGTTAAAAATTGTTTAGTGGGCGTAAGGGTTGTTTAAATTTTTTGGGAATAACAAAATTAAACTGTTTTTAACTAATAGATAAATAATTATTTAAATAAATTATTTCGAAAATTCACTCTGAAAAAAATCGTCAATCTATATATGTATTTAATCGGTCTAAGAGCTATATATATATATATTTGTATATTGCAAGAACTTCCAAATAAAAGACATATTTTATTAAGATTTCATTCTTATCTAAATGAGTGTTTTACATATTCGAAACGTAAGTAATGACACAATTCGAGAGATTTCCATCGTTTGGAATAGAGCGGCAATTCCTTATGTGTTTTTGCATGTATACTTCACCAGAAACGCCACTTTTAAAATAGTTGAAGTCATCTTGGAGTAGTTTGAATCTTGACAATTATAAAAATCTTGAAAACCAATAAAAAAAATGGAACCGTTCATAAACACAACTTTATCAAGGTCCAAAACACTACGCTCTGTGGATAACAAAAGTACTTTACACCATCAAGATTTTTGTGTTTCGTGATCAACTTAACATTACTCGTTGTGAGCAAACCCAGTTTCTACGTTTTGTTCAATTTGGTGTTTTTTTTTATACAAAAGCATGGACTACTGCCCCTTTTGCAAAAGAAGGCCCATCAAGAGATCTTAATCTTTGGGTGCTTCTTGAAAAATATAGATCTATTGATCCTCAAATTGCCGCTACTGGCAGGTGTCCTCTTGAGCGATACTTATGGTTTCTTTCAGATAAAATGCCTGGTCTGGCTTTGTTCTCTAACCGAGTATTCTATACTATGCGACTTTGCTAATAAACGCTCTAAGAACTTGTTCAAGCTTCTCCAAATTAATGAACTATTTTTATTACATCTGCCGCAAACTTGGAAAGAATCTGATAGTTACTTGCGAGGTTGGTAAAAGATATTTTGCTTCCCCTATAAAATACTTTACTATTAAACAATATATTTAAGGTCAAGAACGCGTTAAGAATTTGAGAGTGGTCAATGATACTGCTAACCAGTGATGAAGAAGAACAACAGTTTCTTTAGCAAGTAGTGGAAAAATCGGAAGTTCATACCTACACAAAAAGTTTCTATCATAAATGCAGTCTCAAAATAAATAAAATAATACATTATTGAATCAGAAAATGACATGATTGTATAATAAGAAACGTTGTCCAATACAGTAATTATAAATTTTATAAATAAAAAATAATTAACAAAGTTTAGTTTATTATATAAATTTGTGTAAAAAAAATTTTTATTGCAATTTTTAAAAACTTTTTGGTAGGTGAGTATCTTTTTCCAGTTGAAGTAGCGAATTGAAACTTTGTGCCAATAATTTTTATTTTTTCTTATACAACGAGGAACCACACTAATGGGCATGTTCTATAACAGAAACTGAAGTTTGTACAAATTAGATGTGTATGTTTATATTTGTAGTTATATTTTTAGTCAAAAAATTTAAAAGAGTAAGACCGGTACTCACAAGGAGACTTAACTAAAAGAAGAAGCAGACAAGAATTAGGTTCAATTAGCTAAGTGAACAAAAGCTTGAGCTGTCAAAAACGCCCGCCAGAGCTTTCACAATTTGTATGTTAAAAGTAAAAATTTACCTTAAAGATATCAAAGTTAATAAATAGTTATTATGATATCAAGGGTGTTTGTGCTCAGGACTTGCTCTTGTACATCATAGCCAACTGCTTCACAGCAATGTTGGTGTGATTAGCTTGCTGATCATTGCATCGAAACTGAAAAGGCTGAATTTAAAAATATAATGAACGTAAGAATTGTATTCCTAAAGCAGGTTTTTTTTGACAAGGGCCTTTAAGAGAACCAAACTTGCTCCATTGTTTCTCCGATCGAAAAGAAACTATGCAGAAATCGTTTTGAATGGTTTCTCTAACTTTTCAGACATCGTCGGGCTGAATCTAATTATCGATTCGTTCTCATGTAAGGCGGTTTTTTAAAAATTCAGATATTTTTTTGAAAAATTTGGTTTCACAAATATGAGACATTCTTTTACAAACTGAACACTTCCTGACCAAAACATTTTTAAATCGCTCCATTTTTTTACATATTCCAGGAATACTAACATACAAATATTGCTTATATTATCTACTATATAAATAAAATGATAGCTGTTTCGATGTTCACGCATCACACAAAGACTATTGGGCCAATTTTAATTAAATTTGTTTAGGTTTATTCCTTAGACGCTTGGTCTCAATCTCCAACAAAAAATATCTTGATATTCTTTTTAAATACCAAGATATTAAAATTTTAAGATTGTTTAAAAAAATTAATTGCCATTAAATAAGCAAGCATGTAAGCATAAGAAACCGTTCAATTGCAAGTTAATGTGTTTGAGTGAGTTCGGTGAGTGAGGAATATGCACAGAAGAAAATCTGTTGAACAAATATAATTGCAAATATCTACACATTAGACACATTTAAATTTGAATCATACTTTATCTGTGAAGCTGATTTCAATGGGTCATTTTTGGACAGTACCAAAATTTCACATCTTCCAATTTCACTGTATTTTATAAAATCAGCTTTTTTTATGAAAAACAGGGCCGCATGCCAAAGTAATGTTGTAGTTATAGTTTTTATAAGAATTTATTAAATACATGTTTCTGTTTTTCAGTAAAAAAAGGAGATAATAAGAAAAATTTTAAAACCATTATACGTAATTAGAAGGGAAATAATTAGGCTTCTTAGCATTCTAAAAGAGCTATAGGTCATTAACATATTTCTTTGAAAAAATAACGGTTTTTTTTAAGTAAAAATGATCAACATTTGAGAAAAATTTTCATATCTCCAAAACTAAAGATTAAATTTTAAAATGTTACGGACTATTATTATAGGTCATTATCTTTCTTACGACACCCAATTTTCTTATATCAGTTTAGATATAATGTTGATTTTAACAAGAGCTATAGCCGGAACTTCCGACGGCTATGTATCGAAAGCCAGATCCGATCGACACTTTTTGATTACATTTTAAAATTGTGAAGCACATAAACAAGTTTGCTGTCCCCCAAAAGCACTTTCCCCTAAAAAAAAAAAAGCTTCAGCCGAATTATTTTAGTCCCGTTACCTTACACCTAGCAGCAACTGTTCCTCAACACTTGCACTTTGAGTTTTTGCCCACCGTCGAACAAACCATGGAAAAATCCAATATAGCCTTCGAATGCTATTATCAGCGTCTGGAGCTACTATAGACTTTGATGTTATGCCGTAGGACATGGAGTTGTGTGATCCTTAAGCACGAGAATATGTTATTCATTGTTGTATTTAACTTAAATGAAGTGCGCAAAATACCTACCAGGAATTGCAAGATAAATTATTGATGTCCTACGCAATTCCTCTGGAAGTGACTTCATCCAACTTCTATTTATCATTTTGAGCAATTAGTTCTGGTGAACAAGATGTGCAACTCTTCTGTACCTACATTCTTAACTCACACGTATTGATTGTCAAGTGTAAATTACTAAAAACAATGTTGCCGTATATTATAAAATAACGTTTGCAGTCTGTCTCAAAGACCATGACTAAAACCTTTGTAGTTAGCAACTTCTTGGCCGATACAAATGGTTGTTAACACAAATATTCCGAGTCGATAAAAGACTCAACCAAAATAGACGTGACGAGTAAGTTCGAGTATATGTAAGCCAATAGTAATAGCCAAAATAAACAAACGTAAGTGATCGAAAGTGAACGAAACATTTTGACGAGACGAGTTGTTCCGTAAGAACAGAACTTCAAAGCGTCACTACTCGTCATACCAGCTGTTTGCCGGCACACAACAATATTTTCAAAGTAAAATTCAACAATAAGTAATTAAAATGACAGAGTTTTTATGTAATTGCTACTGTGAGGGATGTACATGGAATTTATCTAAAATGCCATCCAAAATATGTTAATAAAAATGAGAGGAACAAAGCATGGACAGGGTAGCTGCAAAATTTTGTTTCTTTAAGTTTTATCTTAAAATTTGGGAATAATGTAAATAGTTTATGTATGTACCTATTTATTATTTCAATCAAGTTTATTAAATAAGTATATGCCTGTAAGAAAAAAAATATAAATTTGTATGGGTATATATTAAACCAGCAAAAGTCGAAAAAATATGCAATGTGTTAAAAATATATGAATGAGGTTAAATGTTTTAAGATATTCAAAAATGTTTATATTTTGTTTTATAATATATATGGAAAATATTTAAAAAGTTGGCAGAGGTTGAAGAAATCTAGTGAGTTGAAAAAATAAAAAAAAAATAGAAAACGTTAAAAGACGTCAAAAGAGGTTGGAAAAAGTCGAAAGAATATGGAAAATATTGAAATGGGTTCAAAAAAAAGGGAAAAGTTTAAAGAGGTTAAAAAGTCGAAAAAAAAACATGGAAATGTGAAAAAAAGTTTAAGGAGGCTGTACTGTGGAAAGAAAATCATAAAGTAGGTAAAATATGGAAAATGTTCAAATTAGTTGGTTGAAATCGAAAGGTCGAAAAAATATGAATCTAATGAAGGAAGTTGAAAAGTTTTTAAAGTCGTAAATTTATGAAAAATGTTGAAAAGTCGAACGAAGTTGAGAAAATCGAAAGAAACGAAAAAAAGTTGAAGAAGGTAGGAAAACGTTGAGACAGTTAAAAAGGCTAAGGCAATCGATAAAATATGAAAAAATTTGAATAAGGTTGAAAAGTCGAAAATAAATGAAAGATGTTGAAAAAAGTTCAAAGAGCTTCAAATAATTGAAAATGGCTCATAAATATTGCTCGATAAAATTTGGAAAATGTTGAAAAATGTTGAAAAAGGTTGAAAATCTCGTTAAAAGATGAAAGAGGTTGGGAATCTCGAAAACAAAAATGAAAAAGGTTATATTATTTTGTTTCTACGAGGAGTACCGCTATGAAAGAGATGCAAGCTCAAACAAGCAAAAACATTCAAAGCCCGCAGAAGTGCAGTCAGCAAAAATGCTATGTATATGTGCATAATATAATTTTATATACTAACGTATGTTTGTAGTTACTATGATAAATAATTACTATAAAAATAACGGTAAAATAAAACTAAGCAGAAAGCAAGAACGATTTGCAGTGTGGTTTTTGTTATTTACTTTGAAAATAGTACCGCGATTTTGGGAAAATGGAAAGGTTCTTGGCATCAAATGCCATTTGGCCCACATGGAACTCACATTATTTTTGCCTAATATTAGTAGAAATCTATCCTAAAACTTTTAGCGAAATAGAAGGTCGGGTTTTTGATAACATGAATTTTGTATATTTCCATTAAAAACACCATAACCCCCAATTTTCAATCATTTTCGAAATTTCTTCAAGATTCTGAAGGAGGGTAAGAAATTTCAAATCTGTTCAACCTTTTTCAACCTTTATTTTTCGATTTTTCCAACTTCTTCCGACATTTTCAAAAGAGAAAAATAAATGATTTTGATTTGGATGGAAATGTCACTTTTTAGAAAAAAAATTCAGCGGATTTTTGATTTTTGACACCTAAAATTGAAATGCCCATAACTGCGTAAACGCGTTTTCTTATTCGAATCAAGAGAGTGCGTATCCTCTTATTTCCTTTGAAAAATATCATATTTTAACGGCAGCGAATTCCGCAATTTTAACTCAGTCAGACTGCATGATTTGAAATGGATTCGGTTACTAGAAATTATACTGTGATATACATGTACTATATACATTTACTTTGCAAATTCCAAACTTTTAGACGTCAAACAGAAAATCTAAAAAAATAGGTACAAACAATAAAAAAGATAACATTTTATACATTTATGTTTTAAGTTTAAAATTGAAGCTCATTTTCCCATTATATTTAAATAAGACCGTGTAGTACTTTCAAAACACTGATAACAGATTTAAAAAAGTACTGTGGAAGGATCCGGAAATACTTGTGTGGAAATTCGGTGAAACAAATTCTTGTCTATTCTCTTTTGTGAATTTGTTTTGCGTTTATACACGAAAACTAGAATTTCTTTGTGCAAAAAAATGTCAAAGCAATTACTGCGTCAACCAGCCATAGCAAAACGCAAATTCAAAGCATAATATCAGCTAACGAATAGAACGAAAGGGAATTTGCGGATACGACAAATTCTTTACACCACCTAGAGAATCCAGATTACTCGGATTTTAGATTACTCGAGTATTCGAGTAATTTATACTTACACAACCCGAGTAACTCGGGTTTTCGGGTAAAAATGAATGAAAAAACAAAACTCAAAAATTTGTATTTAATTAAATGGTTTTATTTGGTTAGTTCTGAAATATATTGTATTTAATGAAAAGAAATATAAAAAATAACTAAATATGAAACATGTAATTCAAACTTTCGTATTTAATTTAATGATTTAGTTCAGATTTAGTATTTAATGAAAAGAAATATAAAAAATAACTAAATATGAAAAATGTAATTCAAAATTTCGGATTTAATTTAATGGTTTTATTTATTAGATAAAAAATAGTATTTAAGAAATACAAGACCATTTAAAGTATTCGTTTTCATTTGAGAACGTAGTTTTGTAATAAAATTTGATGCTACTGAAAACACTCGCTCACTGGCAGTTGAAGTTGGTGGGATTGTAAGCAATGCTTGGTATAATTTTTCCATATGCTCGCCTAGTTTACATTGATCACAATTAAATAGTTTTAGCTCTCGCTCCAATAATAATAATTTTGAGTAACTAACTTTGGGAACCTTCATAACACTCATAATTGTTTTTTGCAGTTCATCGTACGCAGAATGTTCCATAGTCATATCCGATTGCGAATCTGAATCATCATCTTCTTCCTGACTATTTTCGCCTTCATCGCCACAATTAAATAATCGTTTAAAATATTCTTTAGCCGATGATTTTATTATATTTTTTGATGAATATGAAAAATGTTCATTAGATTGTGGATAGGTACCAGTTTGTAAAAATAACATTAATGATATTAAATCCTTTTGCCTTCTTTCATCAATTCGCCTTTTCAAAGCAATTTTTAATTCAGTGGCAATATCTTTATTTGCATCTTGTAGCTTGTTCAAAAGAAATATACAAACTCCTTCTGCTTTAAGTAAATTGCTGTCTTCTTTGCTCAACTCATTAACAGCTAGCTCTACAGGCTGTAAAACTTCAGATATCCCCTTCAAAATAATAATGTTTTCCTCTCGAAACTTTTCTTTTCCTAGCTCTTCTAAAGCGAAGTTAATGCAATTAATTAATTTTAAGAAACGATTTACCATAGGAATAATAGAATTCCATCGAGTTCTGCAATCAAGAAGTAGTCGTAATTTTGTACCTTCCTGTTCTAAAACATGTTTTTGAAGAATACAGCTTCGAACACATGATCTTTTGAAAAACTTTATAATTTTTCTTGTCTCACCAAGAACTATTCCAATGTCTGCACGTATTTGCGGCAATTCATTTAGATTTTCTACTTCAAAATTTAAATTTCCATCTACAGCAAATTTGTTATTGTCAGCTATGTCATTATAATCTATACCATCATCATCATCTTCATATTCTGCGTCTTCATCTTCATCATTTGTCTCCACCTCTATTATATTCATATTTTTCTTATAAAATACATCAATGACACCAAGATAAATTCCATGGTTTATGCATAACTGACATGCAGCTGCAATATTCCTGCCATATTTCACCATTACTGCAGCTCCGTCATTAGTTGAAGCTACAATATAAGAATCTAAATTGATACCGAATTCTTTGAGTTTTTGTGTAACTAACGAAATAGTGGCGTCAGAATCACAAGACCCTATAATAGGAACAAGTCCAAGAACATATGCTCTAACTGATGAGTGGAGTGTAACATTTATATACCTTCTCATCTTAATGTCACTCCATTCGTCTACAGTTATACTAAACCTGTTTCCAGATTTAATTTGGAGCAATAACGCAACTTTCATTTCGGCTTTCTTGTCTTCGTAAAACTTCATTACGTATTTTATTACTGTTGTTTCGCTTTTCGGCATGGTGTAACCGCGACTCTGTATAAACCCTTTAATGGCTTCAGATGATACTATGCCTTTTATACTAAAACCGCTTTTTGCAGCACATTTTGCCAATATTTCTTCTAATGTTTCCCGACTAACAAATTTTAATATACCACTACTATCCATTTTAGATTTTTTTGAAGCTGCATCGATCAAGTCATCATTTTTCGTTTTTAGCAACGAAATCTTGTGTATTTTCAAATGGTTAATCATACCAGTTGTATTAGATGATGAACGTTGGATGATGGTTTGACATGTATTGCATATTGCCTCAGATTTTCCTTTTTTAATAAAATGATGACACTAAAGATTTATTCGATGTCATTTTTTCTTGTGGTTAAAACTATAATAAAACAAAAATATACTAATTTTTACTTATATAGTAATATATCAACTTTTTTAAAAATGGTTAAAAAATATATTATTTAATTAATATGTTCAAATACATGTATTGTTATTTACTTACTAATTATTCAATATAACACAAACAGGATGTAAAAATCGGTATTTTGTTTTATCATTAACTAATTTTTTTATGTAATTATAAACACTTAACTGCACGTGCACCAATAAAAAAAATTAAACAAATGACAACTTTTTAACTGAAAATCACTAAATGAATGAAAAAAATAATTTAAATCATCATATAAACATTTTCATTGCTTCGCCTACTCCGTTTTCGGATTTACATTTTGAAAAAAAAACAAGTGTATTTTTTTAAAAATTGATACTTGATATCGGGTTTGATTTTTTCGAGTAGTCGAGTACTCGAAAATAAGTTAAAAAATTCGAGTACTCGGGTACTCGATAATCGGCATTGGAATCTCTAACACCACCCTTTCGTTTTGCCCTTCTTGCCTACAAACAGGAAAACTTTTTCTCAAGAGTTTCTTCGTGTAGAAGACTAGTGTTTGACATCCTGAATGACATACTTAACCCTTTACAGCGCAAGTTCATATTTTTCAATATTTTATGTTTTAAATCATTGAAAACCTTTTTAAAATGAAAAATCTTTTTTTATTTTTAATTTTCGCTTATTTTAAAAGTATATTTTTATAATAAAATGGAATGTAGCATATGTGCAACTTGCGCATTGACATTAAGAAAAAAATATTATTTCAAATGAAAGACCTTGAAACAATTGTTAGTTTTATTATAACATAGGCCCACGCCGCATTTTTCGCAAAGTGTCTGTGTGTAACCGGTACACTTAGGCAGCTTACACCGGATTCTTTTTTCTGCCCATATAGGCCAATGTCCTTGCTGATCCTGGCGAACATCTTTTGGCGGAACGTACTGAGTTGGTCCTCTTTTCTTTTTTTCTTCAATTAAATTTTGTATTTCAGATTTTCTCTTCTGAAGACTTGCCGTACCGTATTTTGTCAAAGTTTCAGCTACTTCTAACCTAAAGTTTGATGCAGATTTGACGTCAACGGGGTCACATAATTCACTTTTAATGCGGCGGTATAAAAGCCACGAGTTTGACATTGTCAAATCAAGAAAGTGGTAGAATAGGCGGAGGTACCATCTTTTACTGCGTATTTTAATCTTGTTTCGGCCCATAGCACTATCTATTAAATCGACGCCCCCCATGTGTCGATTATATGCATCTACCACATACGGGCGTTCTATCGATATGTGATTCTTTTGTGTCTTGTCGTATCTTCTAACCGAAGAAATTGGATTTTTTCCCGCAAAATTTGATCCATTGTGATCACCTACATGTTCGATGCTTGTGCCGCGAGGATGTATTTTGAAATCCTTATCATCCGGTAGCTTACAATTAGGGATTCGGTTTCTTCTTATGGTTCCTATTCTCTGAATACCTCGTTTTGCCAAATATTCAATCAAAGGAAGTGATGTATAATAATTATCGAAGAAGATTCGATAATTGTGGTTTTGTGGTACAATTCTGGAAAGTCGGACAAGTACATTTGCTGATGCACCAAGTTGAGGTTCACAATCATCTAAAACGTTTTCTTGTCCGCTATAAACCTCAAAATTATAGGCATAGCCACTTACACCTGACATTACAAAAAGTTTGAAGCCGCATTTATGTGGTTTGTCTGGAAGGTATTGCTTTAGGACATTTCTAGCTTTTGTAGAACACATTTGTTCATCTATTGATAATAGTGGTTCCAAAGCCACTTTTTTTATGTTGACGTTCAACATGGTTATTAAAGGTCTTATTTTAAATAACCTGTCATGATTTTCGTGACCGCTTGCAATGAATTTGCTATTATCATGAAGATGCAAATGTCGACGTATCTCCTCGAATCGTTTCTGTGCCATAGTTTCAGCTATTGGAGTAAATCTGATCTTTTCCGACCAATACATTCGTGCATTAGGCATTTCTACAATAGACATGTAGTACACTATGCCTACGAATTGTCGTATTTCTGCGCTTGTTACATTTAACGGTTTATTCGAGTTTTTCTGCACACTGTACAAGTTAGATTGGTCTCTTATGTAATAAAAATTTCATAAGGAAACAGATAGGAAAATATTTGAAATGGAGTTTGCAACTGCAAAATGTCATCCGGCAGAATAGTACCACCTTGGAAGTTTATTTGTTTATCATTCACTTCTAAACTCTTTGTTTTCCACTTAACGTTAACCTGTAGAAAAAATATTTACCGATAAAATTACATTATTTTTTACTATTTCTATATTGGCGCCTTACTTTCACAGGTTTTTCTTTCTTGATATCTTGTTTATTTGACTTTGGAATTTCTGTAAGGCTAGTATTATTGTTAGACGCTATATCAATGCCTGCATCAACTATTATATGGTCTTCTATCTCTTGCACATCAGCTTCTCTGAGAGGTATGTCGTCATCGGAAAAATCCAAACCATCTTCGCTATCAGACCCTAAATTTGCCAAATAACTTTCAATTTCATCATCGTTGAGGGATACCATTATAACACGAACGGCGTAATGTTGCAGTACTACAACAAAGCTTAATATGAATATGTACGTTTACCAAAATACCTTTTGCCATCAATTTAACTATTTTTACTCGAAAAAATTACTTTCCTTTTTTTTTTACAATAAATTGTTTTTTAGTTATAAAAATATATTTTAACTGATTTTTAAACTTTGCACTCTTACACACTTCTTAATAAGATGTATCACTGAACTTCAAATAGCAAAAATATAAAATTTTCCGTTATTTTTAGCTTGCTAACTACAAAAACTCATCGCTGGCTTTGTTGCCGTTGTGCTACAAAATTTTATTAAGCGCTACAGCGTTTCTAAGCAAATCTCGCAACATTTGTTCGGTATGTTGCAGACATGCAACAAGACTCCGTAAAGGGTTAATGGGCATGACAAAATCCTAGAACAAGATTTGAGTTATTGGCCAATAAAGGTCTCATTTTAAGTTCACTGGCATATAATACTGTCATTTGAAGTAACGATGCCTGTGAGGACATTATGATTTCCATAGCGCCGCAATCTGATAATGATTTTCGACAGAACAGGTTAAAATAAAATAAAAACGATTCACAAATATAAAAAAATCTTTCTCGGTTTTAATTGGCCAATTACTCAAAATCCTGTCATTGATTTTTGCATACAAATAGAGCAGAGTACATTCTTTATAAAACATGAAACGAGTTTGCGTGTTTTTCGTTGGCACTAAAATAATATCCTGTATACCAGGTGTGGTATACAACCGCGGCCCGCCTTGAACATTTTTCCATCTCGTGAGATTCACCAAACTTTTGCAAAATATACTTACTTTATAATGGCCAAAGTAGTGAAAACCAATATATTAACAAAATACATTATTTCTGCATCCATATATTCAAAAATTAACTGTCGGAATTATGAGAAAATATTAATTTTTGTTTTTGGCTTGAAGCCATTAAATA
The DNA here is from genome assembly GCA_963680825.1 of Meiosimyza decipiens. Classification (NCBI taxonomy): domain Eukaryota; kingdom Metazoa; phylum Arthropoda; class Insecta; order Diptera; family Lauxaniidae; genus Meiosimyza; species Meiosimyza decipiens. The sequence continues at coordinate 31,768,027 of OY804260.1, forward strand.
GAGGAGGTAATTACAATACACTGTTGATTCATCAACAAAGTTTGTGTGCCCTTGTATTATGGATGGATCGTGAAAGCAGGTAGATATAAAAACAGTTAATTACATTGGATCTAATGCACTTCCACATCGGCAATTGAAGGAGTTCATGAAAGAATTAGATTTTGAATATGGTGACGTTGTATACTTCAGTCAACTCATTTGGTTAATTCGTGGAAGATGTTTAAAGTGGTTTTATGAGTTAGGAGAAGAATTCACTTGTTTATGAATGACAAGCAAAAACCTGTGCCAGAATTAAGAATTTATGAGTGGCTATTGAATTTTACTTTTTAGTAGACATTATCGAAGGACTTAATCAATTAAATATATCATTGCAAGGAAAAGATACCCTTATAATCGATACATTTAATCACATTAAAGCATCCTAGAAGTAATTGATATTATTTGAATCTCAATTGAAAAGTAATAAGGAATATAGCAATCAACTATGCAAAAGAAATGAGAAAACTTACTGCTGCTTTTGGAAGCCGATTCAGTAATTGAGAGTTAGACAAATACAACAAAGTTTTTGAAATATTCATCTCCCATTCATGTTGAAGTCGAGTCGGCCCCAAAATATCTCCAAGTGGAACTGGTTGAATTATCGTACAATATTGAATTAAAAGACATTTTTGAAACATCAGAATCAAAAATAGAATTTTATAACACTTGCAGCACGAAAAGTTGTTAGCGCGTTTGGTTGAACTTACACCTGGGTCATTCCATCTATAATGGGCCTATCATTACCCTCATGTTTTTTAAATAGGCTGAAACTTTTTTCAGTGATTGGTTCGTCATGTAGAAGTTAAAAAAAATTCGATAAAATATTTTTGACCAATATTATTGCTTAAAAAAAAAATTTTAAATTGTATTTGTATTTTTATTATTATTTAATATTTGAACTTAGTGCTAACAAGATACAATCTTATGGAATAAGCACTAACGACATACAGTTTACAGTTTTAACAAGCAAATGAACAAAATTGACAAAATTTAAATTACACAAATGAAAATTTTTAAAAAGTTAAATTTTAATAATAAGTAAAAAAAAATTATAAAAAAGTAAGAGTACAATCAAATAAAAAATAAAAACAGGAGAATTTATCACATTAAGGACAAATGATTAAACAAAATTTTTTTAAAATGATGAGCGTTGCAAGTTTTTTGAATATTTTGAGATAGCGAGTTCCAAACACGAATTGAAAAGATAAAAAAGTGACGCTCAGAAGTAAGGCAAGAGTGTCTTATATGGATTAAATTTTTACCTCTATTTGATCTAGAGAAAGACATTTTGTTGAACAAATACATTGGTTCCTTTGTGTATACAATTTTATGCAGTAATATTAGCGACCTAAATTTTAGCAAGCTGTTAAAAGTCATATTGTAAATCTTATATGAATAATTTGAAACGTGATCAAAGCGACGAAGTTTAAAGACGTAACGTGCTATGTTATTGAATAAAACATTTAACTTTTGCTTATGAACGTAGTCACAGTTGGCGTAGATTTCGCATCCATATAATAATCTTGGGACAAGATATGTTTTTGCTAACAACATGCGAATTTTCTGAGGAGTGAAGCTCTGTGTACTCCACAAACTGCGCAGCATACCATATACTTTTCTTATCGTAGCACTAACATGATTGGACCAGGTTAGTGTTTGATTAAATATTATGCCCAGATTTTTAACATTCTGCACAATCTCAATTTGGGAGTTACCGAGAGAAATATTAATATAACTTAGAATAATACTTGGTTTTTTGTGTATAATTATACATTTAGATTTTCTTGGGTTTAGACATAGACCATTACTAGAGGCCCATTTGCTTATATTTTCGAGATTTTTATTCAAGTTAAGGACACATTCATTAATATGATTTATATCACATGCAGTATATATTTGAACATCATCAGCGTACATTTACACTTTACAGCCCGTAATAACACTAGGCAGATCGTTTACATATAAAGAGAAAGTGGAGGACCAAGAATTGAACCTTGAGGTACCCCTCTTGGAACTGAAATAAAGTCGGAAAACTTATTGTTAGCGTATACTGATTGGGACCTCCCTCTCAAATAAGAGTACAATAGGCTTACTGCAGTACCAGAAAAGTGGAATATATAATAGTTTTGTACACAGCTTTTCATGGTTTACAGTGTCAAAGGCTTTGGAATGATCCAGAAGCACCAAAAACGAAAACTTGTTGGAGTCCAAGTTTGCTCTCAGTTCCTCCGATACATCCAGCAAAGCAGTTATACAACTGTGTTTAGGTCTGAAACCTGATTGCCTGTTCAAAAGGAGAGAGTATTGAGTAATATATTCCGTGATTTGCTTATGTAAAATACTTTCAAAAACCTTCGATAAATAAGGCAGAATTGCAATCGGACAAAAATCATTGTCAGATTTTGGAATTGGGATGATTTTTGCCTTCTTCTATCTAGCTGGATATGATGAATTTATCAAAACTGTATTGAATAAAAAAGTGAAATTTGAACTTTGGCAAGTTTAAGAAAGTTGGTTCCATTTCATCAATCCCGATCGCATTTGATTTAATTGACAAAAAACTTTTCAATACAATTTCTTGGTCGACACAAGAAAAACTGTAGCCATCACCATTAGTAGACACTATATTGAGTGCTTCCGTCGCCCCAAAATTCGCGTCTGCTAGTGGTGTGCTTGTAACTATTGTGGTAAAAAAAACTTGTAAGTAAAACGAAAAAATTCATTGATGAATATAAACAAACCAGCACAATTCATATTAGCTTTTATATTATTTTTAGGTAGTTGCATGCTAGTAGATGACAAAAAAATTGCAAATCTGAATAAATGAAGGCCTGAACGGTTTCTATGTGGTAAAAGATAAAAAAATTGACTTTCCAAGAAAACATTAATTTCCCAAATACTCCATCATCGACTTCAGCCTTTTTAGGCATTCTGAAAATTTTATCCATGTTTTTTCACCCTATTTGATTTTACAAGCATTTAAAGCTAAGATATATGATTTGCAATGTAAATTGAAACATTGAGAATGAGACCGAGAGAATAAAATTTGAACTGATTTCAGCCTTTTTAGGTTCAAAACTTTCAGAACATATAGGACTACCATTTCTGAAAATTTCATCCATTTTTTTTTAACCCTATTTCATTTTACAAGCATTTGAAGTTTGTGTATACAGTGGAATATTTATGGAAGAAAAGTTACGGAATATTCAAATTTTCTCGCTCTCATTCTCATATGTGTCCAAAAAATAAGGTGACATCGTATTTATTTTGAAAATTCTTCATTTATTCTTCCAAATCAATTTCATCCCCTTCAAAGTAATCCCCGCCCGATGCAATGCACTTATGCCAACGGATTTTCCAACCTTCGAAACATTGGTTGTAGTCACTTTCCGGGATGGCCTTCAGTTCCATCTTCGCTGCGGCTTGAATCTCCTCTATCGTATCAAAACGGTGTCCCCGGAGCGGTCTTTTGAGCCTGAAGTCGCACGGCGCCAGATCAGGTGAATACGGTGGTTGCGGAACGATATGGGTTGAGTTTTGACGAAATGATCACGAATTACGTGTGCAGTATGGGATGGTGCATTATGGTGGTGTAAAAACCATGAATTGTCTTTCCACAATTCCGGCCTTTTTAGACGGATAGCGTTACGCAAACGACGCATAACGTTCAACTGTACTGTGACTGTACTACCAACCTAAAAAAAAAATTATTCTCCAAATCCTTCAACGCGCGCAGTTTAAATTCAAATGTCACCATATTTTTTGGACACATGTATATATTCTTTTTTACATAATTTTTAGTTTTATGTATTTCTATTCCGTCCAACTGCCCAGAGCTTCGCCCAATTGAAAGATATCGGGCTCTAATGAAAGGAGATATGTATTCGAAAGAGTGGTAAGACTGCAAAAAATTTAAAAGACTTCAGACATAAGTGGAAAAGATCGTACCGTACTGTCGATGAAACAACTGTGCAAAATTTATTGAAAGGCCTTACGAAAAAAGTAAGAAATTTTTATAAAAAAAAAAAAATTATTACTTAGTGTTTAGTTATTTATATTCTGAACTCTAGTCATTATTGATAAAAAACGAAAAAATACCAAAAAAATTACTGGGTATTTTTTTATAACTAAAAAGCAAAACGTAAGTTTTTTCTGGGACAGTCCTTACGTTTAGTTTCATTATTACATGATCTTATGTTTACATGTAAAAATAATAGTAAATAACTCATTATGTTTCAATTTTTCACTCCAAAAAAATGTTTATAGTATACCTAAGTCTAATATGGGAAAAATAATTTTATTTGTGGCCCGCGGAGCTATGATACATTTCCAAAGTGTCCCGCAAGATCATTTGGGTTGGCCACCCCTGCTTATCGAAATCCTTATTATCCCTTTTATCAGAGTCTGCTATATTCAGAAAGCATATATCATATCATATGCGCACCCTATACACCAAGAATTTAAGTGCACCAACTCTGTTTTTACACGATTCTGAAATAACACGGTTCACAAATAACAACAAATACACCTTTTTATAACAATTTTTTTGTTCTAGCACGAATCCCAAAGAAAATTTTTTAATTCTAATTTTTACAGTGCCATAGATAAATTTATGTATACAGCAACAAATATAATTGTGGGAGTACACGAATTTTATTAACAGTTTTTTTGTATCTCTTTGTTCTTCAATTTAAACACAGCACTTCGTTGTTCAGAATTAATTTTGTGTTAAAGCGTTCTGTTTGTAGGATGCAATAATTAATTTCAAAGATGAAAGCAATTTTGGTTCAGTTGGTAATAATCGTAAGGCTTGTTATCAAGTAGCGATGAATAGTTGCGAAATTAATTTTTATTTATAATTTCAATTTCAATTCTTTTATGATATGTTGTATTTATGGACTGAATTTTCACTGTATACTAGTTTTAATTTTTCTTGCAGTAAAAATTAATCGTTTGTTTCTTATAAATAATATGGATTCCATTCATTGTTACTTTTTTGCACGGTTTTTGGGAAACCATTTAGAGTTTTTTCATCTTACACGATTTTCAAAGTTGTGGAACATATCACCAAATTTACCATATTTGCAATGTATTTTTTACACGGTTTTTTAAGGTACATACGTATCTACTGTGTAAAAAAATAATTGGGTGTATTTTATGAAATGTATTTTGTTTATTTTGTTCTTGTTCTTGGGTTTTATTTTGTTTTTTTTTTTCAACATTTGGTTTCACAATTAATTTTTTGAATGAATTTTATCTTACAAAAAATCAAAATTGAAAAATTGAGAAACAATTAAATTCTATAAAAATGTATTAATTAAAGTGTATGTGAGTTGCAGTGTGTGTGCGGCACTACATTATTCCACCCCGTAAATTGTGTTGTTATAAAGATTAAAGTGTACTTTCTTATACAGTTTTTGTGGTGAGGAAAATGCCTGTGTACTTTCTGTGTTTAGAAAATCTGGTTTAATTCTGTCTACATTTTCTTTAAGTTTGAAAAGAAGTCTCTGACATATTGAAGGGCTGTATTTTCTGAACTGTTAAGTGTGTTATATGAGAGTTTGACCAAATATAATTTCGGCTGGTGGTCCTAATAGAATAAGATAAAGTTCTAAATACCAGTTTTTTTGATTGTGAGAGGCTAATAATGAAGCTTTGATCTGCCTATGAAAACGATCTATTATCCCGTTTGCTTGTGGGTGATACACAGAGGTCGTTATGGCTACCTAGTTAATTGATAAATTGTTTAAAAGTGTAAGAAGTGCATTGCGGTCCTCGATCAGAAGTGATATCGTGTGGGACTCCGAAACGTGAAATGAAATCTCTGTTAAGAGTTTCAACCATTGTTTTGATATCTGTATCTTTTATTGGATATGCCTCTGGCCAACGTAAATTTCTATCTATGATAGTAAGAAGATATCTACAATTATTTGATGTGTGTAGTGGGCGAACTAGACTAGTTAATACCACGCAAATTAATACAGCAGAAGTAACAGTCAGCGAAGTGATTTTTTTTTTCTATCCATTGCATTGGCACTCGGAACCTCATATGGCTACTTTGATTACTGAAACACTGTCACAAGTGCTTATAGCACATTTTACAAACAATTTGGGGTATCCATGACTTGTATTCATCCACAATTTTCTTCTTAAAGTAAGCAAAATAAGCAATTTTTATGATATAAATACAATTCATGATATAAAAATCAATTTATTTATAGAAATCTATCGATAAAATAGCAAATCATGCTCACGGAAGTTCTCCTTACAGCGAATATTCAAAACTGACTTTTAATCAAAAATGACATGTAGGAAAAAAAAAATCAAAAATATTTTTAATGTTGCCAGTGCGCGCCTAATACAAAACCACTGACGATATCTCGGCACCATACATTTTTCTTTGACCTATATATTGACCTGTCTAGTTGCTTACGTTTATCATGTTTTAGCTCTGAAGCTCACTTCAAGAACGACCTTAGCGAAAGGAATAATGTAGTCTGATTTTCGTATTCAATGACCTGCAAGGAAATAATTAAAAGAAGCCTGTTGCGTTACAGTTATCTTAACTTACCTCATTGTACACAACTTGAGCCACTGAAATGACGCCATCTACGAAATAAGGAAGTGTAATTTTTGCCATCGTGACGTGTGGTACAATGTAGCTTAAGTCTAGTAGACATGCACCATTGTTGGCAGTCGGACAGTTTACCTGGACGATCACAATATTAATAGGGTTCACCTGATGACAAAAGCAATACACCTGAAAAAAAAATTTCCTGCGACCAAAAAAAAAAAGGTACTCACTTCAGACCTTAAAAGTCATACCAAAATTACATATATTTCATCTTCCATTCTTAATTTTCGTTATTTTTTTCTCTTTTCCATACAATTCTTTCAGCAAAAATTTATTGTTTACAAATTTTTTATTCATCACTCTTTTCCCATACGATTCTCACACAAAAAATTTTTTCTATCAATCAATGCCTTTTTTTTACCAAGAAAAGTTCAAAAGTAGTACATATCACGGAAAAGTAGTGCAGCAGCGCAAAAGTCGTAAATGTAGTACTAAAGTAGTACAGATGATATTACTAAGTAATGACTACGGTGACCATTCGTCCCGTATTTCCCGGGACAGTTCTGTATTTCAGTATGCTGTATGCAGTCCTATGTTTTGCTGTCAGGTTGAAATGAGTTTTTTCAATAAGGAACAGGTACACTTAATTTATACTAAGTTCCTAAAAAAGAAGGTTATCAACTATTTGCAGCAAAAGCAAATTGGCTGTGAACCTTTTTGCAAATTGAAGGAATTTTTTTTTGTCCCGGGCTTAGTTCCTAAAAATATGGTCACCGTAGTAATAACAGATATCATCACAACTATCAAATAAAAAGAAGAAAGATTAATCAAAGATATTGCTATTACTAACAAATCCTGCTGCTGACAAATCAATGAATACGATATTTGTGGTGAAGTAGAATATCGAACTTAACAGCTCAGTACTTTGTCATATGCTGTGATTTGAACATAAAAAAAATTTTGTCATTTAAAAAAACGACAAGAGTATCGCTTGCTATATGGCAATTTGTGGAATAAAATACCCAAAGGGCTAAGCCCTAGTAAAAATTAATTACTACACCAGGGTGAGTTTTTAAGTGTGCCTACCTAATCAAACTCTTTTTTTTGCATTGTTATTATGGGCTCCCTAAAAACGAAGATATGTCCCTTAAGAAACCTAAATTGTAGAAATTCCAAAGGCTCCGGACATAGATGTTGTCGGCACCCGAGCCTGGTCTTTCACTATTCTTAATTATCTTAAGAGATCTCCGTTAGCAAAATTGTAAAGTGTTTATCTAGTCTTTAAAGCTTCAACCGTAGCAATTGCTCGACATCCTTCAATTTTTCTAAAAATATTTCATATTCCTTATGTTTTGTATTCCGGTGTTTGTATCTTTCGCATTTTGCTATCCAAATTTCTGGAAAACTTATATAAAGTTCAAGAAAATCTTGCCAAAACTGATCATTATTCACGGACGCCATCGATGTTCACTCCATGAAATCATATTTGAAATGTAAAATTTGCACTAGGCTTGACAACCAGCGTTCACACGAGCTGTTCGGATGGACAAGCCAACAGAAAATCAAAAAAAATTTGAAATCCATTCAACATGAGTGTCAATCGGCTGGTCAAACATTCACATTATAAAATATAGATCTTTGTCAAGCCATGTTGGACAGAATGAAAGATGGTGTGTACGCCCCTATTGGAACTCTGCCAAAATGCACTTCTTTCCATATTCAGCGCTCAAAGCGCCTGTTGTCAGATTTCTTGTATTATTTCTATATATATATTCTTGACAGAGATTGTGCAACTTTTCAAGGTTGCATAATTTGAGTATGAAAAGGTAATTTTGTCTATGTACTATGTATCTATTATACCACCGTACAAAATCGGTTTTTGAATATCGATAAGCATTATCGTGTCATCCATCATCTTTAGTTTTATTATTGTTTACAATCAAGTTCATCAGTCTTTTCTGTGAAATGACCACAAACGCAAATTTAGAGGAAACTTATGAAAATCAAGATGCAAGTATATATATTTTGAATAAAAAATGGAAATGTGAAAGCGTTGTTTCAGTTTGACGATGATGAATTGGCAGAAGAACAATTTGTGTCAACCACAGCCGGACGAAAGCGTCTGTTTAGCAAAGAGCTGCGGTGCATGATGTACGGTTTTGGCGATGATAAAAACCCATATACAGAAAGTGTAGATCTTTTGGAGGACCTAGTTATTGAATTTATTACGGAAACAACTCATAAAGCAATGGAAATTGGACGCACCGGAAGGGTTCAAGTGGAAGATATAATATTTTTGGTACGCAAAGATGCTCGAAAATATGCCAGAGTCAAAGATTTACTTACAATGAATGAAGAACTCAAGAGGGCACGTAAAGCTTTTGATGAAATCAAATACGTTGGTAAACTTACTAAAATTATATTTGTTAAAATCTGAATTTGACGAATAAATTCTTTTATTTCAGGAAATGAGGCAAAAATTAAATGACAAAAAAAATAATTTTCCTTATTTTGTTCAAATGCACATATTTTAGTTTATCCCATTACGAAGAAAAATGCAGTGAATCGTGATTTTGTGTTTATTTTTGTTAATAGATATGATCTATTCTTAAAAAAAGAGAGTCTAATTATTGATTCCGCGCAGATAGAAATGGCTATCGGAAAACGATTCACATAAATTAAATTGACATCGGTCATAAATATGAACGATGTGAAAATAAAGTGCATGTCCTCAGTTCCATTATATGTAAGACGTATATATAATGTAATTTTTTAATAGAATGATAGAACATTTTGCATTGGATGGAAAAATTTTGGAATGGGATCAACATGTCATTTTATTTTTTATTTGAGGCAAAATTGAGTTGGTGATAGAAAACCATTGTGCATTACTCAAAGGTACAAAGGTGTTGATGTGGTCTTACTCCTTGTTAGCATAAAGTCTTATCTAAAAAGCAAATGTGCTCGAAATGTCTGGCTGAAGAACTGTATATGCATTCCAACTAAGAATTTACTTTAGTTACAAAATTTAGTGGAATCCGAATATATTCTTGTGGCCTTTTCTGTTTTATAGTTTCAGATAAGTACTTTATGATATTATTCTTGCTTTTGCTTAACACTTTGAGTACAGCGTCGCATGATGAGTGCGACACGTAAAACAGACGACCATACATTGCCCCCTTGACCACGTCGTCTGACAATAGACGACGCTAGTATTTGTTTTTTTTTCATCACAAGTTTGTGTGCGACGTTACATGTTTCTTTATAGGTTCGTTCCAGAACTTTTTGGGCTAAATCCTTTAAAACTTAAATACGAGCAGGAGGTGCAAAAAGTTTCCTTTTCAAAATTTTGATTTGGACATTAAGGAATTGGAAAGAGGCAAAGAATACCAGCTTTGCAAATATTTAAATCGACAACGCAATAGTAAGGAAGCTTGGAGGTTCGTGAAATATCTCAAAGGCAGTAAGGTGGCTTATATTGAAAATCGTTAGAATAATGATGACAATCTCAACTTTTTGCGCATTCTGAGAGAACAGGTTCCGATCAACTCTGATGGAAACAATACACCTTCTGGCAATCGTAATATAAAATTTACTGACCATTTTTCAAAAAATGAAATGGAGCTAGTACTTAAAGGCAAAAATATCACATCCGTAGGTGGTGAAGATGGCGTCATCTTTTTCATATGAAATTCCGCTCAAAAAACGTGTATCCGTAACGGATCCGAAACGGACGTTATATTCGTATCCGTAACGGATGAGTTTTTTTAAATAAAACATTCGATCCGGAGTAGTGTTTTTATATTAACAAAAAAAGGTAGTTTTCAAGATATTTTCAATAAACAAATACAGTTCTCTACTTCTTTTTTGTTTCTTAAATATCTTTAAATTAAATAAAAAAATTATGTCGTAGCCGGGGTTTGCACCTGGAGCCTACCTCTGCTTATCCAATGGTTGCATGCGCAGTTTAACAACATCAGCCAACGCAATACTATTTTTTTACTGGCTAAAAGTATAATGGTAGAATTATCAATTGAGAACTGCTCAAAAGATTCTTCATTTTTTCATTTTGGTGGAAAAGTAATTAAATTTTAGTACTTATGTCAGAAAAATAATGAAAGTACCTGAGTTAGTTAAGATGAAAATGATGTGGCGCCGAACGCAGGTTCAATTCTGATCGTTGACAAGTAAAACAAAATTAAATTCCATTAAGTTTTTTTAATCATATCACATATAAATTAACATCAAGGTTACATAGCATTAAAGAAATAGATGGAAAGAAAAGTAAAAAGTAAAAAAGATAGTTTGGGAAAGAATTAAAAAAAAATAATTTTTTGCGTTAATTTTTTTACACAGTAAAATCCGCATTATTGAAAAAAAGAGTTTGTATCGAATCCGGAACGGATCCGTTTTATTCACAAAAAACTTATCCGGAACGGATCCGTATATGAAGTCCGTTTCGGATCAGTTACGGAATCGGATCCGACAAAGCGGACCATCCTTACGATTTTTCCAGAGGAAGTTCATGCGACAACGGATTCAAATCGGATCCTAAACGGAATTCTAATGAACAGATCCATAACGGATTCAAAACGGATCCGTTTGGCACTTTTGGTTGCTGTCAAAAAAGAGATGTGTCTCTTCTTGTTGCAATGGAAATTATGCTTCAATATGTAAAAGCATCGAAATATATTCACAAGAAAGTATCCAATATATCGATAGTCGATCATTTTGCCTAGTCCAGTAGTTAGCTGAAGTTCTAAGTTTATATAACAAAATAAAAAAATACTAACAATATCAATCGGAAAAAATCGGCATTTCGATATATCGATATATTTGGCCCAAGCCTTTCAGCCATACACAATGACAACTGTGTTTTTACATTTTGACACTGGCTTTCTGCCGTTAAGAGGTTTGTTTTAAATCGAAAATTCCTCATTTGTAAATGAAGCGAAAAATTGAAAAAAATTACATTAACAACGAAAGCAAACTTTGCAGCCAGTCAATAACGTTGGAGGTGAGTGCGTAAGAAAATTTTATTTGCTTTTAAATATTTTATTTATTTAACTTACGCTTAGAATCGTAAAAGGCTATGGAAATATTTGATTTTGAGAAGTGTCTGCTCGATAGGTTGGAAGAATCTATGAATGTTCTTTCGTGGAAAGATGAATTGATGCCGGCATCTCAAGTGCGTTCGGAGTGGTCGGCTTTCATTGAATTGCAAATAGAACCCACAGGTAAATAAGTTGGAAAAGTTGTAGATTGAAAAGCCTTATTATTCTGTTTATAAAGGATGGCAGGCATTGTGGAAAATTCCGCGTGTGATTTGTGAGGAAATGGGAGTACGCTTTTCGACAGTTGTCTATGGCGTGGTCGAGCAAGTTCTATTTAAGGAACTTAAAGCTGTCTTCCTGGTGCTAGCCGTGCAAGACTCTGATATTCATCTACCTGAGCGTCATGAGGTCAACTTGCAGGACTTGTGGCCTATCAAAAATCAGGAAAACACGGAGCTCAATATAGAGAAAACTGCAGATTGCATAGATCAACTCCGTTTTTTCTACACAAACGTTTGGATGCCTTGGGATAATGATAATGATGACCTTAATTGGGTAGTAAAGCACCTCGAAAGTCGGATTCGCTTTTGCTATGATCTAAAAAAAAAAAATATTAAACCTTCATTGGCGTCGCACATCTTAGCGCAATTGGCAGAAGCCAATTATATTCAACAACGTAGAGAGTATCTTGAAATCGGGATGACTGATGACGAAGAATTCGATGACGTCATGAACAAATCGCATATTAACAATTTGATGCGTTTGCATTTGCGATTAAGTCAAATAAAAAGTGAAATCGAAATGCTGGAAAATCCTGAACTTAGAAAAATATATGAAGAAATAAAGTCAGAAGAAGAATATGGTTTTTCAATAAAAAATTGTGAACAATATGATCAAAACCAATATACCCAAGACGTCGGCATTTGCTATATTGTTACAATGGCATTTACGATGGAGCACCAAATAAAATTTTTAAGCATGGCTCAGCAATGTATTTCTAAAGATTGTTCTGTTCGGATGTATTCTTCCTTGCAGGTAAATATAAAAAATACAGAGTCCTTTAAATATTTTAAGTACAAGAATATTAGTCAAAATTTGTAAATTTTGTATATAAGCTCTTAAGGCCACAAGAAAGAAATTTCATAGTATGCAGAATAAATTTTTTATGCGTTTGAAAAACTCCAAAAAATATTTTTTGGGAGTAACAAACCAAGAGCATTGTTGGCCGGACTAGTCAATAAAACAGCTCGGACTTTATGGCATGTATTGGGCTGTCCTTCCACTATAAGTCTTTCAAAGGCACAGCTTTTCACCTAAGTGAACGCGTGCAAATTTAATTTTGCCGCTTTATTATCTAAAAAATGTTTGAAGAATTTTTTTAATAAATCCCAAAGAAGTGTTTTTGTTCCTGTCGAGTTTAATTTGTGCAAGAAAAGTTCGCTTTTTAATTTCCAAATATCGTAAGCAAAATTTCTTGTATAATAATTTTTCGACAAGAAGTTTACATACAGAAGTTTGCTTATACAATAAAAATAGAGCATAAATTCAATGATTGTTGAGTTGAAGTTAACTTCAAGCTTAACTTCTCAACGCATTTGCTATCGATTGTAATATTTTGTTAGTGGTAAAATTTTATTTAAGAGACATTTGTAACAGCACAGTCCGACGTACATCCACCCGTGAATGTTTGTTTTCAAAAGTTCCTTCAGAGTAGTTTCAAGAGACGATAAACTTAGCAGACCATACACGATTTTATGGTTCGTGTAATATCAATATTAATCTAATGTGCTACTGCTCTTATCCGTTCCTGCAATTTATTCAATGTTATTAATACAGGAAATCGTTCCCATACTTAAACGTCCAAATCTTTCACAAGTGGAATTTAAAATAAAAAAAAATGAGATTTTGAAACTTGTTCATCATTCGGTTTGATTGTACTTCTAGAAGGTGTAAATACTTAATTCCTTTTTATATAAGGCTTTGTTGTCATGTTATGGACTATTAAAAATTGACGTAATATGAAGAATGAATTTTTCGGAAGCAGTTTTTCGAATTTAACAAATATTCTATAAAATAATGAACTCTGTGTTTTCTATAAGAAAGTATCTGCTCTTCAATTATGAAATCAGATTTGAAATTTGATTTTTTTTTTTTGGAAAACCGGAAGTGAACATTTTATCTCAGAATTTAAACAATTTCGACATATTTTATTTTAATTTTAAAATATAGCTTAAAGTGTAGAGATAATATGCTTGAAATTTTAAAATGATATCTAAATTAGTTTACGAGATATATGAATTGAAGTGCATACGTGTCGCACTTTATATCGTATCTGGTCCTTGCTATACTTTATATTATCTATCTTGGTACTTTAATTTATCTATCTCGTTAACTAATAACGATCACGTTTTAATTTATTTTGTGAAACATCCATATACTTAAGGCTTTATTTTGAAATTAAAATATTTAAAAATATTGTGTCGAAATTACTAAAAATCTGATTTGAAATTTTTGCTGCCGGTATCCTATTTATTAAAAACTTTAAAACTCGAATTTGACTAAAAAGTTTAAAAGAGCACCCTTTTTCCTAGTTGAACAATCAACAAACTTCGTATTTCCTTCAGAATCCCATAACTCGGTAATTAAGCCTCATACTAAAAAAAAATTATGTGGACACATTTATGTCTACTAGAAGTATAACTGATTGGAATGCATACAAATCTCACAGCCTCACCTAATTTTCGGTGTCCGTTTCACATGAAATTCTCCACGATAGGGGTAGAGTGACTTGGGACCCCATCATTTTAGTATTTTTTTTTGTGTAAAAAGAACATGCTCTTGCAGTACTTAATGTAGCAGAAATTCTAAATAAATAGTTTAATCTTGGTAGTAAAGGTTCAATTATCGTGTCAATTACATCATGAAGTTTGTCTGTGGATTATCGGAAGCATTAGCTTGTATACAGTCTGACGAAGGACGCCTTTGATCACAAACGCTTTCACAGAGCGATCGCTGTAGATAACGATGATGTGAATGTTATATGCAAACCGTTATAAATGTGCAGAATTAGAAAAAGAGTATGTATCACCCTATCGGAATTGGGTCGATATTTGTCAGTTGGTGCTAATTTTAATGGTGAATTTGTGAAATAGACTCCGGTTCTGCTGGTGTGTATTTAGCCTTCGCGGGCGGTCCAGGGACGACAAGGTGCCTGATTTTAGGCAATTTTTGTTGACAATTTTTTTACGCTGATAAATGAAAAGAGGTCGACAATATATTTCCGTCAAAATGAACTGCTGATGTCCAAAATCTATATATTCAACCCAAAACCCAAAAATGGATTATCAGTAAAATGCTTTGGTGACCTCAATCGATTAGTGGAAATTTTTTTTAGAAAAATGTGGCGGAATGGGATTAGAAAAATCTACAATTCATAATGATTAATAAAGGTGAAGGTTATAATGATTAATAACCCAACTCTATGATTTCATTCATCTTTTTTCAATTGTTTTCACCAACATCTATTAAAATATTTTTTAACCAACACGCTTTTAGATTTTATGTAGCTGTTAAAATTTATTCTGTTTCATAAACGTTAAAAGTTGTACTTTTAGTTAGCTGTTAGCCGATTGTAGTTAACACAATTGACATGCCGTGCCCTCAGAGTGAAAGTGTTCTGTAAGCAAAAACATGAAACGGTGTAAACAGCATTAATGTTTTATTTATTATTATTTTTCCTCTGTAATTATCTACACGGTATTTGAAAAAAAAAATACTTGAAACTTACATACCTTAAGTTTTTCTGTAAAGTGATATTTAAAATCACATAATGTGCAGTCAGGACAGAAAATTTTCTAAAATTATTTGGATTTGTAGGAGTAAGGACATTTGCATTCTGAAACTCCAAGTATCAGGTATGATACGTTTGATGCAAAAAAACAGATAGCCTTTTTTTTTTTGATTAGTGAACATGTTTGATGGCGGGTATATCAAAGCGGGTATGTAGAAAAATCTATGATAGAGTGTTCCTATGCTAGTGTTATATTTCAGACCAAAGCTCCTAAACTACTGAGCCAATCCAGTAGTCTACGACCAACATTCGTGCTGAGCGGTTATTTTCTCTCTCCCGAGATGTATGTATACTAAGCAAAATTTTTGTTATTTTGTGTGAGCTTTACAGCAGCTATTTACATCTGGTGCTTAAATAAAAACTGCATGTGACTTATACCCATATCATAAATATATACATACATATATATAAACTTGAACGGTTTAGTGATATAAATTTTTCATATTGTTTGAAATTCAAATCCCAACCCAACCATGAAGGAACCTCCAGACTTGTCTAAGGTTGGAACAGTTCTAATTAAAACAAACAATTATAAAAAATCAACTAAGCTTATTCAATTAACATCCCTCTCACCGACAATCCAAGTAGAAGTTACTTCTCTCAATTAAACAAAGGCAGTAATATACTCAAACAAACTGAGAAATATTGACGTAAAAGGGATTTTAGACGAGCTTAAACCTTAAAATGTATGCGAAGTCAAGAAAATATTTAAAAAAATGGGTGATGGCACATTAAAAGAAACCGCTTTAGTAATCATCACATTTGCTTCTCTTTCTCTCCCTTCTGACATCTCAATTGGTTATGAAAAAGTTAAACTTCGTCCATATATTCCTCTCCCTCTGCGGTGTGCTTACTTTCTAAGGTTTGAACATATTGCTAAAATTCATTAAATCTGCCTAACTGCTCTAGCAACTTTCAAATATATGATGATCTCAAAGTAAAGTGCTCACTAGAAAGCAAGTGCATCAATTGTTATAACAATACCAACATTAACTTTAACCATGGTGCTT
This sequence comes from Meiosimyza decipiens, assembly GCA_963680825.1. Lineage (NCBI taxonomy): Eukaryota > Metazoa > Arthropoda > Insecta > Diptera > Lauxaniidae > Meiosimyza > Meiosimyza decipiens. The sequence continues at coordinate 31,784,554 of OY804260.1, forward strand.
ATGATAAAAATTGTGCAATATTTTTAAAGGAAAAATAAATACAAAACACTAGAAGCAATCAAAACATTAGAAAAAACTGATCGGAAAAAAGCTATTAATACGTACATAGATAGACATCATACTCAGAAATCATATTCAGCAGTCGTAAAAGATACCTTACATAGAAAATAAAAATACTTTCAATGAGGTTGACATTACTAAAAGCTCTCGTTCTTTACATCAATGTGTTTTACAGACATCGGTACAAATATTGCCAACACAGAGAGAAATAATAAATTATTCTGACTATACCAGATATAGACCAAGCTTCAATATCCAGTTCAGCACGTTCCATTACAATGTCAAATGTCTTTAATTTCGACGCATCATCGATTTCTGCACAAAACAAAAATATAATTATTCTTCCAAGGACCACTTCTTATGAAGTAAAACAAAATTTAAAAATGGCAGGTATTAGGAAGAAGCGATATTTTTTTTTAAATATTCAGTTGTTATTCGACAGTTTATTAAATTTTTTAGTTTCAGCTATGATTATCCAATGGAATATACTTAAATGGATGTTTGAATAACTACAATGAACTTAGTATATTGATTAAAAAATACAATCCTAATATAAATAAAACATAAGTCATTAATAACATAAACCTATTACTATCAATAATGATTTTGGTTCAGGTGCATCTCATCTTCGAAAATTAAATTTAATATTATATCATTTTATATCGTCTCCAAAAGCTTTTAAATTCGAAAAATTTGTCAAATGTTTTTAATACGATTTCTACTCCATCCCTTACTAAAAGTGATTGCAACTCTTGGCACAGGTATTGGGGATCGCAAAAAAATAATCGTAGAGGAGTCATTTTATCTAAATTTACTATCCAATCTAACCTCATTCTGCTTAACGATGGATCACTAACTCATTTTAGTACGCACAATTCCTTTTCCCATATTGACCTTACTTTTTGTTCACCCAACATTAAACTCCACGCAAATTGGGCAATTAAAACTGATCTTTTTGGTAGCGATCATTTCCCAATGCTGATATCTTTATTTTCCGATCCGATTCATTGCATGGCAAATATAAATCAAAATTTATAACATAAATCTCTGACTGGTCATTATTTCATAAAAATTGTTTTGTTATTCAATCGGCCAATAGTTCTATTCCTCAAACACATCCAAACTTGCTCAAGAAAATTCCCTTGATGGAATAAAAGCTTAGAACAGCAAAAGCAACTTTAAATCAAATGTTGGGAAATCAAACTAGAGAAAAGTAAGTCACTAAATTAATTTGCCTCTAACATTAATACAGCTGCCCCAATTCAAAAAATCTGGACCAATATTATAGTAAAAGATTTTCTGGCTATAAAGCTTCTCATGGAATCCACACAATCGAATCTTCATCTTTCTCATATCAAATTAATGATAAAAAAAAATTGCTAATGAATTTTGCAAATTTTGGTCTGAAAACTCTAGTGACAATAATTTCAATAGTAATATCCAAACAAAAAAAAAAAGAAATTCTCTGGAACACTTCCCATACTAATCCATGCACAATCGCACGTCCCATAGAAAACAAATATCGCTTTTTAGTTGACTTTGTCTACTTGTCGGTGACGGTACTGTGTCTTTGTGTAGTGTAACCTTATTTTGTGATATTTTTATTAATTTTTTGTGGTAAATTTTTTAATTTTTCGATGTCTACTAATGTTCATTTAGTGCCTGTGTATTAATTGTAATTTATTAATTTGTGTTAAGCACTCATAAATTTTTCGTTTCCTCTTTGTGCTTTGTTTGTTTACAAATTCTATTTAAATAACATTGTTTTTTTGTTGTTGCTCTGTAATAGACTCTAGTTTTAACATTAACACATTGTTTCCTTTGTTTGCTAATTTATTCTAACTTGCAAGTTACTATTTTTTTTTTTATTTCTTTTATATTGCATTTTTTTAGTAAATATGAGCTATTTCTCCTCTGATAACTTGCTTGCATGTTCTGTAGGAGATCAATGCAAAAGCCAGAATATCCTAAGTTCAATGTTTCCTTGTTCAGGGCCTTGTGAGCAAATGTTTCATGCGTATTGTGCGAACTTGACGAATTCTGTAACAGAATTATTATGTTCTGACCGTTCGGGTCTGCAATGGTACTGTCCATCGTGCAGAGCCCTCTCCCCTTCGGCTTTTTTCGAAAAAATTAAACAATTTGGAGATAGCTTAAATAATCTAAATACTAATTTTAGAGATATTTTAAGAAATTATCTTGACTTAAGTCCCCAAATTGATAACAGTCTTAATGAGACTTTGTCCCCAGACGTTAGCTTGCCAGCAAATAATACCATAACTAATGTCCCTACGGCTTTTGCATCCACTTCTTCGGTTTCGGATACTACCAAACATGCTAATTCCCTTGGGAAGAAAATTAAATCTAAAAAACAAAAGAAACCAAAAAAGAAGATCAGGCCAACTAAAAAAACAGTTAGCACAGCCAATGTCCCTAAAAAAATTTCTTTAAGTTCAGAATTAGAACCTTCTCCAGAAATATTAAATTCTGTTTCTCCCACTAGTCATCGCCCAGTAGAAAATAATCCCCTTGTTATCAGGTCTACTGGTTCAATTATTTTACAAACGATGCCTAAACCTAGGTCACTTTTTTATCTCCCGACTACACATCGATACAACCGCTGATACTGTTAGAGACTTCATAAGGCAAAAAAATGTCATTCCTGCCGACTCTTTTCTTTCCTGTAGGAAAATCGGTAACAAACCTACTTATTCATCTTTTAAGATTACAGTGGCTTCCTGTCATTTTGCTGCTGTCTATAATTCGAATATGTGGGTTGATAATATCTTTAAGTCTGAGTTTCAATCGAAAAAAAACAAGACAGTCCAAAATGTACGCTCTAGTTCAAAAAACTAAATCGTTTATCCCTTTACTACCAAAATGTAAGGGGTTTGCGTTCAAAAGCGCATGAAATTTTTCTATCCACTCATAATTTTTCTGAAGATATTATCGTTTTTACCGAGACTTGGCTAAACAGCTCTTTTCTTAATCAGGAACTGTTTGACAATAGCTTTACTGTCTTTAGAAGACACAGATATATGGACGACTCGTCTCCTGTTGGAGGGGGTATATTGATAGCCATAAAAAATAATCTCACCAGTTGTTTAATTGAAATTCCCTGTGCATCTAGTATTGAACTTTTATGTGTTAAGGTGATTTTTTGTAATTCCAATCTGTGTATCCTTAACGCTTACATTCCTCCGACTAGTAGCACAGAAGTTTACGAGCACCTTTCGCGGGCCGTAGAATTTGTCATAGACAAACTTTTTACTAATGACGATATTTTATTGCTAGGCGACTTTAATCTGCCTGACTTAAAATGGACTATTTCGGACAATGGTACATATTATTATGCATCTAGTCCTAAAACTCGACAGCAACAAATTTTTGTTGACGATATCCTATCCAATTTACAACAAGTTATTTGTATTACAAATTCTCACACTCGACAACTCGACTTAGTCTTGACTACAGACAGTAGTAATGTTATTGTACAAAATGCTCCTCATGCTTTAACTGCGGTTGATGCGTACCATCCACCTTTGAGTGTGTTATACCAATCAGATAGAGAAAACATAATTACTCCGAATTCTTCTAGCAGATTCTATGAATTCAATTTCAAGAAAGCTGACTTCTTGAAATTGAATAATATCCTAAATGATAGAGTCAACATTTGGTTGGACTTTTTTAATCACAATGATTTAGATGACTGCTTAAAATATTTTTATGAAGAAATTTTTTCGGCTATATCTTTGTCTGTGCCATACACTGTGAGGTATTTTAATGACTCCTCGTACCCATGGTACACTAAAGATTTGAAGAAAATACGTAACGGCCGCAATAGGGCATGGAATAAATATGTTTGTAGTCAAGACCGAATTGACCTAGAGGCCTATCTGCGGCTTTTTCAAGAATTTAGGCTTAAATCAGCTTCAGCTTATTCTGAATATTTAAATAAAACTAAGCTCAATATTCTTCATGACCCCAAACAATTTTGGGGATTCATTTGAATTCACCAGTGATCCCCAAATTTTAGCTGGGTTATTTGCTAACTTGTTCCAAAAATCTTTTTCAACTGATGTGTTTAGCCCTGATGTAAACTATTTTGAATATATGAATACTGATCCTAAGGTTCCTTTTGGTGCAATATCTTTTAACCCTGAACTCATAGTAAAATATATTGCATCCCTTGATGATGATTTTGGTTCTGGACCTGATGGCATTCCAGCCACAGTTTTAATTAATTGTAGTCTTATCCTGAGTCAACCACTCAGTTTTCTTTTTAATAAATCTGTCAATGTTGGCTATTTTCCTAAATTTTGGAAGGAATCTTTTATAATTCCTATTTTTAAGAAAGGACTAAAAAATGATGTTTCTAATTACAGGCCCATAGCCAAGTTATCATCAATCCCGAAGCTTTTTGAGCGAATCATTTATGATCAAGTTAAGGTGTGCTGTGGTGAAGTCATAACAACTCGTCAGCATGGTTTTGTTAATGGCAGATCTACAGTTTCTAACCTCCTTGATTTCACGTCTTTTGCTTTAAGTTCACTTGATTCTGGAGCGCAAGTCGACTGTATCTACACTGACTTTAGTAAAGCATTTGACAAGTTACCACATAGTTTGATTTTGTTTAAATTAAAGAAACTAGGATTTCCTATAAGTCTTATCAGATGGATTGAATCTTATTTATTTGTTCGTTCTTATCGAATAAGATTTCGAGAGGTGTTGTCTTCCCCTTTTACAGCATTTTCAGGTGTTCCACAAGGAAGTCACCTGGGACCGCTCCTGTTTATTTTGGCTATAAATGATGTTACTGATGTAATCAAAAACTCTCATCTGCCTATATATGCTGATGATATGAAAATTTACAGGTCTGTGAAGGTGGATGATGATACCTTTGCTCTTCAGTCTGACCTGAAATCATTTGAAGTTTGGTGTTTTAAAAATAGCTTACATTTAAATCCTGACAAATGCCAAACTATGATCTTCTCTAGAAAGAAAATTAATGTGGAATTTGATTATATACTTAATGATAAGAAAATCTGTCGTGTCGATACAGTCAAAGACCTTGGTATACATGTTGATGCTAAATTGACATTTAATGAGCTCATTAATACAATTTGTAAGAAGGCCTCGTCATTACTTGGTTTTATAAAGCGATGGGCAAAAGAATTTGATAGCCCTTTAGTAACAGTAACTTTATATAAAACAATTGTGCGTCCTCACTTAGAGTATGCTAGCCAAGTTTGGTCTCCATATTACAATATACATATAGATAGAGTAGAACGAATTCAAAAAAATTTTGGGCGCTTTGCTCTCAAAGGCTTAAATTGGAATGACCCCTTAAACCTTCCTCCTTATGAGGATCGTTTAAAGTTATTACGTATGCAGTCTTTGAGCACTCGTAGAAATATTGCGGGTATACTTTATTTGCATCAGCTTGTGACTGGGTCGCTTGCTGCGCCAGAGCTTCTTAATTATATTCATTTTAACACCAATCGTAGGAGTAATCGTAACTCATATCAGATATTTTACCAACCAGTCAGTAGAACTAATTATATGGCTACAGCTCCTTTTAATCGCATGACTTCTCTCATTAATAATTGCGATGTATATAATATTAGCTTGTCAAAGGGTCAACTCAAGCTAAGATTGAAAAATAACTATAGTTAATTTTTTAGCTTGGTGGTTGTTGGTCTTTACGTTTGTGTTGTCCGAGCCCCAAAGCATGATGGGTAAAATTTTTCTAACATTTTATTCCTTAGACCATATGAATAAATTCCATACAATTGCATTCATGCAGTTGTGTGCTTTTATTCATATGTCTGAGTGGGTATGTTGAGAAAGTGCGATAAAGCTAAGAAAAAATTATAAAAATATAACAAATTAATTGCATGTATAATTTTTTCATTTCCATAATTTATTAATAAGCTTTAACCTTTGTTAAAAGCTTCAAGCTAAATTGCTAAGAAGGCTAATAGCTGTAGTAGCTAAACTCTATTATTATTATTATCGCTTATAGAACTCTCTTTTTCGTTATCAAAACTTAAAGGAGAACACCGGGGATTGATATAAATTCATATCCAATGATCAGTAATATACCAAAATCAACAAAAATAAGACTTTTCAACTTCTACAACAACATATTCCTCAGCAGTACAAAATATGCACTATTATACCAATACTCAATCCCTCAATCCATGCCTCTCTAAACTGAGGGATAAAATAATATCAAGCAGATTATGTTGGTTCATCTAAAAAAAAAAATTATAGATTTTCGCCAACTTGGTTTTAAAAAAGAAAAGTCGACAAGCGATACTCTACTTAATGTTGAATATCAAAATGCGTATTCTTTTTTACTAAAAAAACACTTCTTAACTGTGTCCCTTGACTTCGAAAAGACATTTGAAAAATTTGGAATACATTCAATCATTGACCAATTTTTCGCTTGGAAAATTGAACCCAAGATTACAAAATATGTATGTCTTTAATTTTATGACCAGTAGAAAAATAGCCGTTCGGTTGGGAGCATGCTATTCTTATCTGATAAATTTGTATAATGGTATTCCACAGGGCTTTCCTCTATCGGTAATACTATTTTTAGTAGCTTTCAATAAACTCTGGTATTATAAATAGTGAAATTGATTTCACTGCATATGCAGGCGGCTTCAATTTTATTACTAAACCCAAAACGAATAAAAATCCCACGCATAACCTCACTCAATTATTCGACGATATATCATCTTGGAGTAATACATCTGGTGCCGTTTTATCATCAACTAAATGTAAATATATTCATCTTTGCCTCAAAAAAAAAATGCAATTGCAACATTATCGCTAACAATATTTACATTCAACAAACTGATAACATAAAAATATTGGGTTTAACAATTAATTCAAGATTTATTTGGAAGACTGATTTGAAAAACTATGTTCAGCTTTGACTAAACAACTTTACCTGGTTAAATACCTCGCTTCCCACAAGTTAAACTGTAATACTTTTTCGTTTGTATCAGTTATAAAATCTCTTATTTTATTAAAAATCAACTATTGCCTCTTCATATACGGCCATTCCCCCAAATTGTCTTTAAGCAAACTTAAAACTTTAATATTCCGCAGTAAGAATTGCTCTTGGTGCATTCCGATCCACACCTGTAAATAATCTTTTATATGAACTGCAAAAAGACCTAATCACAGCAAAGCTTTCTTAATCACTCATGCATAGTTATGACACCCCACTCCGTTATATAATCAATAGAAAACAAAAGTTCAAAAAAGTTTCAAAAATCAGGTCAGCAATATACATGGCCATTCAAATCTAAAAAAGTTCAAAAATCAGGTCAGCATTATATGTACATGGCCATACAAAAATCAATTGCTCTGAGTATTCCGTTTTGCCTTTCCCATCCACCCTGGAACTTAAATCCGGACTCTAGCAATACCTCATTGCATAAATTAATTAAAAACAATACTCCAATTGAAGTCTTTCCTTCACGCTACTCAAAAATTAAGGATACCTTGAAATCCCATACATTTATTTTCACATACGGCTCAAATCGAAATAATATAGCTATAAATATAAAAATAACATCTTTACCTTCATATAGCTCCGTTTCCTCTGCAGAAATTTTTCTCCGATTTTATCTTTATTAGTTTGAATATGTATACCTATATTTATTAAATTATTTTCTTTTAATTTAGGTTTATTATTTTTTTTATGTTGTACTAGAATAGCGGTTTATACTGTAATAGTTGCTGGGTGATCTTCTAATTCAAATTATGATATATTAGGGGGTTCACGAGCAGTGAGTTCAAAGGCAAAAATGCATCTAGTACAGTTGCACTCTGAAATTTTATTTTATAAGCTGCAGTTAAGACATAATGCATCCTGAAATTTTTGAAACGGAAAGTGGTAACCCAATTTTGATAGACCCAAACGAAAGATGGTGTTTCCTTTAGTATAGTGGCATAGTACAAAAATTGTGCCAATAAGCGTACACTTACACTCTGAGGGGACGATATGCCCAACCAATTAATCTGTCAATCAAAATATAAAAACAAAAAACGAAAATGAAGAGGAGGATGATGATTCCAGGGGGCCTACTCTGTAGTTCTTTTCGAAAGGCAATGCTGTTCGAAAGCCAAATTCGATTCTAGAGCAAATTTTTACTTTATAACTATTTCGTACGGTATCCCTCTGATTTTTGAAAAAAAATGATGTCGAAAAATGTGAACAAAAATGTATTTGTCAGTTGAATTCAATTTGAAGAAAAAGTAAATAATTTTACGTTGCAAAAACGGATTCTGTTCCAAAAGCTGGCTGACCTTCTCTTCCAAAGGACTGAGTGGACAGAACTTTGAAGTTCCACTACCAATGCCGTGAATTCCAACTTTATTTTTCCTCAGCTTTGTCTTGATGTGATTTTTGTAATCCGCCCGAACCAAGGAATTATATTTTTCTTATGCTGCAAGCAATCAAAATATCATATTGCATCACGCAATGGTGGTACCGCTGCGTTGGGATCGCTTGTCAAACGCGTCCACAAGTTGATGAGTATTTTAAATCATTGATTTTATATATAAATCAAATTAAAAACCTACATCAATGCGGCAAATTGCTATCGAACAAAAATCCGAAAAGTAAACGAGTTAGAATTTCTTTTGGAGTCCGCTTTCGCATGAAATTTGCCTAAGGTGACTAATTATTGGAGCGAAATATTGTGATTACTTGTTTATAAAATACTTTGAAAATTTTTGGAACAATAATTACATTTTAATTTATTTTCTCATTTATTTTTTCAATCGATCTTCATGTAGTGGCATTGACAATTACATATGAATATAGTGAAATTAACAAAGGATTTGAGGTATTAAACAAGAAACAAGTCTACTTAAGTAGAGACCATTAATTTTTTCCCTAGGCTCAGGGACGTAAAAAAAAATAAATAAAAATAAGAATAAAATCTAATTAAAATCTAATTTCTTAATTTTTTTACTGAAATTCCAAAAAATTAAAATTTTGCAGCCCTAGGAGTATTTTTTTAAAGTGAGGATATACTCGAATATGAATAAATTTTCGAATTTCGAGCGTTCCCGAAGAATTCTAGAACATGATCTTCTTTGGAACATGTCTAATACATATTGTGTAATACATATTTACCTGAGCTTGAAAACTTGTGTTAATATTAATGCATTTTTTAAATTTTTTCTTAAGCAAATTCTCAACACCAGCAACGCGTCTGCTCACATTTATTTAAGTCCTGGAAAACATGTAATAAAACTTTTTGAACATCTCAATAGCAATGGCACTATAGTTGGGCTAATAAAACAGCCAACAAACAAATACCATCAGAAAAATCTCCTTGAAAACGATGTTGTTATAATGTCATTGAATGAAGACAGTTCTCTTTTGATTATTGATGGAGACTTCACACTTACAAACGTAGTGCTTGACTGTAGTAATGTTCGAACAGGAATTATTGTAAAAAATGGAAGTGTTACGCTGAAAAATTGTAGAATTATTGGTGATGCAAAATCGAGTTCACAACTAGGTATTGTGTGTACAGGAAACTCAAACCTATTGATAGAAGACTCTTGCATTGAAAATTTCTCCACGGGTGTAACAATAACTAAAAGCTCAACATTTACGATAAAAAACTCTGAAGTAATTGGGTGCAGAATTGGTTTTGACATAAGTGACCAAGATGCGCGTATAAATTTAAACAAAACAAAAATAATTGGGTCTACAAAATGTGGAATTTATGCAGATAATTTCGAATTAATAAACACGGAAGCGAAACAACTGAACCTAACATCTTTACACCAATTAAAACAGTGAGTATAGGTAATTCAAAAATAACGATTGTTAATATTTTCTACTATTTCAGATACATTTCAATGGAAATACCTTGGACAGAAGATTGTATATTTGATAGATGCGCATCAAATATTTTAATTCTTAATAAAAAAATGTCGCTTATTACATCTCAGATATTAAATATAATTTGCAAAGAAAATGGTACTCATGTGATGTAACATGATTGATGTAAATTAATTTTTAAAAATATATCTCATGCGCTTTAATCTTACAAAACCATTATTATTTAATTGAATTGAAAAAGTTAACGTCGCTTAATTAAGTATAAGTAAACAATGATTCAACTTTAAACCTGTTAAAAAAATTAAATATAAATGTAAACATATCGAGCCCAAGCCGTCAAAGTAACTTAAGTAGCAAAAAGTACAAATTATACAGGAGAAGAAATCAAAAATTTGGATTTGAACATTGTTTAAGGACACTTAGAAACTTCGAACGATGCATTAGTAAGATATAATAAAAAATACTTTAAGAGTAATTTTTACCTTAACCCAGTAAAGCGTCTCAGCCTTACTCAACTCAAATCAACTCTAAACTTTTTCGCTAATTACACTGGCCTGCAAAAAACTTTTTTTTTTGTGTCCTTCAAACAGATTAGATGTCATCTTACTAATTCGATTTCGCTGAGGCCAAATTTTCACATATGGTCTAATGTTCAAGATACATGGGATTGTATGTGTCGAAAGTGTCAATTGTGGTCAATTTCGTCTATTTATTTTAGAGACGTCAAATTTTTCTGAGTACATTTATGTATATAGTTGAAAAATTCAATATTTCCTCTTCAAACCCACATTGAACTCATTTTGAAGTTTCAAGAATCAAATGTTAAAACGACTGCTTTGCTTACAAAATAAATCAATACTAAAACGGATTCGAAATATAAAAACAAAATATGTTATTTTGTTCACAAAAAGCTAATCGCTTTTGCTGAAGGCACGTGATTTGTGAAGCTTTTAAGCTGGGGTAAGCGCGAACGTTTTCTACGTTTTCAAAATTCGTCTGTCCCTCCTTAAAATATTAAATTTCGAAATTAACGGACACCCTAATACATATATCTAATTTACACGCCTATGATAAAATGCTGTAAAGAATGATAAAATGCTGTAAATAATGAGATCGAATATTGCAACAAAAATTGATTATTTTTTAATGCTATTATATATATAGGTATAGAAAAATTAGTTTAAGTGGTATGATGTTAACAATCAGAATATTTAAACTAAATTCATTATGAGTTTAATGATTTTGATGTTAATAATAAAGAATTATAATTTTCTTGATCCAGGCTTAAAGACATCTCTTGTATAATAGCTTCCAAGCGCGGCATCGATTTTCGAATGTTGACTTCGGCTGGTTCATTTGAAAGTGTCCCGCTATTATGATATTCGCAAAGTTTTTTTAACCGCATTACAGATCTGCGTATTTCTTGAATATGCAAAGCAGCTATAGCTGAAAAATTCTTTTTACACTCAGTCAAATGAAGTGAAGATTCAAAATGCGGTGAATTTGTTTTGCTATCATATGTAAGCATTCTTTTTGAACTCATACTGGGTGCTTTATCATTTGATTGAAAACAATTTGTTTCAGTATTATCTGGTAAAGACGTGCTTTCAAATATTGGGATCGGTTGCTTAAGTATGCCTTTCTTAACAACGCTTAAGTTTAATGATATTTTGCTGGAGTTAAGGGATTCGTTGATAGAATCGTCTATATCACTTTCTATTGGCAACCATTCAATATCAACTGAGCTAAAAATGTTTTCAACGCAATCACAATCACAATCGCGCACAATATCCAACCAAACCCCTAATCGCGCTATCGGCCACTCAGCTTTTTTCTTATTTTCTTTGTCTAATATCACCACAACAGTTTTAAACATTCCAAATTCATCTAAGACCTGCAACTGCTTAAATTCAAGTTTAAGTCCAAAGTTTTTGCAACGCTGGGTAGCTTCTTTAACCTGTAAAATAAAGAATAAAATAAATAAATTAACCATAATACGTTCTGTAAGGTAATCAATTCAACGTTCATTTAATCTATGTTTTATAGCGAAATGAAAAACATACTAAATATCAATTGTTTAAGAAATCGTTCATTCCGATTGCGCTCGAATCGGATTTTCTGTGGGTTTTGTATGTCGCAATATCTGATTTCATCGATCTTCTTATCAGAAATAAATTGGTCAGTTGTTAACTAGCGGATCATAAACTGCTAAATAAAAAAGCGTAATGTTAATGGAAAATGCATGTAACGCATTTTGTGTAGCCTTTGACATGTTACATGAAATCGTCTATATGTTACGTTACATTGAAAAGATATAGCTTACTGTTCAGTACTATAAGTGCAAAAAACACAAAAAAATTGCAATTGCAATATGCATTGCTTTTATTAATTTTTTTCAATGCAGAAAGACATTGGTGTTTTTATTTATAGAATTAATTTTTTTATTTATAAATCTTCCGCAGAACACCTTTTTTATGTAGAATATACATACATACCGTTGCATAGAAAATCTATTTAAACTTATCCGAACTTTTTTTAAAAACAATTGTATTATATTAACGGAGAAATTAACCGCGTCTCACTTATCCAAATTTCGGCATGTATATGCGGAAACTAATTTGGCAAGGACTGCAAAATCGATATTTTTAAATGAAATTGTATGGACACTAAACACAGATTTATATTTATATATAGCTAGTGTTAAATATTGCTCTATTAACCAAAACTTTTTATTGACAGTTTGTAAAAAAAAAAATTTGGACAATTTATCACCCGATAAACAGCATCCTGGTGACAATATTCGCAGTAGAAGAAAAATAACGCGCAGATGGCACAGATGTCGTCATCATCGTTCGGTACTTTAGTGCGGTTTGAGCAAGGGAGAGCTATCTTTAAGTTTAACAACAGGACTTTTTAAAAAAAAATTCATAGCTCCGGTGGAATTACATTTAAAATTTTGAACTGATTTTATTAAGTAGGAAAATTAAGTTGAATTAGAATTGAATATAATGTTTAGAGGTTATAACTTTTTTTTTCATATAAAATATATTTAAAAAATTATAAAGAAAGTGATTTGAAAAATATTTGTCACTGCTGCGTGCTAAAAGGCATAAAAACAATTTTAAAAGACGCGAAAGAAATTTGAAAATTGAATAAAACTATTGGTATTAAATGATATAACTGTGGCGAAATTGGGCACAATTGGAAAGCGCAAAAAGGATCCTAAATGTTTGAAATGCAACAAATTTCGACATAAAAGTCTAGAGTGCGATACAAAAACAAAGCCAGTGTGAACTTAACAACAAAAAACAAAATGTGTCAAACGGTCCGCGTGAATAATTTTCAATTAATTGGATTGATTGATACGGAGGCGGAAGTAATATTAATGAAGGAGAAATTTATGCAAAAAATTAAACCGAAAAAAACACAAAAAACTGAGATTATGATTTCGGAACTTGGCGCAACTGTGAAGGCGGAAATGTTGGTGGTGTCAATTTTCGGGGTGCATCCTTTTCGTCGTACCCGATAATCTTATGACACATGATGTTGTTGTGGGCATTAGGATGTGTTATTTTTGAGCAACTTTTTTTTTTCAACTAAAAAACAGGCTAAAAACTTTCAGAAAGGTGAAAAAAGAAGCCTCTAAAAATTTGAGCTCTTAGTATTAACATTAAGAGGTGCCTGTTCCTAACTTTCCATTTTCCATATAAATAACATTTTTTTTTCTTATTTTTGTAGCTTGACATAAGAGCATTGTAAAAATGAACTGAAAAATTATTTTAGTTGGAAATTGAACGCAGAAGAACGCCAAATTGATGAGAGAAGGAATTGTTAGGTCGACGGTTTCAGACTATGCTAGTCCAATAGTCTTGTTAAGTCAAGTAGATGGCCCGAAGCGGTTATGCGTTGACTATCGGCGTATTAATTAAAGTTGCTGAAAATGGTCTGCAGATAAAGTGGCGGAAATGTCAATTTCTTCAAAAAAAATATCAACTAGTTATCTTTGAGATATGTAGTCGAAAATGAAAGGGCGTATCCATCGAGTGAGAAGGTTCAAGCAGTGTTGCGATATCCACAACCAACGACGGTGAAACAAGTGCAATCGTTTCTATAATTGAAAAATCCAATTTTGATATTGGAATACTAGAAAAGGAAGCGATACAAAAATTGAAAAAAGCTATGAGTAATAATCCAGTTCTACACATATTTCGTCATGGTGCAACGACCGAGCTTCACACTAAAGCACACAAATTTGGGTATGGTGCGGTACTTTTTCAGGTGGCGGAAGATGACAACAAACTTCACCCAGTATATTATTGGAGTCGAAAAACATCGTTAGTTGAGCAAAAATACGCAAGTTATGAATTGGAAGCTTTGGCTATCTACGAAGCGGTAAAAAGATTCTGAATATATTTTCTGAGACAACCATTTAAGTTGGTGACAGATTGTAAAGCCTTCACGATGAAGCCACAAAAAACAGATTTGGTGACTAAAGTTAGTTTTGGGTGTTCCAAAAATGTAATCATGGTTTTGTGTAGTGCTAGTTCAAAATTATGTTTTAGCTATAGCATAGTGATATTATTGGATACTCAAAATATCATTATTTGTATTAAGGATTAAATTCAACTAACAAATTAAGATGGCAACTGCTTGTCGAAATCATATTAATGAAAAATGGCAATGTCCTATTTGGAAACAACTCGTTGCAACCAAAAAGGACTACAATGTCAAAACATTATGTTATCAGACACATGAAGAGGTATCGTATAGTGGATAGAAATGAAAGGGTGGAATTAATTATCCGACTGAAATCATCGATGGGTCCGGATCTAATTCAACAAAAAGTAGCAAACATTGACAAGAGCCTTTTGCGTGCTTCCTATGTCGCTAGCTATAATATTGATACGGAGCAAAAACCTCTTCAAGATGGAACACACAAAACACACATCAAAACTCTTCGAAAAGCTGGTACTTTCGAAAATTATACCCCACGTAACCTAAATGAGCATAATACCTCAACACCAACTATGCTTCCGCAGAAAACACGGAACTATAGAGCTAGTACACAGGCTAGTAGCACAAATTAGAAATACATACAAAGATAAAAAATACTGCTCTGCAGTGTTCCTTGATGTAGCGCAAGCTTTCCCTAAAAATACACACGCTTTACTAGGGTCCTACCTTACAGGGCGAAAGCTTTACTAGGGTCCAGATGATGTGGATATTTTTGCAGGAGTGCCACAAGGTAGTGTTCTTGGCCCAATTCATTATCTTTTATACACTTATGACTTGCCAACAAACAACTCTATGCTTAGATTTACTTTTGCTGATGACACTTAATAAAATGACTTAACCCACCTAAAAAACACCGCAATACCTCAGAACATTCTCAAAACACCTTTGATATAACATCTGCTGTTTTTTTTTTTTATTTTGTTACATGTTATTCTTCAATTAATCCCAAGGATGTATTTGCTTTCATATCGAAATTCCCGCCAACTTTGGAAAGTATGAGTTTTTTATGAAGGCGCGCACCAGTGTAATTGTATGAATTGTAAGATATTTTCCAAATTTATGTCGGGAATTTCGATTTGAATGCATATACATTCTAAGGATCCATTAATAATAAGATTACAAAAAAAAAGATATGGCGGGAGTTTCGATATGAAAGCACATACATTTTTAGGATAGATTGAGGAATAAAATATAAAAAAGTCATAAAAAAAATATATTTTGAGAAAAGGTTTTTTGAATAAAAAAAATAATGTTTCAACAAATTTATTTAAATCCTTTTATTTTTTTTATGAGGTAACAGTATTTCTAAACATAAATGATTTAATGATTTTTTATCCTATCTCCCATAGTTTTTGAGATATTTTGTTTCAAAAAATGCTCATAAAGGTAAAAAAAATCATATATTAAAAGATTGACCGATATACATTTGAGTGTTTATTTTGAAATTTTTTTCGATTGTTTTTATTTTGTTTTAATTTGAGGTTTAAAAATAATTGTCCCATTTGAGCTTCATACCTGAAACAATTAGACGGTGCGGTCAGAATTTGTAGTTGATTTCGTTGAAACTTTATGAAAAAACCAACTTACTAAAAGGTAGAAAAAGTCTGCCTTAGGTGTCAGGTATTTAAGTTGTAGGTGCCAATAACTGTTGTCAAACCAGGCCCACATTTTTCGTGTGGCTGAAAATGAGGACAAAATACACTCGAAAGAGGTTTTTCTTTTTCAAGAAGAGGACATTCTCCAAAAATTTCAGCTTCCCAGATCAAACTTGTGAACGACGCAAACAGTTGCTTTGGTAGTTAACCAGTGCACTGCATCAAAAAATAGGAAATGTTTCCTTCTCATCTCAGCTTTTGGTTAACCGATCTCGAAGCTGATAATTTTTGGGTACTCTGCTCGATGAGTAGTTTAATCATTTATTGATGTTGTTTTATCATTTTAACAAAGATTTTCGTCTCATTCTATTGCGTTTTTGTTTGTTTTAAATGAGGATATAATACATTTTAGAATTCTAAGCTTTCCCGAAGAATTCTAGAACTTGAGTTTTTTGTTGGGCATGTCTATTGTATAGAAAAACGGGTATGTAGAAAAATCTATACTAGAGTGTTCGTGCTAACACTGACGACACGAGCATGCAAATGTTATATTTTGGACCAAATAAAGTATTTATATGTATGCACGTTAGGGTGATTAAAATATTTTTGTTTTGTTTTTTTTTTAGGAACTATTGCGGAAAAATTAATTTTGTGGTACATAGAATGCTATCCCAGCTATGTAGCTCAATTTTCAAAGATGGCTATAAACGAAGAGGTGAGTGTTTTTGGGTGGATTTTCGAAGTAATTTTTTACACTGAATCCGAATCTAGCCACAAAATCCATTCATCATATCCATATTCGGATTAAACGCAAATAATCACTTTAAAAAATGACCATCAGCAGCCCAACAACATTCATCATATATTCATTCACATGCCTTTTTAATAAAATATATTTTTTTTCATACAATTTACATTCAAAACTAACAGGCTTCGGCGCCACCCTATAAAATTGAGGTAAAAAGTTGAATTTCCGTGAAATTTTTTTTCATGTCATAAACTTAGTTTTTAAGCAACAGTGCCTTAAAAAAAAATTATTCACCCTAATATACATATGTAGATTAAGAACATGCCTCAAGGTGGGCTTCAACTAAGTTTTAATGCAAGGTTGAGTTACAACAAAAGCTTGAATTGGGAGTTATTTGGGATGAAATTTAGCGCTGATATGCATTAAAAGGAAAAAATCTCCGGATTTTTTTTCATACAATTTAATTCCATATTTTCTGTTTTTAAATGATAAGTAAGTACGGCGTTCTAGGTAGGCACGGTACTGAGCACTGTTAGATCAAAGTTCCAAAAAACGATATTTTTGCAAAAACCAACCGAATTCGATGTCTAATATCTCTGGGTCTGATCAACTATTTTCTTTGCGTGGAAGAGTATAAAAAGACAAACAAAAAAAATCTGTCTTTGGTATTATAAATAAAACCTCGATTTGGGGCATCATTTTTGAAGATGTCATATTTTACTAAGACCTCTATCACTTAATCGGGCTTTTTTTATGTCTAGTAAAAAAACGTCAAACCGATATTTTTAAATTTGGATTTATGGGCTTTTAGGACTAACATTTTTGAAACAATATTTGGCGTGTGGTGCTATCTTTCAATTTACTTTGACGTATCAAAATTTGAGCGGAATCGCATGTTTTTTAAATTTAATACGTGTGCTATACATCTGTAACATTGCTAAAAACAGCAAATATGGAATTAAAAAAAATGTCTGGGGATTGCGTATCTTTTGGCATATATCGACTCCATATTATATTCAAAATAATCCCCTATTCAAGTTTTTGTTGTAACTCGAGTTTTTATTAAAACTTGGTTAAAGTTTAAACAAAATTAAAAGTAACATAAAAGTACACTAGCTTTTCGTTGAGGACTTAAATTATCAGCCCTTATCGGCTGCGGATTTATTATTTCGAAGTCTTTAAGTAATCTATATTTCTAGCCTTCCAGCAATTAAGCCAATTTTATATATTTTTTAACTATTTATTGCTTTCAAACGTACCATTAGTTGAGTCTTGTGTAAACTCTCCTCGCTAGGCTCTTCCATTATTCTGTTAATGTCTTCTAGAAGTGTGGACTTATGAGTTGGCGTAAATAAAACTTGAGTGCAAGTCGATGAAGTCTTCTCTTCAAAAGCTTTTCGCTCAGTTTCTAATATTTCTCTGTGACATTTAAATTTAAGCTCTTCCAGCTCAAGCATATCCATTTTATCCTTGAAGTTTCTTTCGTTTTCCATTCTTTCTACTTGTAATTGCGAAAATGCTAGTCGCTTTTCTTCATCTAATTCTTGTCGTAGTTTTTTTTCTTGCTTTTGAAGAATTTCGCGGTGTGCTGATTGAAAGTCCACAATCTGTAGCATAAAAGAAAAATTTATTTTTTGGTAAAATAAGTGGTAGTTCATTGCAAAACGTTATTTTTGCAAAAACCAAGTGCTATTGGTCGCTGCCACAGTGAAAAGATATTTAGTAATATTTCAACCGTGGTCACTACCATGGAATTAATAAAAAAACATTTTTTTTAGTTTTACAAACTAATAAGGCGCCATTAAAAGGTTCGAATTAACTGCATGCATAGTTTAAATTGTTAGCTTAAAATTTACGGCAAAATGGAGAAAACGTTTACTGAGAGTAAATAATTTGTTTGTTCCATAACTGATAATGATTTAGGCCGGATTTACTCATTATAACTTTAATTACCTCCCTGTTCAGAGTAAAACAGAATTATGATTTCTGCATAGGTATGGATGGCATATCGATTATCATTAACTTGAACGAGCTGGTTTTAAAAATACTATAAGTTTTGCAATACCTTTTGTAGATTTTCAGTTATAACTAAAAAAAATGTTACTACAACTTCAGCGTTTAATGCACACATGTGCACTAGATCTGTCCAGAAATATATGAGCCCATCAAAAAACCTTTTTTAATGCAGTGAAAGTTTATCTAAAAGCTCTTTGCGTTAAAATGGGATTTGCAAAAAAATATTGAAAAAGATTTTCCTTAGATAGTTCGTTACTCGCGGCAGAATCGCATTTCAAGAGGTCTTATATTAATCATAGAGTTTACCTACTATAGCTATTAGGTTTCTTAGCTATTGAGCTTGAAGCTTTAAATCAAGTAAAAAACTTATTAAAAACAAATGGTGAAATATTATTGTTTGTTTGACTTGCCGTTAATAAGAATATAGTTTAATAAATTTGGTAGTTTTAGGTACAAATCGAGGAAGTTTTTTGGAATTCGTTCGATTGTTTCAATATGGATATTGTTATATGGAAATTTTACCTGGGAAGCATACTCTAAATGAAGACGAACAAGTAGGTGGCTCGAAATAAGACCCAATAAAAAAACCCCCAATGAAATAATGGCCAAAAATATGATGCAAGAGCAAAGAATAAGCAATGAAATAATTCCTAAGCAATATGAACTAATCACGAATCAAATAAATGAAACAACAGACAATGTTTGGGCCTTATTTTATTGTGAAATAACTCCCAACAATAATGAAAATAAAAATGACAAATGATATGTTTTATTTCTTTTTTTCGTATTGTTTTAGCCATACGAGTGTAAAATGTTAATAATTTTTCATGAACAAAAAGACCAAAAATGTATTAACGCGTTTTAAGCAACAACAATTAGTTGGTTTTCCCAGCAAATCAAACAGCGTACTTAAATAGATAGATTAAGTTCTCAGATATTATTTGAATTGTTCTAAATCGTATTTTTAATTACAAATTCCGGAACTTACTTCTTTTACGTGCGCAGCTGATCGCGATCAAGAACCGAATTTTTTCCAATACAAAATAGGTAAAATTAAAAAAATTAAACAAATGGGACATCAGTTTCAAGTAAAAAAACTAAGCTTAAAAACAATATTAACACATTTTTTGGCAAAAATAACGGTTTTAACAAAAAATCGTTTGGCCGTCGTGCCTCCAAAACCATAGGTTAAATGTTAATGTCATATTATTGAAGGTCATTAAGTTGTCTGTCTGCAACATCCTATGGCTATATCTTTGAAACTAGATGGTATGATAGACAGATTGCGAAAGAGGCTTTAAGTTTCGAGACAGAAACAAGCAAAGAAAAAGGTACGTGCAATAATTTTGTGTATTTCGTTTTTGTAATTTTGGTTAAGTTTACTTAGTCGCAATCAATTTTTTGGCTTAAATGTACTTTAGCTCCCACTCGCCTTTCTAGCTTATTTCCATATCAAATTATTTTGAAGTATTAGGCAGCAGTAACTGACAAATCGATCTGCATGACAACTGTCATTTTCAAGTGATTCTGAATTAGGTAGTGGCAGAGATGATGAACCAGAAAAGCAGAGTAACTATGATTTAGTAGAAAAGAACATTAACACATTTACAAAAGGGTGATTTACAATAAAACAATACATCCTGGTTTTTGTAAAACAAATTTACTATTTGGATAAAAGCAAAATGTACTCCATACTTCTTAACTTATAAGGGAAAGATTTTTATTTTAAGTCAAAATGAATGTAGTATCACAATATACATATCGAGAATGAGGAGTTCGTGATGGAAACAATCTGGGGTATAAGTGATTTTTTTGCTCGAAGAAATTAAACTTTGTCGAGACTGGATTTCTGTAAACCACAATAAGAATTTTTTAGTCTACTTTGTTTGATTTTTTCGAATGCATTTGAAATTTCAATAAAAACATGATTATAGGATGGAAATCTCGTATATATATTTAGATTTAAAAAAAAATTGAGCGAAATTCTGCAGAGTTTAGCTACTACAGCTATTATAGACTTCTTAGCTATTTTTAGCTGGAAGCTTTAAGTCAAGTAAATCCATTTCAATAAATAAGGTAATGAAAAAATTATACATGCAATTAATTTGTTATCTTTATTAATTTTTTCTTAGCTTTTTCGCACTTTATCAACATATTATCATATAGATATTAAAATATTTATGTGTATAAATTTACCAGGCCAAAGGCATAAATGTTAAAAACATTTACCCAGCATATTGTGGGGCGCGGACAACACAAACATAAAAACGCAGACCACCAGTTAGCTACAGGTAGTTTTAAATCTATACTTGAGTTGACCTTTTGAGAAGCTTATGTTATAAACTTTGCAATTGTTAATAACAGTTAACATGCCATTAAAAGGAGCTGTAGCCACATAATTACATAGTCAATTATTTTATCAACCGGTTAGTAGATAAAATAACTGATAAAAATTATGAGTACTTCTCCGATTAGTATTAAAATGTATGTACAGTGGTACACATTCGTTTAAACGCATTTGCATTTTTGAGGCAAACATTGTTAAAAAAATTAAAGCAGGTAACTTGAGTTGGATTTTTTAAATAAGTTTCCAAGTTTATTCTTAAGTTACTAAAATCAACGAAAAAAAAATTAAAAAATATGTGCACATTTCATTTTTAACAAACTTTTTTCAAAAAAAACAAAGATATCGTGTGTCGCATTCGTTTAAACGCACTACTAAAAAAAGTCAATAACTTAAATTTAATATTTTGTGGACTTCCCAATCCTTTTTAATTACTTCATAAACTCTATTTGGCATCGAATGTATCAAATTTGTAAGCAGTTGTGATTCAATTTCAGCCCAAACTTCTTTAATCTTTAGTTTAAGCTCCGTAACGGTAAGGAAATTTCGATTTTGTGGTTTTTCTCTGTAAATCTTACGAACCATGATGCCCCATAGATTCTCTATGGGATTCAGGTCGGGACTGCAAGCTGGCCATTCCAAAAGAGGGATACTGTGCTGCCTAAACCACTCTAAAGATGCATTAGAGACATGTATTGATGCATTGTCCTGCTGAAAAATGCAATCATCATCCATTTTTTCTTCCATAAAATCTACTAGTATGTCCTCCAACATTTCAGTGTACATGATTGAATTCATTTTTGGTGGAATAAAACAAATCTTTAATTTTCCTTCTGCAGAAAACGCAGCCCAGACCACTACACTTCCTCCGCCGAAATTTCTCTTGGACATATGAACATTTTTATTGCGTAGATCATGCCAATAACAACTCATAGAATCAGGACCATCCAAATTGAACTTCTTCTCATCAGAAAATATAACTTTATTCTATTCCGTTGTCCAATGCATGTATTTGCGGGCGAATTACAGTCGTGCGCTTATGTGATGTGTGTCGAAGTGATGGTTTGCATTAAGGCTTCCTTCATTTTATGTAGGACGTTGACCGCAGGATCCGCGATTTTTTGTTACAGGAAAGTCATGTTTTCTTTTTGTGGCATTTAGTTTATTTTGAGTTGCTTCAAATTTTATAGTTCCAATTTGCTTCTTCGTCAGTTTTCGGTTGCCTTTTGTGGGTTTCTTGACTCCATAGTTCGAAAAAATTTCGAATAACGACCTCAGATCGGTTAATTAGTCGCCCAATTTTCCGATTAGAATAACCTCTTTCGTGATATGAGGTAATTAAAATTTTTTCTGCGTCAGTCAAATATTTTGCCTTAGGCATTTTGTTGGTGCTCTAAAAACAACAAAATTAAATATATTCAAGGTGCTACTTTACCTTTACTACATTGTTTACTTACCAATTCACTGTGTAAAATGCACAAAAATATTTTTAGCAATTCTATTTTTTTAAATTTCACCAAAGAATCTTGCTGCGTTTAAACGAATGCGTCGATCACTTAAGCTCTATTTTCTGAAAATGGCTTCTGTCGTAACCACAAAGGCAATACCAAAAAATATTTTTACCGTTATATGACTAGTGGGTTTGAAGATGTGTTCAGTATTACAAGTGTTGCCAAACAGAAAATATTTCGATAATAAATCTCAAAAATTATTGAAATATTACAGTGCGTTTAAACGAATGTGTACCACTGTAGTTAAGAAGTTCTGGTGCAGCAAGAGACCCAATTACAAGTTGATGCAGATAAAGTATGTCCGCAATATTTCTACGGGAGCTCAAAGACTGCATATGTAATAACTTCAAACGATCCTCATAAGGAGGAAGGTTTAAGGAGTCAATCCAATTTATGACCTTTGAAAACGCATAACCTTTTTTTTTTAAATTCCCTCTGACTAAATCGATACGACAAATTTTTTATCTTTTAATTTATAATCAAACTCCTTCTTCTTGATAAAAATCGTGTCAGCATTTATCAGGATTAAGATGTAAGTTACTCTTAGAGCACCAAACTTCAAAAGATTTTCAGATTGAAGTGGAAAAGTATCACCGATCCCCTTCACATACCTGTATATTATTCTGTCATCTATATATACAAACAGATGTTTGACGTTATTTTTGTGTAACGTCATTAATTACTAAAATGAACAGGAGCGACCCTAGGTGGCTTCCTTGTGGAACACCTGATGTCGCGCTAAATGGGCAAGAAAACACCCTCTGAAATTTTATTTGATATGCACGATAAGATAAATAAGATTCAATCCAGCTGACAAAACATAATGGAAATCTAAGTTTCTTTAATTTAATTTGTTTGAAGTTAACAAAACCATACTGATGAGTTGTTATGACTTCACCACAGCACACCTTAACCTGATCGTATATAATATGTTGAAAAAATTTCGAAATTGATGAAAACTTAGCACAGGCCTGTAGTTTGAAACAACATTTTTACAAACCTTTCTTGAAAATGGGGCTTATTGATTTATTAAATAAGAAACTGAGGGGCTGACTCAGCCCAGAGCTGCAATTAACTAAGGCTATCGCAGGAATATCATCAGGCTCGGAACTGAAATCATCATCAGCAGATGAGTTAATTTCTCTATGAGGTCAGGTGAGAAAGATATCTCATTAATCGAAACTAAAGGGTCGTTATCCATTTATTCAAAATAGTTGATCTAACGCTAAATAATTCATTAAAAAATGATGCATTACACAAATTAGTAAACAACTTAGCTATAATTTAGGGGTCGCTAGTGAGCCCATCAGTTCTGAATTCAGATGGAACGTCAGCCTTGATTTAAAATTAATATGGTAGAAACATGAAAAGACGTCACCCTTATTTTAAAAGAAGCATGAGTTCGTTCATTACATAACGTTGTCTGGAGTACAAAGCCACGCATCGCATCAACAACCTGATTATTGGGAATAACAGAAACAGATAGAGGAGTATTTAAATTGGAAGAAGGGGATGGAGGGTTGCTTACAGAAATGATAGCGGGAAATTTGGAAGTAGATGAAGAGGTATGTTGAGCGGGCACGATTAGCGGCCGTGCCAGTCGCCTTTTGCACACCACCTAAATTCTTTCTTAATTTCCGTTTATATTTTTATGAAATCGCTTGCTTAGGTAAAGTAGAGATCGAAGGAGTGGAAGCAAAAACCTCAGGAGCCTCGGTAATAGTTAGATTTTGAATCAAACTAACATCCAGTGAAGTAGCCTCATTAATGCTGTAAAGGCGGAAGTTGCACGCGCGTTTCCGCCTACAACAAGAAGTCTGCGCAGAGATATATTTTATATATTTCTATTATTATATTTAGATTTATAAGAAAAAAAAATGAATTACACAAAATCATGTTCATAAATTATGCTAAGCCTTAAATAAGTTAAGTCTTAAGAAATTATAGTCAAACGGCAACACTTAGGGAACAGCTGTTTGTGGAGACTTGAAAAACAGCTGTTCATTCTCTACACTCAGTGGCGAAAATAGGGTATATAAGGGACAGCTCACAGGGAGTATGGGGAGTCAGTTGGTGATCTCGTCCCGGACAACACCATTGTGGTAAGCCGTAGTTCTTAGCCAGTAGTCAGAAAAGTAGCTAGTTGTTGATTCTGTCGCACGTCTGGGTGCAATGCTAGCATTCGTGTCGGCAGAATTGTATAGAGTAGGAGAGCTAGCTGACGATTCTGTCACACGTTTGGGTGCCACGCTAACACTCGTGCCGGCAGAATAGTATATCGCCTACGGTATTTATTGCACGGCAACGTCAGAACCCGTGCAAGAGAGACCTGGCATAGCAATACTGTAAAATAGAGTAGGAGAGCTAGCTAACGATTCTGTCGCACGTCGGGGTGCAACGCTAACATTCGTACCGGCAGAATAGTTTGCAACATCGCCGTTATTTATTGTAAGGCAACTGTGGAACTCCAGAACCCGTACAACAAAGACCTGGCCTAGCGGTATTTCAAGAGTAGAGCAGGAAAGCTAGTTGGCTATTCTGTCGCACGTCTGGGTGCAACGCTAACACTCGAACCGGCAGAATGGTTTTCAGCACCGCCGTTATTTCTTGTACGACAACCGCACCGCGCCGATACCCGTGCGACAAAGATCGGGCATAAGAGTAGAACAACTATCCTCGTCGCGATCTAACAGTAACGCAAGCGACCGCGAGTAAAGTAAATTGTAAACACACGTAGTTTAAAAAATAAATAATCTGTAAGAATAAAATATTATAACGTATTGAGAAAAGAAAAAATCACGTATTATTATTATTGGAAAACTATTTATTTTGGCCACATGCAAAACTATAAATTTTTGTAGCCGAACCTTGGACACCGACGAGGTTCGTTATAATGCTTTGATTAATTTTGGGAGTTATGTCAAGATAATTATTAAGAATATGTCTGAAATTCGTATTCAAATTGTTAATTCCCCAATTTTCTTAATTTTATCAAAAAAGACTGACGGGAACAGGGCCCTACAAGATGGACAGTACCAATGCAGGCCTGAACGTTTAGAGGATAAAAGATCAGTAATGGTGTGAGTTAAGTTTGCACAAGAGGCATGAAACATCTATTCATAGGAACCTAAACAGGAAAACGTACCATTCAATACAGTGCTTTCGCACTGATCTCTTAGAGAGCAAGCTAATAAATTTTCAGAGGAAAAAAAAATCCATCATGAAAACAGTAGAACGAAAGCAAAAGGCTTAGAAAGAAAAGAAAAATATATTTTATAGATATTCGCTTAAAATATTAGATACAGGATAAAACACGTTAATATTTTCAATATTACAGCCGCTAAGCGACAGCAACAATATCACAAAGAGAGTGATACTCAAGCTTTGTAAACAAAGCAAAAAAAGGAATCAAAAGAAATACTTGCAGCACTGCTTACACTGATTTTTATATAATTTTTTTTTTGTTTGGTTTTGTTATTTTTTTTTTGCTTGTAATAAATAATTTACTACTACAAGCACACACACGACACTATTTAAAAGATCAAATTAACAATTTGTTATTTAAAACCCACATCAACAGAATTAACAATAAACTAGTTAAGATGTTATCTTCGGCCAGGCCGAAACTCATATACCCTACACTGCATTGAAAGTACTTTTTAAATAAATGTTAAAAATACGTTGAAAACGTCCAAGATGTTGCACGAGTCCAAAAAAATTTTAAAAAATTCAAAAAGGTTGAAAAGTGTTGAAACAGTTGAAAAAAACTGAAAAAGTCTATAAAATATGGAAACCATTGAAAAAGTCGACAAAACTAGGAAAATGCTGAAAAATTTATGAAAAAGTCGAAAAAATAAAGAAAGTGTCGAATAAAGTTGGTTGAGGTTTAAAAAAGTGAAAAAAATATCTGAGATATACAAATTGAGAAAACTAAAAAGTTCAATAAGTCAAAAGAATATGAAAAAATTTTGAAAAAAATAGAATGGAAATGATAAAGACGAAATATGCCACGCCCATTTATCCAATTCCGCCTACATTGGGATCAAAAAAATTATAATCGTGATTGACATACGCATATAAAATTTTAGCACAATAGCTTGTATAGTTTGCGATATATGCCGTAATTAGTCTTACATTTTAGGGCGGCGACGCACCCACTGATTCAATCCAGTCCGATTTTTATCCAGAAATAGCTTTCAATAAACAACCCTCTTACACCAAATATCAGAATGATTGCTCACCTATTTCGAAAAATATGACACTTAGCGAATTTTACTTGCATCGTAGATGCCACGCCCACGGGTGCTATTTCGCACGCTTTGGACTCAGACACACCGTATAGCAAGTAAAACACTTACATGAAACTTCATACCTCTGAAAATAGCGCTTAAAATTTTATGTTAATATGGGAGGTGCCACGCCCATTGATGCAATCCCGTCGAAATTTATTTAATTTTAAAGCTTATAGTGACTGACATCTTTACACCAAATTTTGTGGAGATTACTCCCTTATTGCTTATATGGGAGGTGCCATGCACCTCCGGCACTATTGTGCCAAATTTTTGCAAGAAGACACCTTTTAGCAAGTGTGTCTGCCATATTAAATTTCATAACGATTGCGATATTAGTTTTTCCATAATAATGACGTAGCTTGTATTGATGACTGTTTTCAGTGGTATCATCCGTAAAATTTTTATGAATATAGTATGTGCCAATTTATAGTATTATATCCGATAGTGAGGAGAGCAATTGTAGCGGTGGTTCAATTTCTCTAAGCTATATGCAAATAAGCACTTCTGATAGCTCGTAAATAAACAGACAGAATTGTTGTTACTATTATTATCATCACTCATCTATACTTAAGCCTACCAACTCTCGGTAGCGTGCATTCATAATTTTCATTCGTAGGCTGTTTCTAATTACTTATGTTTTGTAAATATATAATATAGTTTTTCATTGTTAACGGCTCATAAGATTTATTTAGGCTAACTTCATCAGTTTTCAAATAGGCTTGAAAATTTGCCCAGTTTTGGCATAGTGAATAAATATGTTACTACTACCTCACTTAGCAAAATTTTATCTTCTTATGTCACAAATATCGAACTTAAAGCAATTACAATTTTTTGATTTTTATGGGAGGTGGGCGTGGCAGTGGTTAGATTTCTGTTATTTTTCAAAGTTTTCTTAACTATGCCAAAAACACATCACATACCAAATTTTATTTTTCTAGTGTCAAAAATAACGAACTTAATCAATTAAAAGTTTTATTTAATGTGGGAGGTGGGTGTGTCAACTGACCGATTTTTATGATTTTTCTTAATTATAGCAAAAAAACATCATCTACCTCGATTTTATATTCAAAATTAAAATTTCTCAAAATTAATTTGTTTCGATACTTTGTCTAAAAATATTCCATACGTGATTTTGGGAAAAGTTTTTCCGGACTTATTTTCGAAAATACGATTTTTTGAAAATCACAAAACTTAAAAATATATGATTTTTCGGACGCTTGTATTTCAAAATGCACACGTAAGTTTGAAAAACCGTTAAGCCATAAAAGTTGGCATTTTACAGCTTATAAGCAATAATTTTGCAATTTAAAAATTAAAATTTTCGTCAAGCGGTATTTTTAATTTTATTGATTTTTTTTTCAGATAATAAAACTCTTAGCAATCATTTTGCAATTTAGTTTAGAAGTTTAAAGTGGTCAGAGTCGTGGTTCTCTAGATATGAATTTTTCTATGCCACCACGCGCAAGGTCCAATAACTAACAAAATCGTAGAAAAGAATCAAAGCAACGCAGTAACGCAAATGGATAAAGGTAAATGCACCGCTCATCGTTGAATTGATGAAAAATGGAATTCAAAACTTTCACGAGTTATTTTTTTAGAACCATGCCACTACTCAAAACAATAAACGTTGTTAAGTGTTATAAGTGAAGTTCGTGTTTAATCTCAATATAAAGTTCTATGTTAAATTCAAATTTACGGAAATGCCTTTAGCAACCTCCTGTAATCAGTGTTGTAATCCTTTCAACAAAAAAGGCCATCAAAAAGTGGAAACCTCTCTTCGTAAGCCATCATCTTCGCAAATAGACAAAACCATGACTTTGAATTCACAAGTTCGTTTGTGCCGTCCATGTTGAAATGAAATTAATAGGTTGAACCCCATTTCAGGTAATTTTGCTGCAAGTTTGAGTAAGCAAAATTGCTATGTGACAGTAAAAGATCGTAATAATACATTGAACCACCTGTTGGTTCGAAATTAAAAGTCAAACCGTCAAATTTCCAAGAAAGCGAAAAAGTTTTTTGTCCGCAAGTATATCGAAAACTCGACGTCAAAAACAATATAAAAGATTTTTATTGTAGTTTTGCTAAAATATCAAATCAAATTATACACAAAATAATAATGTTTTATATATAAATAATATTTGACCAATATTGCAAAATGATTGCTAAGATTTTAGTTTCTCTCTGAAAAAAAAATCAGTAAAATTAAGCATACCGCTCGCTAGACGAAAATTTTAATTTTTGAATTGCAAAATAATTGCTTGCAACTTAAGATAAGAAAATTTTCAATACATTAATTAGAAAATAGATATAAAATGCTAGCTTTTATGGCTCAACGGTTTTTCGACCTGACGTATACATTTTGAAATACAAGCGTCCGAAAATTCATGTATTTTTAAATATTGTGATTTTCAAAAAATCATGTTTTCGAAAATAAGTTCGGAAAAACTTTTTCCAACGACACGTATCGAATATTTTTAGACAAAGTATCGGAAAAAATTGATATTGAGAAATCTAAATTTTGAATGTAAAAACGAAGTAGAATGACCCATATACCAAATTTCATTATATTTGAACAACGTTTACAATTTTTGGCCGCGGCTACAATGCAAGTGACACACTGTTCGACGTTGACGAAACCAAAGCGAGTTGCAACGTACGTTTCTTCAACGCGCGGTGATAGTGTGGCTAATTGCATTTACTTCTGTATTATTCTGAAACGCGCGTTGGAAAAACGGTTGTGCATTAAATTGAAACAAAAGAAACAAAAATGGATAACCAGATACTTATGCTAGTTTCAACCACTGCTACATGGTGTCATCAGTAAGCTTTGTTAGCCGACGCTAAATCATTCACAAGCATACTACATTTTATTTTTTGCATTGAACAGTTAAGAATCATAGCAAAATATAAAAATAGTGCGCCAAAATTCTTGTAACTGTTTTGATATTACATATTTCTTGACGAGCGCTTCGTTGAAAGCTTATTTGGCGGTGCGAACGAAGTTGCAGGTGCTACATGCAAAATCGACAAGCTGACCAAGAGTAATTCCTCTGCTTCCGTTTTTGGAACAGATCATAAGAAATGCGCACGGCAAGAAATGTGTAATATCAGAAGAGTTAGTACTGAACAGTTCAGCCATTCCCACTGTCCTAGGCATCTGTATGAAAAACTTGGATTTTGCCAGTACTCGAGGTCACTAAGACTGACTGTTTTTAGGTGTAATCACCTTAAATCTTACAGATTTTTGTTCATTAGCATAATAAGAATTTGGAACTCGTTACCAATTCATATAAGGCGAGCTACATCAAGAAAGAGCTTTAAACAATCCCTTTACAACTACTTTTAGAATTATAAATCTTGATTCCAGGCTCCTTTTTTTTCTTTTTGTTTCTTATTTTAAATCTCGTTACTATGTATTTAGTTACCATTGAATCTTAATATTTATAGTTTTATTTTATCGTTAAATTTCATATCATATACAAATCTAATTCGAATAAAAATTCATTGGACATAGAAATACGTTGCATTTTATGAGTTTAAAGCGATTTACCTTGGTTTCAAATTTTCTAGGACAAAATGTGTTAGATACGCGAAAATAATGAGATCCTCCTATAACCAATCTATCACCATGAAACATACGCTGCCGGCTGTGGACCAACTCACCGTTTAAGAATGTTTCAAAATCTGTACATTTAGGAGTTATATATAGATTTTTGTTTTCATCATTCTCGATAACGCTGTGTATAAAATAAACTGGTGAGTTTCAAAGCATTTAAATTTAGACAATATTAATAACTTTACCAATGATAAGGTGCAACTAATGGTCCATCAAGCTGAATTTGTGCTTGATTGCTTGATTCAGAGTTTCGAAATCTGCCCACTCGTACTATGCCTGGTGGCAAAATATAGAAAAGTGTGCCAGATAAAATTGGATCTGCAGCCAAATTTATCAAACAAGCTTGCTTATTATCGTTTGACAGTTGCAGTGCTAGACCCTTCTGATTCAAAAAATGAGTTTCAGTTTTTCGGTGCGCTTCCGCTTCTTGCAGACGTACCATAGACGACTTCTGAGCATGATGCAACTCTCGTTCTCTTTCTTCTAGCTGTTGCCTTAAAGATTCGACTTCGCTTTCATCAGCTGCGGTTTCTATTATAATTTTTCTTGGTGGTAAGTGACATGTCGAGAGTCTTTTCTGTCTGTCATACTCCTGACGAAGTGATTTCAAACGTTCAACCTCTGCACGCAACTCACGAATTATCTTATCATGTGGTGATTCATTTACTTTAACCCGATTAACAATAGTTCTTGCTTGGCATGCATAGCGAAGAGTAGCTAGCGTTTCGTCTATGTGTAAACTGGACGGAGATATTGTAGCTAGCATAACAGTTTTGGAATTTCCACCAAGATTTTCCTAAAAAGAAATAAAAGCAATAAATAAAAAAATTGTAAACTTATCTAAGTAAAAATTTAACACTAGTGATACCTAATAATGATTGTTATCTTTAGTCAAGTTAAAACTAAATATCGTACTCTTTTAGTAATTATTTGAAGTACATATTTACTTCTTTTTTGTTTTTGTTGATTTTCTTCTTAATTTCTGTGGATAAAAATGTAATGTAATGTCAAGAGATTTTTTGAGTTTTTATTTTTGGGTTGATGAGCATTCTTTTGTCAGTATGTGAATTTCAGGTTTTTTGAGGACAATCTAGTTGTCTTTTGATCTCGAGAGTCCAAAAATGTCCCACATTTCAATCAAGCTTTAGTTTTCGAGCATTGAGCTTAAATAATTCAAAAATAGAAACATTCGAAACTTAATGCCTTTATTTTACGAACACCATTTGTTTCAAATATTACGATCGATTTTTTTGCACCGGCAACAGCTGTGCCGAGATGTTTAATATGTAGATTCTTGAAAACTCAAAAAAAAAACGCGCTCGTGGAGTTATCATATTTAAAGCGAAGGAACCTAGGAAGCTGATGTTTTTTTTTTCCTAAAATATCAAAGAAAATCAAAAGTATCCCAAAAAAGTCAAATTGATTTTTGAGATATCAAGGTGAAATTTCAAAATTTTCGAAAAATCATTACGAGCATTCGAAACACCATTAAAAAATCTATCAAAAACACTCGAACAAGGTTTTTACAGTTCAGCCAATAGGACTACCCAAGTTTGAGATCAATCGGTTATGTTCGATTTTTGACTTAGGACATTTGACATGAAATGCGTCATATAAATGTATAACATAATTACGTATGATATTTGAAAAACATCCGATTTTGCTCAATTTTGACACGCCAAAGTACCTAGAATGATAGCACCACAGTCCAAATTTCAGCTCCCTAGGTAGTCGGAGTACTGTTGTCAAAAATTTCAACATTTAGAAATTCACAAATCTCATTACTCATCTTGTTTACAAACTTAACATTCAGATTAGACTTACAGTATATAGCAACACCACCACCCCTTCTTCCAATTATATCACTCCGAAAAAGATTGTAACCATAGATTTTATAAAACGAATCAGACACTTCACGCTTAAACCATGTTCCTGAAACACACAACACATCCACAGGCGAACTTTCAAAAATATATTTAACATAATCTAATGTAAACCCATTCAAACTCCTTGCATTAAAATGTACCACATTCAAACCATTATTTTGCTTGCATAAAATATTAATTAAGGTTTTATAATTATTAACTGCATTAGAAGTAGCACAATTAGACAATCCATCACTACGTATCAAGACTAAAAATAACCAAAATGGAAGAAGCTTCATAGAGCAACGGAACTAAGAAGAAGGCACGGGAGAAATTATTAAAGAAGAAGTGCAAAAAAGCATATACCAAAGGAGGAATTAAAGAAGCATAAAGAAAAAAAATTGAAAATGAAATACACATAGAACTACCTAAAATATACTTAAAAAAATATATAAAATAATAAAATACGAAAAATAACAATTACTTAAAATAAAATTAAATAAATACAATACAGTAATTTGGAACCACCCTGGTAATCACTTTTATGAAACACCCTAATTCCTTTTACTAGTGATGCACTCAACGCTCTCCTTACTGATTACTGCTACCGCATCTCTTTCCTGAGTCGCTCTCACATATACTTGACCACGCAACGTAAAAACAGCGACAATTTTTCTTTCGTGCTTCATTTGTAATGCATGCATCGAAATAGCGCGATTTGATTTAGTGAGGCTCTCATGTAAATAAACTTTCTCACCTCCACCGCATCCAATGTCATGAAGACTCAGCTGCCGTTTATTTACTTTACGGAATAGAGCGATCGCTCTGAGTATTTTGTTGCGTTCGTGTGCAGACGCAAGCTTAATTACCCAGCAGGCAATTGAGCAAGGCCTTCCCTGGAGAAGGCCTGCTAGCACTGTTCCGATTGTAAGAGGCCTTCTCAAAACTAAATTTTCATGCAAATAAAAAAAATTTTTTTTTATTATGTGTTGTGACTTGGGGCTTGTGTAATTAACAATAAAAGTCCTTCTGATGTTTTATATTTCAC
Organism: Meiosimyza decipiens; assembly: GCA_963680825.1. NCBI lineage: Eukaryota > Metazoa > Arthropoda > Insecta > Diptera > Lauxaniidae > Meiosimyza > Meiosimyza decipiens. The sequence goes on from OY804260.1 coordinate 31,818,047, forward strand.
AATATTTTATTTGCACTAATTACTATTTAGATTACTATATTACAAAATAGAATAAGGTAAAAGAGAAGTGCCGCACGTTCTAATTAGGTGTGAAATAGTCAGTGATTTTTTCAGTGCTACCAACTTACACTTTATTACAATATTATTTACACTGTATAACACTATGATTTTTGTTTTTATTGTCAATATTAACAATAAGTAAATTTTATAAGTAGCAGAATAGTTACACTGCATTGAGTGTATACTCATGAAATGCTATTATGCCTTACCACAGCAGGCGTGCTATAATGCCTGATATAAGAAGGCAAAGAAGAAGGACTTCATGTATTTTTTATTTCATGCATGCAATGTTTTATGATTCGACATTACTTTTTTGTCATTGCATTGTACTTATACGACATCAAAAGTAGATAAATGGGTAGAAGTAAGGAATGGTGTGCATGTTGCTAGGCTGGTCTTCTGTTTCCTGTTATGTTAAAGTGGTAGAGTGTTGTGTATGCAATGTCAAATTATTCCAGCAGGCAATTGAGCAAGGCCTTCCCTTGAGAATTCCTGCTAGCACTGCTCCGATTGTAAGAGGCCTTCTCAAAACTAAATTTTCATGTAAATAACAAAAAAATTTTTTTTTTTTTAATATGATTTTTGTTTTTATTTACAATCTGTCAATATTAACAATAAGTAAATTTTATAAGTAGTGAATTTTTAATTAGCAGAATAGTTACACTCCATTGAGTGTATACTTATGAAATGCTATTATGTACTGCTATAAGGCCTTCCCATAGCAGCAGTGCTATAAGGCCTCATAATAGAAGGCAAAAAAGAAGGACTTCATGTATTTTTTTATTTCATGTTTTGCAATGTTTTATGATTCGACATTACTTTTTTGTCATTGCATTTTACTTATACGACATCAAAAGTTGATACATGGTTAGCAGTAAGGAACGGTGTGCATGTTGCTAGGTTGGTCTTCTGCTAAAGTGGTAGAGTGTTGTGTATTCAATGTGAAATTATAAATTAAGAAATCGTCACAAAAAATAAACATTAAAAATATGAACGTAAGGGACGTTGACGCAGATAAAAAAAACATTTAACTAAAAGTCTCACGACGTATTAAGATTTAATTTTTTCAAAGTACTTCTATGACCCCTTCTACAGTAAGCGCTCTTAGAAGAGCTCTTGACGCAAGCGATGTAGGAAGACCTGCTCGAAGAGTACTTCTATCAGGCCTGCTAGATGAGGCCTTACTTATCGGGACGTTTCATATAAAAAAGAAAGTAAGTTTGAAAGGAGGTGGTAAGGCCTTAATCTTACCATGTAAGGCCTGCTAGAAGGCCTGCAAGCTCCTGCCCTTGCCTACTGGGATAAATTAAGAAAACGTCACAAAAAAAATAAAAATTAAAAATATCAACGCAAGGGAGGTTGACACAGATAAAAAAAACATTTAACTAAGAGTCCCACGACGTATTAAGATTTAATTTTTTCAAAGTACTTCTGTGACCCCTTCTACGGTAAGTGCTCTTAGAAGGGCTCTTGACGCAGGCGATGTAGGAAGACCTGCTTGAAGAGTATCTCTGAGATATGGCATTTTTTATCTGCGTCAGTGTCTGTCTGTGTATGTCTGTCACTGTTTCTGTGTCTGTGTCTTTGTCAATCTTTGTCAAAATGCCATATCTCAGAGAAAAAAAGATATTCAAACAAACTCAACGGCATTTGAAAGAGGAAGACTAGTACTTTAAGATGCCGTTCATAGTTTTCCAAGAAAAATAAAATCCTTAGAGCTATTTAACCTCAAAATTGAGAAAAATCGTCATTTTTGGCACTTTTAGGTTAGGATATCTCAAAAACCTGACGTGATGGAGCAATTCTGCGACCAAATTCGGAATCAGCGCATCGAAAACCTACGGAAATATATAGTCCGGTTTCTGGGTATGTATTTTGATCAAATTTTGTCCGCCTGTGTTATTAGTCTGGCGCTTAAGGTCTCCCCATCACACATAGGAGAAGTTGTTGACGATGACTCACTATGGTTTATGGATCCAAGAGGGGTTAAGGGGCCGGTATTTTGCTTTTTTATGATGCTGGCGCTTCTGGTATTTTTTTGTATTGAAGACATGTTGCCGCGCAATTTATGTGAAATAAGACTTTGCTCAATTTATTTAATTAACTAATTAAATTATATGCTTTTGAATGCAAAAATGCAACAATAATTCAATAGTAACTGCGAAGTTTTAAGCAATTTGAATAATTTAGAGACTTAATTCGGTAATTATCATAGAAATAAAGCGTTTTAAAATGCGAGCACTAGTTAATCACGTCTACTCTTTACGACACATCTCTCACTTCTTCTATGTCAATCATATTTTTGAAAATCTTAACATTGGTATTGTATGCGTGGTCGAAACTTGGTTCAAGCAAGAAATAAATAATGATCAATATGCGCTATACGACTACACTTTGACTAGGAATGATAGCAAAACTGGTGCAAAAGGTGGTGGAGTTGCCATTTATGCTAAAATGCACTTTCAGCAAAAAGTTATTTTTAAGTCAGATTTATCAGATCCTGTAGAATTTTTATCGTTGGAAATTGCAGATCGATTTCAAAAATGTCTCATTGTGTGTGTTTATAATCCATCAAACATTATAGCCTAGCAAACACAAATTATGCATATATTTTAATTTAATATCACATGATGTACTGCATAGACTAAGTCTCATAGTACCTACAACTATTATTATCAATAAATATACTTGAAAATATAAAATATACTTGAATATACATAGTTTACTCCATATCTCAAAAATTACTGACGACCTTGTCCATTTCAAATCATGCAGGCTGACTGACTCCAAATTGAGAAATTCTGTTCCAACAAGCAGTAAAAGCTTAATTCGAGTTAAACAAAGTGAACTTAAGGTTGTGTTATGGCCAATTTGCCGTAAGTTCTGACCGCAATTTCATCTTCATATTTAGTTGTTATTTAGATCTAAATATACATAAAAAATGCATCAAAACTTAAATGAAATTTCTTGAAGAAGTAACGGAAATTGGCTTTAACTCAACCTTGCCACAGAATTGGTTACTGATAAGATATGTTGTTTTTTAGAGAACTTTAAGAGGACACGTATTCCTCCGATTTGAATGTAAAACATTGTTTACGAAGGTTTGGCCTTTAGGTGCAATAAATCGAAAAAACGCAAAAAAAAATCTTAGAATCTTTAAGAAACTTTGCGAACAATTGAAAATTGGGGGATGGGTTTTCTCAAAAACCTCCTTTTTTCACTAAAGATTATAGAGTAGATTTCCACTGATATGAAGAAGAAATTCAGTAAATAAGAGGACGAAATGATTTAAGTTTCATACGGGCCAAACGTAAGCAATTTACGGTATCATTTTTAAAGTACATAAATACAAAAAGCAACATTGGAAATTACTTTTTGCAAATCGTTCTAGCTTTCAGCATGCTTTCATTTTGCCGATATTTTCATACTAACTTTTTATCACAAACAATTTGCGTTCGCACCTATCGGGGTACTCAACGTAGATTGAAAATAACGGGAAAATTTAAGTATGCAGAAAGTAAGAACGACGTGCAAAAGGTAATAATCCAATGCTGTTTTTTATTTACTTGCTTTGAAAATAGTAGGTACCGTAGATTACTTGGCAATAATGTTGAAAAAAAAGTTGAGATTTCGATTTTGAGAAAAATTCTCCTGACCTCGAATTTTGTTTGGCCCGCATGAAACTTAAATCATTTTTTCTTCATATTAGTTAAAATCTACCCTGTAGTTTTAAGTGAAAAAAGGTGGGGTTTGTGTTCAACTTGGCTCATTTACATAAAAAGCGACAAAACTCTCCAAATTTTTAAGTATTTTCAAAAATTCTTAGAGAAAATAAGAAGTTTAATAAGAAACATATTAGAAAAATGAATTATTTTGCTCAGGATAGAAATGCCGCTCCTTTGAAAAAGTTTTTGAAAATTTACGTTTTTTGACAAATAAAATTTAAATGCGCATACCTTCGTAAAAAATGTTTTTCAATCAAATCAGGGGAATATGTGTCCTCTTATTTCCTTTGAAAAACAACATATTTTATCGGCTACCAATTTCGCAATTCGAAGTCGGTCAGCCTGCATGATTTGAAATGGATTTGGTCTAAAGATATTTCTATGAAATTTTATTAATTTAAATTTAAAAAAAAGACGAGATGTCACAAAATTTCTAAAAGTACAATTGTACATATAACGTGGTACACAGGTTAAACAAGAACATTTTTTCTATTCAAGCGGTTTTGTTTTTAAATAAATACTAAGTATCAAGATTTATAGTATAGATGCGTAGAAAATAAATAATTTACAAAAATATTGCACATCACATTTGAATTTTTCAACAATACCATATCGTTTTTCAAAGTTATCCAAACAGTCTACCCTACCTCCAAACTCTATGTGTTCCAATGCATCAGTGAATTCTCTCATAAGTTGTCCTGATACTGACCACTCTATCTTGGTTATTTCAATTGTTGATAACCTGTTGGTAGGAACTTTAAACCGCTGGGCAATCTATTTGTATCTTTCCACCCTATTCGTTTCGCTGATAAGCAAAAATCTTTGATCAAGCTATTTTTATGTAATTCCGTTTTGACAATTTTCATGTGATAAGCCACTATGCACAAATGTAAGCCTTGGACTGATACCAAAATAATTAGTGATAGCATTTTGTTTATTGATGATTACCGTAATTTTTACTATTGTGTGTTAAAAACAATACAGCAAAATTATTCTAAAAAATTCACTCTATGGATATCAAAACGAATGTGCATGTGGTACAAACAAATTTTTATTGGAGAAATATTCATTTATAGAGCTCAAAACATAATAAAAGTATAACACTTTCCATTTAAGTGAGAACATACGTATATACGTATTCTCTACAAAAATCCAAGTGAAAATCAGCATGGGGAGGTTGAATGTCCAACCCCCACACCTTGCGCACGGGCCTGGTATGCTGAGAATGTACAATAAAGCTAAGGAAAAATATTTAAAAATATATCAAATAAGGGCTCTTTGAGTTCTACGATTTGACATACATTTCGAGCTGTAATATTAAACAGTTTTAATTAAAATAATAAAATTTGGCGAAATTCGGTAATTTTCGGGCATCGGGTTGGTTAGTTTCACCAAAATGCATTATTATCTTTTCCGTATATCTTATCCTGTAATCTTTTACACTCGACTTTTCTACAGCGGGCTAAAATGAGCGCAATCGAGCACACTTTTTGTCAGTATCTGTATTTTCAGAGTGTTATACAGTCAAAAAACCGCATTTAATACCAAAAACTGTCTCATTACCGAGCAACGGGCACTTCCTAAAATCTTAACTCAAAGGCGATTTACTGTGGATTTCCATAATTTGAATAAGAGTAGTTTATAATTTGTTTTTTGTTTTGTGTCTCGTCTATAAATTCTTCAATTTCACTATGATGAACATGCGCAAAAATAAGCTTGAAAAGCAGTCGTCTGTTCTCTTACCATCGTTAAAAACGACACCTTTGCAAACTGAGGAAAACTTTATGTATATAACCGTTATGGGGTGTTATGGAAATTGGTTGAAGATATCTATAAATATTAATAGCAGATTTTTTTTAGTTAAGGGATAACTTTTATTTTTCAGAAAAAAGTTTTTAGGTTGCCAAGCAACTTTCATTTGTGACGAAATTTTTTTTTAGGTTGACTTATAGCACTACTCTACAAATTTAGCAAAACATTGATGGTTCCTTTCGATAGGCCCCAATTTTCCAAATAAATGATATGCACATACTTACTGGGTATGTTCTGAGTAGTGATGCTCATATTAGCACATATGACAAAAGAGTACGTATGGTTTAGGCTGAGCACGCCAGCGCTGGACGAGGGGACTTTTTATGTGCAGAAGAAAAGGGTATGAACCCAGCAGGCAATTGAGCAAGGCCTTCCCCAGAATTCCTGCTAGCACTGCTCCGATTGTAAGAGGCCTTCTCAAAACTAAATTTTCATGTAAATAACAAAAAAAATTTTTTTTTTTACTATGATTTTTGTTTTTATTTACAATCTGTCAATATTAACAATAAGTAAATTTTATAAGTAGTGAATTTTTAATTAGCAGAATAGTTACACTCCATTGAGTGTATACTCATGAAATGCTATTATGTACTGCTATTTATAAGGCCTTCCCATTGCAGCAGTGCTATAAGGCCTTCATAATAGAAGGCAAAAAAGAAGGACTTTATGTATTTTTTTATTTCATGTATTGCAATGTTTTATGATTCGACATTACTTTTTTGTCATTGCATTGTACTTATACGACATCAAAAGTTGATACATGGTTAGCAGTAAGGAACGGTGTGCATGTTGCTAGGTTGGTCTTCTGCTAAAGTGGTAGAGTGTTGTGTATTCAATGTGAAATTATAAATTAAGAAATCGTCACAAAAAATAAACATTAAAAATATGAGCGTAAGGGAGGTTGACGCAGATTAAAAAAAACATTTAACTCAGAGTCTCACGACGTATTAAGATTTAATTTTTTCAAAGTACTTCTATGACCCCTTCTACGGTAAGCGCTCTTAGAAGGGCTCTTGACGCAAGCGATGTAGGAAGACCTGGTCGAAGAGTACTTCTATCAGGCCTGCTAAATGAGGCCTTACTTATCGGGACGTTTCATATAAAAAAGAAAGTAAGTTTGAAAGGAGGTGGTAAGGCCTTAATTTTACCAGGTAAGGCCTGCTAGAAGGTCCGCAAGCTCCTGCCCTTGCTTACTGGGAAGTTTTTAGTGTGTTTGTGTGCGATATTGAAACAAAAACGAATGCCAAACCGGAAAAAGTATAGGTGGATATATTTTTACTTTAGATTTTATCTATAAACAGCTTTTTCGAGTGGGTACTAAAAGCAAGAGCAAACATCGGAGTACTGAAGAGCGTAACTCACAAAATGTAGATAGCCACAAATTTGCCACGCATATAAGGTTTTGTCTCTCACGTCCTTAATTCTTTACATGTGTTGTGTAAGTGTACTATGATAGCAGCCAAGTATCGTTCTATGCAGTTGAGCTGGACATCACTACCCTAGAGGAAAGTCGAATAAAAATTTTGGGGAATAATACATGCCAAGAGTATCTGTGACATGGCTGTTATAATCGAAAATATGTATATGTATATGTGCGAAGACCTTCTGAAAACTAAATTTGGGTTTCAGATACTGAGGTTTGTGGACCTGTATAAGCTTTATAAAAAAAATTTCAGAAATAAGCATCAAAATTAAACGAAATATCAAATTATTATTATTATTTTTTATTTATAAAATTTGGTATTCAAAAAAAAAAAAAAACTTTTGTCAAAAAAACTTCGAAAATCGATTAAAATAAATTGTTTATGTATGGGAACAGTTTTTTTTTTATTACATACGATTGCCAATAATCTGAGGTTGATACCCGTGAAAGAATTGTAGCTGAACCATGCTTAACTCATAAACATAAACACTCGTATGTAATAAGATTTTGATCCAAATTAATACTCAAATAGCCCTTCATAAACACCTTTGGTACGCACACCATGAAATCAAAAGATTTCAATTATATTTTAAAACGCAGTACACACCTTGCACTTGCATAACCAAGCGATTTATTTGTAAATTGTGACCACACAATAACACCATACTTATCTCAATACTTATCAGTAGCGAAAGCGATGAGAGCAAAAAAAAAATTTTGTTTTCAAAGCAAGCAGGAAGAGTGGAGGGGATTTCTCGAAATGCCACGCGACAGGCCGGTTATCAAGCTTGAAGAATATCAATACTAAGCGAGCAAATTTTTTCTTTGACTTCCCTATGTGCCAAACGGATCCGTTACAGATCCGTTCCCTCGGATTATTTATCAGAAACGGAATCCGTTTCGGATCCGTTGTCGGATGAAATTCCTCTCGAAAAAACGGAAGGATCGTCCGCTTTGTCGGATCCGAAACAGATGTCATATACGAATCCATTTCAGATTCGTTTTTCTAAATAAAACGGATTGTTCCCAAATCTATTTTTTTTTTTTGAATTTTTACTTATTTTCTATCTATTTCTTTAATGCTATTTAACTTATTTTTAATTTTATTAAGAGAATATGATTAGAAAACATTAAAGAACTTAATTTTTTTTTTACCTGCCACCGATCGGAATTGAACTTGCGCGTCCTGCGCCATGCCACTGTTCAAAGATGCTCATCTTAACCAACTAAGCTAACGCATACGTTTTATTTACGAAAAACGAATCCGAAACGGATCCGTATATGACGTCCGTTTCGGATCCGTATATGACGTCCGTTTCGGATCCGTTACGGATCCGCATCTGTTTTTATGTGCATTGCGTTGTGAGCGGTTTTATCATACAAATACTACTATGTGCGTCGGTTATGTGGGTTAGCCACAAGGAAAGTTTTGAGTTTCGCTCTTTGTCGACCACTGGTTCACTCTAACGAATTCTATGACGGATTTTACCGCTGGCGGTTTTTCCGCGTAACGTCGTAATTATGTTTAAGTCAGTGATCGGCAGCTCATATGGCCGCGACCAAACGAAGAGAAGAAGCATTCGCTCTTGCTTTACGAATCCAGAAGTTCAGTTTCAGTGTGAAACATTGAATGAGAAGCTAAACACAACTGGGACGTGCGATATCCAGAGATTCCCAATACGTTAACAGTGAGTACGAAATTTTTTTTTTGTTTTATTCTCTTTATTTGCAATCTGTTAATGTAAACAATAAGCAAATTTAATAATAGGTAAATTTAACATATTTCATTGTGCCCAGGTATGCACAATAATACAGCGTAAAAAACTAATTTACGATATCTTCAAAATACAAACATATACTATATTTATATAAATTATCTTAGTTACAAATTGGAATTAAACTATTTTATTATATAAATGGCAAATCTAAAATATGTAATCTGTTTAACCTTCTTACTTCATCACTTTCATCCAGCAGGCTAATAGCTAAAAGATTAGGATGGTTACTAAGCCTTTCAAGGTACCTAGTGCTAAGCTTTTTAATTTCTTCGTGGATAGTTGGCATATTAAGGTCTCGATGTAGTGCATTATTGGTAACAAACCAAGGAGCATTAGTAATAAGTCTAAATATTTTAGATTGGTATCGTTGTAGGATTTCTATATTAGAATTTTTCGCAGTACCCCATAATTGTATTCCATACGTCCACACTGGTTTGAGAATTGCCTTATAAAGCAGCAATTTATTGTTTAAGTGCAATTCTGATTTTGGGCCAAGAAGCCAGTACATTTTTTTTGTTTTCTTGTTCAAGTGTTCCCGTTTCGCTTTAATATGGTTTTTCCATGTTAATCTTCTGTCTAAATGCAAGCCAAGATATTTAACTTTGGTGCATTTTGGAATTTGTGTGCCATTTATGAATACATCTGGACATTCTCCCCTTCTCATCGAAAATGTAATATGCGCTGATTTTTCATTATTTAAATGTATTTTCCATTTCTGTAACCAATTTTGTAGTTTGTCCAGTTCTATTTGCAAGAGATTAGAAGCATCAGTTGGTGTGTCCATAGAAGCTATTAAGGCGGTGTCATCAGCATATGTGGCAACTATAACGTTTTCCGTAAGTGGCATATCTGAGTTATAAATTGTATACATTGTAGGACCAAGAATACTTCCCTGAATCACTCCAGCCAGTATATGATGAATTCTAGACCATTCTTCGTTTACGTTCACATAGAAGCATCTGTTATTTAAGTACGATTTTAATACAAAGTAGAATGGTGCCGGAAGCAAAGACTTCAATTTAAATAATAACCATGGGTGCCAAACTCTGTCAAATGCTTGTTTTATATCTAAAAACACAGCTGAACAATATTTTTTATCTTCCAAAGTATCTGTTACTTTCTTTATGATACGATGGCATTGTTCAGGTGTGCCATGTTGATTTCGAAACCCAAATTGGTACTCAGGAATAATGTTATTCATTTCTAGCACTGGTTTCATTCGTCCTAAAAATATTCTCTCGAATACTTTTGAGAATGTGGCTAGCAGACTTATTGGTCGATAAGATGTTAATGCACTTTCAGGTTTATTTGGCTTGGGAATCATAATAACTTCCGCACATTTCCATTGTGTTGGAAAATGATAAAGTCTCAGTATGCAATTAAATATACGCGTTAGAAACTTAATACTATTTTCAGGCAAGTTTTTGGCTATATTAGCATCAATTTTATCATAACCTGGAGATTTTCCTTTCCCAAGGTTCAATATTTCATTTTTGACTTCAGATGGCACAATTTGCTTTATTGGTAAATCCATTTGACAGGGGACGTCAAGAAATTCAATTATACTTGAATCGCTTCTCGTATCATTTGCAGAAAATGGTCGAAATTGTTTTTCTAAGAGGGACGAAAACGCGTCAGCTTTACTTTTTGATGATCTGCACCAAGTGTTATTTGTGTCTTTGATTGGAACATTTCGCTTGACTGGTCGTTTCAGGTATTTCGTGGAATTCCAAAGACAATGTTCATCATTTTTTGTAACGTCTAAGTCCCTCAAGTACTTGGCAGTTTTTTCATTTTTCAACTCAAATAAGCGTTTTTTAAGTTGGTTAGTTGCTTGATTAAGGATACGTTTGTCTAAGGGACTCCTGCTCAATTTCCATATGCGCCTGAGCCTGCGTTTATTACGTATTAGATCTCTTATTTCAGCAGATATAAAAACTCTATTTTGTACTCTAGAGCTCTGAGAGCTATTTGTGACTGGAGTAGATAGAAATGCAGCTTCATGAATTAAGCTTGAGAACATTTCTACAGCATCATCTAGTTCTTGGCCATTTTTTATTGGATAATTTAAATTGAGGTTTCTGTCCATCCAATACCTGAAGGACTGAAGGTCAGTTTTTTTTGTAAAATTATTTATACGCTTAGTAGTATTGCTTAGTTGAGTGCAAAAGTTGACTATTAAAGCTGAATGATCAGAACTTAGATCATCGTTATCAGTAATATCAAGACAACTACTGTGAATGCCAGAATACACTATAAAATCCAGTAAATCGGGAATTTTCAACGGGTCAGTGAGCCAATACGTCGGTCGACCAGTAGATAAAATTTGGTACTTCTTTTTTAAAATGCATTTATACAGCTCTCGGCCCTTAGGGTTAACAAGTCGAGTACGAAATTGACACTACAAAATTTATCGCAGAGAAATTGAGCAAATTCTATTTTTTGGTGCGATTGATGACACAGAAGCTAAATCGCACGTCCCAGTTGTGTTTAGCTTCTGAGTAGGATCGCTCTGTGCATTATGTCAAGTACACTGTGAAAAATTCTTGACGTTAAATGGAAAACGATTCGCTAAATTTTTTGTGATTTCTATGCGCGTTTAAATAGAGGTACACAAAGGAAATATAGAAAGACACTTCATATCATTTTATAAAGAGTTCTTTCAATGAAAAAATTATTTATTTATTTTTCATATGTAATTACACATCATGAATTCCTTTTTTACCTTTTACACTTTTCGAAAGTAGGAAAAGCCAGTTTGGAATGATTTTTTAAGTATTTTAAAGTTTTCTTAAATTTTTGTTTAATTTTTTAAAGTAAGGTGAACGTCGAAATTAATTTCTTTATTTTGCTAAGAGAAAAACTTCGGTTTTTTTTATCCCAATAAAAATAATAATTTGCATAGATCATTTTTAGATTATTTATCTTGAAAACTGGATTTTCTTGTCACATATTCATTTTAAAAAAATGTTTGCATAATTTTTCGTAAGACTTTGTCTTCTTATAACTTATGTACAGTAGAATCTCGCTAATCTGGACATGGTCTTATCCGGATCCAACTGTAACCCGGACAGGGTGAAAAAAGTAAAAATTTCTATTATGTCCCTTGGAATCCGGACCGACCCTAGTTTCGCTAATCCGGATCGCATGTTATATCGTGTAATACATTTAATATAAATATGCTATATTCACACGCTTCATTTTATATTCGTTTATTCCGCCTATTCCTATGTACGCTTTATTTGATACTTCACACAAAATTGATTTATGACATTACACTTTTTTGCCATGCATGACTACGAAGCACGTGGAATTCCGGAATATTCTCTTACACACTTTCGATGATTCGCTTGTACACCTTGTTACGCCTTTTTCTGCGTGCGCTTTATTTCGTTCTTGTAGAACGGGGAATCATCGAATATGTACGAAATGCAACAAAACGAAGGTTTTATGGCAGTTGTTCATCAAAATGGCATCAAAAAGGTCGCATAAAACGTTAACTCTAGCCGGAAAAGGAAATATTTTATTTCAACTAAATAATGGTATTAGTGGAAAAGTGCTTGCAGAAATATTAGTGTCGGTACATATACATCTAAAATTTCTGATATAAAGAAAAATAAAGAAAAACCTCCGTTTTCGATTTTATAGTGCATGGATTATCTTATCCTTTCTTCATCAATTTTAATATGCCTTTGGTAATCCGGATCTCCGCAGAATCCGGATTGGAGCCGGTGTTAACTGATCCGGATTATCAAGATCCTACTGTATGTGTACATATGTATATACCAAAGGACTGTCCCAGACAAAAAATTTATGTTTTGCTTTTTAGTTGGTTTGGTCTTTTTTCGTTCTTTATCAATAATGGCTAGTGTTCAGAATATAAATAACTAAAAACTAAGTAACTTTTTTTTTATAAAAATTTCTTACTTTTTTCGTAAGGCCATTCATTAAATTTTGTCCAGTCGTTTTTTAGATTTTTAGAGATAGGTCACTAAATCTGGCCAGAACATCACGGTACCCTCATGTGCATAAATAAATGGTAGAAGACGTTTTTCGAGGCAATTGGAATTGATTGTGCCTTGCGTAACAAAAAATCTGCTTTTGAGACCGCAGGTGCATATGGCCTGCCAAACCATATATTTCTTCGAAAATTTCGAAATTTTTTTTCTTTGAATTTACTAGACACATGCCCCTTTTTCGGTGATGTATAATATTCGGGCCCAGGTGGCTACTTGAAATCTGCTTTGACGTAAGTTTCGTCGTCCATAACACAGCAATCAAATTTAGTCAGGTACCTTTCATACAATTTTCGGGCTCGCATCTGAGCCATTAACTGCTTTTCATCAGAACGGTCTGGTACTTTTTGAACTGTTTATGTCTTTAGCTTACTTTTCTCCTTTATCCTTTATACAGTAGATTTTGATGCACCTGCTTTAGCCGCCATATCTCGCACTGAATTGTTGGGATTTTGCTCAAAAAGGCGCTTCACCTTCGTCGCTACCATTGGGTTAGAAAAATCTGGTTTTCTGCCTGAACCTTTTTTTCGTGAAACAGGTAGACCCTTCTTATAATTAGAAATAGCCGTAAAGATAGCATTTTCTGATGCACCAACTATTTGTGCTATAGCTGAATATTTTAATTCTGGATATTGCCGGTATGTGGACAAAATCAGTTCGCGGACTTTTTATTGCTTGCTAAACATCTTTGTCGTTAAAAGTGGTATCTTCAAGTGTTATACATCATATTAAACGTCCCTTTATAGAAAACAAACATTGTGTCTATTTAGACCTATAAGATTATCAGGTAGAGCAAAATACAAAAAATAAAAAACGTAAGTTTTTTCTGGGACAGTCCTTACTATATAAAATGCAGTTTTATCTATCTTTTATGGACCCGAAAACAATCCGGCAGATTTTGATGGAATTTTTGCAGTATGTTGGTATTGATCAGGCGAGTAACATAGGCTATATAACTTTTACTTAGGGCGCATATTTAGGGCGGCTCTAATACTAAAATATTTTTAAAATAGAATTTTCACAAAGTAAACTTAATCGATTTACATGGGATCTACAGCTTGTGTCTTTTATATTAAGAGGCATAGCTTAGGCTATAAAACTTTTATTTACAAGCTACAAAAATATTTCTGAAATAAAATTTTCACGAATACCGGTTAATCGATTCACATCCGAATCTTCACCACGTAGCTTTAATATTATGGGGCATAGCTTAGGTTGCAAAACTTTTATTTGGAGTGGCCCTCATGCAAAAACATTTTCAAAGAGCATTTTCACAAAAACCACTTCACATTGTATTTAAGGTGAAGCGAGGGGCACAGGGTACTGCTAGTTATATATAAATTTTGAATGCATTTTTTTTAACAATTTGTTCGTTAAATACACAAGAATTTCTCTCAGTGGTGAAAGCGTTTTTGATTTCCCTTTTTTTAGCGTAAGGAAAAATGGAGTTTCGCTCTGTGTCGACTACTGGTTCAAACTATTAATTATGAAAACAGGGTCTACACGTTTAAAAGAGTAACACGAACCGTGTTGTACAACAGTAAAAAACATGCGCAAGCTGCAGACCCGGGCGCAGCAAAAGCTTAAGAAAACAATTTCAATATATCTGTAAAGAAGCTTCAAGCCTAAAATCTGTTGGCTCAAAATTTTCTTCAACAATCCGTTATTCTGAATTTTCTGTACTTTTCAATTCAAAAACTTTCCTTACAATACTTCCAAATCATTCATAATCGTAAAATATTGTAGAGAACTAAAGATTTGCTTTTAAGACCAAAAACAAATATATTCGCACCACTCTAGTGTGTATTGATAATTGTGTACGTACATGTGTTAGAGCATGAGTAAATAATACATACATACGATTGAGCTGCGTACAAATATGATTTTTATACTCAAATTTTCTTTGCCCTTGTTAGTCTCAATATACATACATACATACATATGTAGTATCCCAGCCAATATTTGGAAGGTTGTTGAGTTTGTTATATTTCAAGCGATTAATTTTTAACTTTTCTAGAAAAGGTATCCATAGGCATTTCTTTAATTTCATATATTTACAAGCATTATGTTTTGGTATCACATAAATACGACATTAAATGTATGAGATTTCTGTCATACGGAAAAAATAGGTAAATATTTATAAAGTTTTACCACAAAAATTGTATCCTTGGGAAAAATGTGGTGGTTGAGAGAAAAAATGAGCGTAGAAAAACAGCTGATCACTTCCCCTCAAAAAAAAAAGTTTAATTTTTCACCCAAATTTCTTGTGCGTAAAACTTGAAGACTGCCAAAATCGTAGGTATCAAGACAAGAGACTCACTTTTGACAAGCGATGGAAAGAAAATTGCCTGTCTCAATTGTATCTGCCCAATACTTGCCTCATAAAATATTTTTCAGCACTTCATTTTTTTCACTTGTTGAAAGGTTGTGTTGAGAAGGAGCAACATAACAAAAAGATTGAAATCAAAAATTTTTTGGTAAATGCTCATTTATTCAATTAAATAGATGAGCGATTTTTGATTGAAATGGAATTGCAAAGTTTAATGTCTCCTAAATGATCAACCAGATAATTCTTACTGAAATACTATTTTTCGATTCGCAGTTTTAAAATAACAAATTGGAAGTGTCGGTAAATCAAAGTTACCCCATTTTTTTTATTTTTTTTTCTTTTTTGTATAATTTCATCGAAAATAAATTTTTATTTGATCAAAAAATTTGGTGTACCATTTTTCTACACCAATAAGTTGTTAAAGACAACGTAAATTCCTTAAACACCCATGCGATATGTAAATATTTTGCGGTGAAGAAGAAGGAAAATAATGAACAAGATCTAGAAATTTTAATAAAATATTGGTAATTATTCGAAAAATGCTACACGTTAAATAACCTTTCGTATGACATCTTGATTTTGAAAATCGATCCGGGGATTTCATCATAAAACGATTTTTCGAAATGCTTTATCGCCGACTTCGGATGTCTATGTCTCCGAAAATAGATGCGCGTCACCAACTTCTGATGCCACATTCGCTTCTTAAGTGAACTTATGCTCAAGTCATAAAAATCAGATACAAAACTTTAAAGTAGGTTATGAGTTATATCCGATTTATTAATAATTTTCTCAAAAAGGGACAGCAAAACTGGAAATTTTAGTCTCCAGAGTAAAAATTTTAGTCACCAGAGTAAAAATTTTAGTCACCAGAGTAAAAATTTTACTCACCAGGCAAAAAATGGTTTTCACCGCGATTTGCCTAGGTAAAAAGATATCGATTCGGAAAGGCCCAAAATAAGAAATGTCTATATCTTCGAAAATAGTTGCGCGTCACCAACTTCTGATGCCACATTCGCTTCTATAGTAAAATTATGTTGAAGTTATAGAAATCAGGTAGAAATCTTTAAAGTCAGTCATTCGCTTTTTGAGTCATTCAATAATATTCCGGATTATGCAGACCTATGTTTAGAAGCATAGGATGGTGTTAATGTTGCTAGGCTGGTTTTAGTTTTCATGTTATGTTAAGTGCAATTAAAACGTTGCAAATACATAAAAATAATTATTACGTGGATGAAATTAAACAATAACTTAGGGTTTAATGACGAAATAACTTATTTTGTTTTGCCTTCAACAACAATCGTTTAAGACACTACCTTATGACTCATACGCGAATCGCTTTGGTGTTTGAACCAATCATGTTCCTTCCGCGATAAAAGTTTCTGCTGGGATGATTTAAAAGAGAGTAAAAGTGTAGGCGAGTAGATGAGAGAGAATCATGCAAAAGCACAAAACGTGAAAAACACAATCAAATTGAATTTAGTTTCGTTCGAAACATCCAAGAATCTACAGCAAAACGCATTTATTTAAACAACATAAAAAAAACAACAAAACGAATACAACATATTGATTCACATCTATACAAAGATTAAGCTTAACAAATGTTTGTGAGTGCAACAACGACAACCTCAACGTTTTAAATTCGCTGATACATTCAGGCTTACATGGACATTAAATTTTGTTGGATTGTGAAGTTTATTTAATATTGAATTTCCTTACGATTTATACATAACAACAAATATGCACTGTTGAGACGTGTGTGTACTCGAGTCAATGAACGATTCAACTGGCAGCCACCAGTGTAAAAAAAAAATGTGAATGGCCTCGCTTTATTTACGCATTAACGACAGAGCGAAAAAAGGCCAACAAAAACATTAACATACAGCTACAAATATAAGCAAATGCACCATTGCATTGGCTTACGCGACGCTGAAACGACAATATAGAAATTCATCATATATTAATTCATTGAAAAAACTTTCGACAATTGGAGCAGAAATGGATGTGTGGGGAGGAGTTTTTGTTGGTGATTCTACCATGTCATATGGCAGCTCGATCCGAGGTTCACATTTCAGGGACTATGAGCAATTTCCTTACGGAACACTCGAGCACAGCACGAGCCCGCCAAATACAAAAGATCCATACAGCAAAGTACAAGGTATGAAAATGTGGTTCCATCAATTAGAAATACAAAACAACTTATGTTAAATCGTAAAACTTGAAAGTTGAGATAAATAGACAAACGCAATAACATGTGTACATACATAGCCATGTGTGGTAAGAGAAACGGCCTACGTGACGAAAACTCGTACAATCTATTCATAGCCAGAAATTATTTTGTGTTATCTCTAAAATTGTTATGGTATCACAGAAATATTTTTAGGTTTCTTAAATGACCTTAGATTTATTACGTACTCCTAAAGTACGATTTCCTTTTACTATTGTGCAATCAAAGAGCAACAAAGTTAGGGTACACCACGCCTTTAAAATTCGTAAATACACTTAGCATTTATTTTCTAAAATTAGCTTCACATTGAGATATATAGTAAGTGGTTTGACGTAGTTTTAAATAGTTTTGTTTACGTTATCTGTTCTATTCCGAAAAACATGTTTACAGCAGTCACTACTTTTACTTTTTTTCTTTGCATTTCGAGAAGCAATAAAGGCTGAGCGATTGAGTGCCCCTTGGTAACTTTCAATGTAAGATATTAAAAGCATTTTCGCGCTTTCTACCTAGTTGCACAGTCTCTTAAGTACAATATTGCTAGTGTCATATCCGAAACAGGACTTCAAGATATCGAAAATGTTCACTGAGAGAAGAGTATGATTCCTTTAAATATATGTATTTGGTTGATAGATTTTTAAAATATTTGTTAACTATCAACAAATTTTGGTAGTTATTACCAAATCCTTAATTGAAATTTAAATTGTTGCTTATTTGACCAAACGTTCTATTAGTTTGAGTCGATTGTAAAAATTTGTTTGGTTGAAGTTTACATTTGTTAATCCTATTTTTATTTGATTTCACTTTTCATTAACACAATAACTTTGCAGTTCACAACATATTCAAGTAAAAAATTACTAAAGTATATTCTGCTTGGTACGCAATTTATCTATTTATGATTGTACAAATACAAACGACAATCTATATAAGGATGTAAATTCGTTTTTTGATCATCGGTTCTTAGCACAATTCGACATTAATTAATGTGTACGTTTGCGAAAATATATTTTTAGTCAAATAAATGATTTAGTGATTATTAACAATCGAATGATTGCTGCAACCAAAATATTTGTTTCAGCTAATATATGATTTCATAATTATTACCAAATATATAATTTATCAAATAATATTATTCAATTCACTGTAATATGTAACATTTTAATATATATCAAATAGTTAATTTGCCTGTATCAAATATACAATTTGTTAATTATCACCAAATTTTGGTATATGTAATTAAATTGTTTTCTCAGTGTACTGCAAACAGAATGGATTTCCAACAAGCTAGCCGAGGCAATATTAATCCACAAATAATCTGAAAGTTTGCTCTTTTAAGCATAGTTTATAGCCATTAAAAAAAACAGATGGCTTACCATTTAAATTTGGAGTCTCGTTCTAATGAGGAAAAGTATGGCAGTCACAACCCCATAAAACGCAACTATTTTTCAGGATTTACTGAATCAAAGTCCCTGCTCATGCGGCACAAAGTCTGACTTAAATATCTAAACACCCAAGCAGTAACGTACCTAGAGGGGGCGGCAAAATTATCGTGAAATATATTTCATTTTGCTAGGGTTTTTGAAATTCCAAAATGAGGACCTTTTTTTTAGTGAATGAAAATATCTCGATGTAGTAAATTTGTAGATGGGAGTTTTGAAAGTTTAATTGAAATATGGTATATCCCATTTTGTTAGAGTTTTTTGAATGTGAATAATGAGAACCTTTTTTATTTTGGTGAGGTAAATGATATTTTTGTTAAAAAACAAAAAATAAGAAATTTTCTTTCGGTAGGGGCGGCAATACGCCTCTGCGCCCAAGATGTGAATTTACGAACAGAGCTTTCGAACTTGAATCCGTAAATGATTCGTTTGGCGTTCTTAAATCTGCCTTAGAAAATTATGGTTCAATGCAAGCGGTTTATATGTATTTCAGTACCTATGTATATGTTGAAATTTATGCCGCTTTCGAAGGATATTTCAAATGCGCTTAGCTACAAATGGGAGATCAAAATTTAGCAACTCAAATTTCTCTTACAAAACAAATGGTAACAACTTTTAACAAAAAAAATAAATTTTGTGTTAACTTTTTAGTTAGCAAAATTGTTTAAGGTAATCGTCAGAAAATACTTAGGGAATGAAAAAAAAACTATAAAAGTTTTAAATTTGTTTTGAGTTTAGTGACACAGTGGTCTCTAAGTTATCGCACTAGTTAACTTGTTTGAAATAAAATCGAATAATGTAGCATATTGGCGGGAAGTAAATTTTTTCCACTTTATAAAAATTAATTTATTTTTCTTATATCGCCTTTATATGAATTATACGGATTTTTCAAAAGTTAGAATGAAAAATAGTAAAAGGGGAAAATTTAAAAGCCTTGACAGAAAAAAAAATTAATATCCCCGGATTTTGAAATCTAAAAGCCAAAGTATCAGCTGCTTTTTTATCAATTTCTTTTTATGATTATTTTTTTGCTGCAAAATTTGAAGTAAAAATATTTTTATTTCTTCACATTTTGCAATCTTTTACAATAATTGTATCAGTTGTAAAAGCTAACAACGAGGCGCTTAAATTCAGAAGGGAGTTTTCTTCAAGAAAGGGGAGCAGGTAAAGGGTATTTTTCACCTTTTCATCCCCCTTAGCTTAAAGAATATGAACTCCAATGCTTTGCAACAGCAGAAGAGATAAGTTTTCGAATCTGTTTTTCTTCAATAACGTGTAAACTGTAAAAGATATCATACAATTTTTGGCATTTTTGAAATCAGCAATGCCAACTCCATGGAAATTTGTCTCCATTTTGAAGAAAATCATTCAATCACATCCCACTTTTTTATGGGAAACAATATAGCCACCGTTTATGGTTTTTTTTCTTATATCTTGAAAGCCAAAAAAGATATCGCAAAACTTGTAACATTTTTGAAGTCATCATTGCCAAGTTTATGGAAATTAATACCCATTTTGAAGAAATAGTCTCAACCACATATCAAATTTGTATGGGAGGTAGGCGTGTCCATGAATCGATTTTTTTCATATTCACAAATTTTTGTTATTTGCACCTTAAAAAAGTCTTTACCAAATTTTAAGAAGCTAGCGCAATTATTACTATTTAAGATCGCCGTTCCATACAAATCCATCCACTGTGTGACGACCTTATGTTCTCTATAAATTTAGAAAAATTATACCGCACTAATGGTTCGACTTATGCCGTATCATTACGATTTTTATTTTCATCTAAACTAATCTTTGTTTTGGGTTTTTATTTTTTTCGAATAAAATAACTGTAAGTTTAGATTTATGTTGTTTTGATCAAAAATATCTGTCATTATGGATTTATATAGTTTTAAATATAAAAAAACCGCCACTTCCATTTTTTTGATCACGAATGCAAGCCATAGTATACGATAAGTTCAGAGTTTTATCGAGTATTTTTTCGATAATTTTTTACTGTTTCAATAAGTTTCAACATTTTTCAATAACTTTGAACTTTTTCGATATTTTTGATGTTTCGATTTTTGCAATATTTTTAGATAACTTTCGATGTACCTAATGTTTTTCGATAAATTTTGACTTAATAAGTTATGACTTTTTGATGTTCATCGAAAATATTTCATTTTTTTCGGGGTTTTTCGATAATCATCAACTTTTTTTAACTTTTTCAATGTTTTTTGATACTATCCGATACTTTTCGCCTGATATCGGCTTTTTTTCGATATTTCTCTCGTTCAATCGATTTTCTGACGTTTTTCGAGTTTTATAGACATTTTCATTCATTCATATTCATATTCGGACATTCATTTCTCATCTGGCTACTTATAGAGAAAGTCATAACGTATCGAATAGTATCGAAAAATTAAAAAAAACATGAAAGTCGAAACTTATCGATGATTGAGAACTATTAAAAAACATTGAAAACGTCTATAAAACTCAAAGCTTCTTAAAATAGGGAAAATAGTCAAAAATTATAAAATAAATATCGAAAATTAACGAATAAGTCGAAAATATTCATAATACAGTAGAACCTCATACATATTAACATTCAGATTTCTTAATTATAAAGCAAACTTAAGAAAGTTTTGTATCGTGTCAACTGATAAAATCGAGAAATGGAATGTTGATATTATAGATGAAAAGGAAATCAGTAAAGCATATAGAGAAGACGAAGCTTCAGACAGCGAAGTCCTTTGTATAAGTCCACCGTTGGCGTATGAAGAAGTAATAAGTGCAGTCAATAGAACTGATTGAAAGTGTAATCTTATTTAATTGCGGTGTGACGTAAACAGTTTACAAAACCACACAAACCAAAAAAAAATATCGAGTGTTTGTTTTTAAATGTAAATACATATAGCATTGAATGTGATTATGTTTATTGTGTGGAAAAATAAATACTAGAGATACATTAACATTATTATTTGACATGCAATTTGTTAAATTTTTAAAGGTAAATTTTAAGAGTTAAGAAACTGAAAAAAGTGGTGCAGTTTAAAAAGAGTAATAAACAAATAACTTATTAAATACAAAAAAAAAATATTTTTCCTTTAAAATATGCTTTTATATAATACATTTTTAAAATTTTAATTCTTTCTTGCACTTCTTTTGCGTTAATAAGGGGTCAGAATGTACATTTTTTGAAGAAACTATGACTGGTCTTGAACATCTGCACGGCAATGTATGCAGGCAAATAATTGTTACACCTCCTAACTTTTTCTTTTCAATCGGCTCTTCAAGCGATCAAAGAGTTAGTGCGATTTAAAATTTTGGGTTTTTTTCCATAGAATCGATGCTGGCACATATCTGTATGGTAGATCTGGCTCATATTTTTATTTTGGATGCCCACATACATATTCTTTTGATAGAACATATGAAGGTCAACTCTTTATCTGAGTGGTAGAATTAATTTAAAATTGTATATTGTTCTGTGTCTTATGAATATAGTGCAATTTTGAAGCACTTGCGCTTTTCTAAAATCGCTTATAAAATTTTTTAACTACGCAGTGATGTTTAGAATGACGATATCTGCGATTTTAAGACCCAGGCGATTGAAAAAAAAATTTCGACCCACCCTAATATACATACTTATGTATATGACGCCTTGCGTTTTCGTTGCAAAAAATTATGATGCCCATTTTGCCATTTATTCAAATTTTTATGTATACACACACATTTTGATTTGACTTGTACCCTACATTTAAATTGAATAAAACTTCTTATAATTTTGTACCACAATCTTCAAGAAGATAATACTGGCTGCTGACGTTGCCTTCTGTCCACATTTTGCTTTTGTTGAGAAAAAATTACTTGTGCATATGTACCCGTTATTTATTTAATTTTGGTCGGATAAAAAAGTACCACATCCATTTCATAAATAAATCAAAATTATGTTGTCCTCATACATTAGATGTGTTTCCGTCATCACAGGTACCTTTTGTGTTACTGAAATTTGACATAATCTTGTTCCCGTATTTAGTCAAGTACCAGTACTTCGCTTAAGTGCTGATATTTAAGCCTCTATATATACACTCTACAAACATACATAGAAGAAACTTACACACAAACAAATAAATTGAGTGCAAGTAGCAATAAGCGAGTACTGGTAATTATGTAAGTATCAATGTGGTACTTAAGAACCGATATGATACTAAAGTACCCACACTTAAAGCTAAAATAACCATATAATTTTAATATCCGTAACTAGGTTATTAAGTCTCTTGTACTCGTACTTGGGCTTAAAACACTCAAGTTCTTACAGCTCTGGTACTAACACACACATAAATGAAACATTTTTGAAATTCCTTTGATTCTGCCGCATGGATGGCTTCTAATGTAGGCTAAACGACTTACTTTTGATCAATGCCTGTAACAAGAGACCACTTGGGTACCACAACAAATCCGGTAGAAACATATGTAATCAATACTAGGTCATGTTTGTCTAATAAAAATTATCAATTTGTAAAAAATTACAGGAAATTGGTCTTTGTCGCTTTATCGCGTTATAGCTTTCTACGCGAATTTTTTGAGTTACATAATATAAAAACAGTTGACAAATTTGTAAACAAAAAAAATAAGTTATGTACTATGCAGAGCTTTATGTTCAGTAGTTCGGTGCAAAAACAACAAAAAAATTACAAACGCAAAATGAACGTAAAAGAACAAAAAAGTCAAGAAATGTTTAATATCAAAAGAGTTGCAGGAGCAATTGCATGTAAAGGGAGAAAGAATGTAGAGTCTTGTCGCACAGTGTTTGTGTTTTTCGCTATGATTCTTAACTGGTCAATGCGAAAAATTAAATAAAGTGTGTTTGCAGACTCTTTAACATCGGCTAACAAAGCTTACTGATGATATGACGTAGCTGTCATTGAAACTAGTATAAGCAGCTGGTTGCCCATTTTTTGTTCCTTTACAATTGTTGGAGTTATTCTCTAACAATTAATGCATTTTGCGCTTGTAATTTTTTTGTTGTTTTTGCACTAAACTACTGAACATAAAGCTCTGCATAGTACATATTAAATTTTACTTTGTTCAAAAAACACAAATAAATAAAAATATGTTTCATGAATTGAAAAGTTTGTTTTACAAGTTAAACAGCTGATGACGCCAGAATGCGTAGAAAAAGTTAAAAGTTGCTCAACTTTTCGCGTCATACGCTTATTGGCTTTCTACGCGTTATGCTTGTAGCTCAATCCATACGTATGCAGGGTATTAACTTTTTCTGAGTCTGCAAGCAACTCCACTTTAAAAGTCGAAAAAAAAAATTTGAAAAGCTTGAAAAAGTTTGGAAAAAAATTTAAAAAGTTAAAAAAAGATAATAAAGTTGTCAAAATCGAAAAAAAAAACTAAAATTTAAATAGGTTGAAAGAAGTTGAAGGTTGAAGCATATTGACAAAGTCCAAAATGGTTGGAAAAGTTGAAAGAATTCTGTAACATAATACATACATTCAAAATTCACACAAATACTACAAATTCTTCGGAAAAGCATAAGAAAAAAGTTGGCAGACTTTGACAAGAGAGTGTTAACTGGCCCATACTAGCAAAAGCTAAAAATCTCTACACAAAGTAAATCTTGCCAAATTTAATATAAGAACGTTTTGTGAAAATTAATTAGTCATAAAGTAATATCTCAGTTTGGTTGGGTCTTTGGGATGTGACATTTTTTTATGAATAAATTTTTTTGGATAACAGGGGAAAAAAATGTTTGTATGTTGGAGGCGGTATAGCACTGGGTGTCATGTTTTAACTGAGACTGATGTGTCATTTGACGTTCGTATACTACATATCATTACGTTTCTATAATAAACCATCTAGATATCGCCTGCTTTCTGGCTGAAAAGAAAAAACCCGATATTCTAATGAACGCCAGTAATTCCAGCGAAGAAATCAAAGCGACTGATGAGCATCAATAGATGCTGTATCCTAATCTTCATAGGATTTCTAACTATCACTACGGAGTTTCAAACACATCTTGAACATGGGACCGGGGTGCTTGATGAATGAAGCTGCTGGAATTGTGACAAAGAATTTGGGACAAGTGCTTATATTTTGCACATACATATGTTGTACGTCTTTGTATTGGCCTGCCAAGATCTAGACTTTATAACCTGCGCAAGCTTTCTAAAGAGCAAAGCTACATCTAACTGCAATCGCCTGGCAAGAGCTGGACTTCGTCACCTGCCACATAATAATCAAAAGAGCATAATTTATTTCATATTTAACTGAAGGCTTAGAGAGAGTCCTTTTAATAAACGCGGATGTCACAATAGGCCTTCTAAGACCACAGCGACCTGATAACTAGCTTCCAAACCATTTCAGTACGTGTATGTTATCTTAAAATTTGCGGCATATTTTACAGTAAGAGCATCAGTTGCCTTAGTAACACTGAACAGCCACGCCTACTACTTTTTTGTAATAGCTATGATCACATACATATGTAGTTGCAAAGTAAATACTTAGTAAAGTTAGGTTGTGTAACCTTATCAATGTCACAGCAAACATCAAACGACCGTAAAGAATGAATTTATTTCTACAATCGCAGTTACGAAATAAATTTATTGCGATTTTAAGAGATAAATAAATATGATAGCAAGCAAAGTTATCAACCATATATTCCAGATATATGATCAGTGAAGCAACAAAGTTGTTTACAAAGCTTTATTGGTTTATAATATATATATGTGTGTATGTATTTCATAAAGCGCGCTTAATCAGTCATAAGAATAGGTTCCTATTTTTTATATTCATAATATATACATAAATATATGTATATATTATTGAAAGGTGTTTTCATTATTACAACATTACTAATGTGTATGATATGTATTAATAAAACAGTCGGGATAGTTATGGTTTGCAAAATTACCAGCAACTATAAGACGCAAACAAATAAAACTTAAATCTTAACACTGACGTTCAAAACACGAGATCTTTCAAAACGCAGAAATAAAAAAACTTATGGTCAAGATGATCTCAGATTAGTATATTGGGTTATAGGCGGAGAGCCCGCTGTAGAAAAGTCGATTGTATAAGATTACACGATAAGATTTACGGGCGAGATAGTAATGCATTTTGGTGAAATTAACGAATCAGGATTGCTTTGCAAACGCCTGTATCGGTGCCCAAAAAGGCCCGAATTTTAGCCAATTTTGCTGTTTTAATTAAAATATTACACCTCATATGAATGGCATGGCATATATTTGCCAAACGATAGAACTGGAACAGGCCTTACCATAATATATGGGTTTGCATTGTTGAATGCTGTCCCAAACATGAGTTTTCACCCGTTTTTTGGTCAGTTGAGAAATTGGAATGTTTTGAATAAGGTTGAAAAAGCTGAAAGATCTTGAAAAGTCGAAATAAATGGAAAATGTTGAAAACTTTTGAAACAGTTGAATAAAGCTGAGAAAGTCGAAAAATTTTCAATGAGGTTGAAAAACCCGAAAAAAATTTAAAACTGTTGGAATAGGCTTAAGAGGTTGCTTAAATATGGAAGATTTTAAAAAAATGTTGAAATAGGTTGAAAAATGTTTAGAAAACATTTGAAAAAGGCTAAGAAAGCCGATAAATTATGGAAAATGTTGAACAAAGTTGAAAAGAAGTTAAAAAAATATTGAAAACGCCGAAAACATGAATTAAATTTGAATTGAAATAGGTTGAAAAAGTCAACAAAATATGGAAAACGTTGAAA
The DNA here is from genome assembly GCA_963680825.1 of Meiosimyza decipiens. Taxonomy (NCBI): domain Eukaryota; kingdom Metazoa; phylum Arthropoda; class Insecta; order Diptera; family Lauxaniidae; genus Meiosimyza; species Meiosimyza decipiens. Next base: position 31,844,582 of record OY804260.1, read on the forward strand.
AAATATGGAAAATATTGAAGAAGTTGAAAAATGTTGAAAAATGTGTAAAAAGTTGGAAATCTAGAAAAATATTGAAAAAGGTTGAAAAAACCGAAATATGTTGAAAAAATCGAAAAAATGGAACATATTGAATGTAATTGATAGACGTTGAAAAATATTAAAATATATGACTGAAAAAGTCGATAAAATATGGAAAATATTGCAAAAATATGAAAAAAGTTTGAAGTCGAAAAAAGTTGAGAGGTTGAAAAGGTCGAAAAAATCTATAAGTGCTAAAAATAAGTGGTAAAAACAGTTAGAAAAAGCTGAAAAAGTCCATAATATATGGATCATTCCATTAAAATGGTCCTATCCTTACCCTGTAGGTTTTTATATAGGCTGAAACTTTTTTTAGTAATTTTTTTTTTGTTTAAAAATTAATAAAAGTTTTTCATTGTGTTCAAAAAAGCTCGTAAATAAAACGTTTAAAAAATGGTGGAATATGTTGAAAAAGTCCACAAAAGTTGAAATGAAATAGAGTAATGTTGGAAAGGTCGAAAAACTACGAAAAATGTGAACAAAGTTGAAAGAGAGTTACAATTCGAAAAAATCAAAAAGTTCCACGCTCAATTTTCCAATTTCGCCCATTTTTGGTTAAATCATATTTTGAATCAAATTCGTGATCGGCATCCGCATTCCTAATTTCACCACAATAGCTTGTATAATTTGCGAAATGTACCATCAGTATAAAAACCCATGATCTCTGCGTAAGTAGAGTGTTCTTTTTCTAGGCATAACACAAATATATTTTTCGTTTAATTTAAAATAAAAATTAGCGAAATAGCAAATGTAATTCAAAACAAATAAATTGGAAGGTTACTTACCTTTTTCAAATAAAAACACTGCAATTGAAAGCAAATCGATATCTCCATTCAGCAAAACAAAAAATCTTTTTACACAGAAATGGCTATGTTGTTAAGGGAGATAAGAACGATGTTTAGGGCGTGGAACGTATTGGATCGTAAAGCTTCCTGTGATAAAAAGTAAAATCTACGGCAAAGAAGTAGATAATTTCCAAAGGATTCTGTTTTTTTTTTTTTTAATTACAGAAGAAATTTTATTTATTAAATGTTGCGAAGGGTATAAAACGTACCGCATCAGAGAAAAAAAACGATTCCACTCATTCGTTTGACCGTAGGTTTTACTCTTTCGGTACAAATATCTTTCGCTCTAATACGTTCCGAACCCGGAATATCGCTTTAGAATTTATAGCAATGTAAAAGAATTTTAATGTATGCAAGCGTTTTTTATGGGGAAATGATGATACCTACCATACCGGTAGCATACATTAAACTTTCTTTTTGTGCTGATCTGTGACACAGTACTTTTCGAATGATATAAGTTTCAGTACTCTCTTTTATAATTATTACTGAGAAACAACTTGTTTCGTTTATCCGAATCGATAAAAAAGTGGAAAATGATTTTTTGACATCTAAGCCTCCTTTTCATAGACCAGTTCACATATAGACATAAATGTTAACGAGAATAACCGAGAAACTCCGGCAAGTACGATGCATATCCAAATTTTCTCGAACGAGAACGAATACGAAACGATGAACTATACAATAATTTTTGAATTATCGCATCGTGCTTGTATCGGTGAAGAACTAATAGATACCCACTTATGAAGATTTTTATTGATGGCTTACATCTTTACATCATTAATATATACATTTTTTTTTATTTTGTACATTTCAGAAAAGTGTAAGCAAATGAAATTGGAAAAATCGCAAAAAAGTCACTGCCCATTTTGCAAAGAGCACAAAAAACGCCCACTTGTAAATTATATTAGAAAACGTGATTCTCGTAAACACCACGAAAGTATATGCGAAGACGAGGAAGCAGAAGAAGAAGATGAAAATGAAGACGAACATGAAGATGAACATGAACAAGATGTCAAGGGAGTCAAACAGAACAACAAGCTATTTGTATAACACAGATTATCTTACTTAGTTATTTTACTAAAAATAGTATTAATTTTAACCAGTTAAAAGTTGCGATTACAACATCCCTTTACAATTTTAATTAAGTTATAAGGTACTTTATTGATAACGCTTTAAGAAATTGGTTGAGTTTTGTTATAAAGTATCTAATGTTTTTTTTTATTAAAAGCTGATATTTTAATAACATATAAATCAATTCCTTAATAAAACCATATTTTTACATACATGCGTAGGGACCATTCTTCGCCAAAACGAAAGACTTTGATGTCTCCTATTTCGCTGATGATATTTTTTCTTTGGGTAGTATTTGACTAATTTCGGCATAATTTAGACTATTTGGCATAATTTTAGTCATTGCTGTTCTGCACTTTCTTAAAGATTATGAATTGGTTTTTTAAAATATTTTCTATCTCTGTAAATATCCACTTGAAAAAACCTGTTAAGACATAAAATGTTGGGAGCTAGTTGGCATTTAAAAAAAAAACTCACAATTTATTATTTTCTACAGGGCAAATGCTATTTTGAGTGTTTCAGCATTATTAATTTTTTTTTTTTTTTGAATGTGAACAAAAAAGTATCAAAATAAAATTACATCTCAAACATCTTCTTTTTTTCTGGATATAAAAATGATATCGACATTTCCTTCTAATTTTGTTGTATTTTTTTTTGTTTGTGTTTCAAAAAAATTAGTACAAAGATTTTAAAAAATATGAAAATTTAAGTTTTTACCAAATTTAAATCTTAACTCAAAACATCAATTAACCTTAAAGAGGTAAGCCATTAAAATATTTTGAAAATACCAAACTGCTTCCTAACATTTTATGTCCGAACAATTTTTTTGAAAGCGTTGATAATTATTGAGAAAAAAAAATACATTTCAAAAATTTTGCAACATTCGAGAGAGTAACAGAACTATTTTTGAAATCTATTTAATACTAATATTAACTGTAAGCTTTTTATCGGAAACGCGAAGATTTGTTAAAAGGCGTGGCACCTTTAACAATATTTCTATACTACTTCTAATTTTTGAAATTTATTATTATTGTTAAAAATTTTTCGAAAATTTAGAACAAATAGAAACTGCAAAGTAAAATCGCATATTGAGTTTGAGTTTTTTCTTTTCCTAAAAATAAAAATTTCCGAAATTTTAGTTTTTGGAAATATTGAAACTTTACTCAAAATATCATTTAGAAAAAAATGTCTGAAGATAGACTATTTCCTAACAACTTTCTTCGTAAAGTTGATATTTGCAGGTACAAAAAAAAATATTGATTCATTTATTTATCATAAGTTCTAAAGAATTGTAGCGCAACAGTAGTTCGACATATGCCAAAATGACAATATGGCAAGTCATCAACTAGTCAATTACATGCAAAAAAAAATCAAAGAAATCGGAGACCTCAAATTTCAAATCCTATCGTTTTGACAAATTATGCATAATGTGTACCAGGGTGGCCGTTAACTAAAAAAGTTTAAAATATCTTAGATAGGATTTAGCTTAGCATTGAGAAAACAGCACTATTAAACTAAAATATTATTTAATAATAAAATTTATTCTTTAAAAATTAAGGTGAAATTCATAGACATGCATATACCAAGAATTGAAAATAGAAATTACGCATTGTACCTAATTTACCAAAATTTGTGGAGCTTCAAAGTTCCTTGAAATTGGATTATCAACATTTTTTTGATTTTGATAAAAAAGAAATAAGATTTCCTCAACTTGTAAAAATAACAATACTAATTTTTTTACTGAGATCGAATTCAATCGATGCCATGGATAGATAGGTTTTTACTTATTTCGTACATTACTATCAAAATACCTTACCTCAATTCATTTAAATAACCTACGCTAAAATAGTAACTTAAACTTTAATCGCATGTTAGCACTACTGTAACTGATGGCTGTAGTATCAAATTTCAGTTTAGTAGTGCCATGTGTTTATTTACGGAGGTTGTTTTTGTAAGTCAAGTGTGATCCAATATTTACTATGGAAAGTGCTTAAAATTTTGTTTTTCCACGAAGTTTCTTGTTTTGAACCGTTTAAAATGATACGGAAAGTTTATATTGAATCGGAGAAAATTTTACCATGATCGGTGGTAGATTGATAAGTTTTTTATATAAAGATAATAGCTATATAGTAGATAATATGTATTAGATTAATAATAAAATTGCTAGTGCTGCTGAGGGTCAAAATAGCTCGGGATTGGCGAGTTTGAGATAAGTTATTAATCACTAAAAGTGCCGCTATAGCTCGTAATAAATTTACTAATTTTTTAAGAGAAAGCACAAAAGAATTGGTGTTCTTGGTAGAATGCATGAAATTGTCAGAATCAGTGATTTTGACACATTCGACCCCTTTTATCTTAAAAACCAAACGTGAAAAACTAAAACATAAAAAAATGCTAGCCTAGTTTGAAAAATTCACGTTTCAAGCAAATTCGATTTTTTTAAATGATGTTGGATTTTATATTTTATTAACGGTCCTGGTTATGATATATTATTGCATAAGAATGTGTTCAGTAAATTAGCAGGTATACATGTTATTAGCATAAGTACGACATCATTAAAATACAGAGTTAATTACATTGGCTTTTGAAATGAATGACATTTAAGGTATTTGTTTTAAAATTTGGAAAGTTAGGTACTAATTAAATCAAAGCTATCAACTGAAGCTATTAAGCTCAAATAATGCAATTATCGATTTGGTGACTGGGCGACACATAAAGGGTGGTTCAATTGAAGCTTACAAAATAAACAGCTGATATCATTGGGTATTGGGATTTTTAACTATGCAGCGATTTCTAAAATTGATAACATTTAACTAACATAATTCACGCATTGTAAAATTGATTTGATAAGCATAATCGTCAATTCGTGCAATGATTAAAACGTTAACTGAAAAGTCGGATAATTTTGGTCTTTATTTCGGTGGGGCTATATAAAGCAAAAGCTATATGGCAACGGTCTAAAAACGATGTCAGTTAAAGAACGTGGTTCGTCACGCTATTTGTGAGCTCCGCAGGACTTATGCCGAAAAGTAATGGAAAATTTATATTCAAATAGGCGTGGCGGGCGATACTAATTTTCAAGTGTCTCATCATCATATCTAAATAAAGATATTAACAATTTATTATTGTTTTGTTTCGCATTTAGATTGTAACCTCCAACGGAATCACCCTTAACATAAATAACTTTCTCTGATATATAGCTAAATAAATTTTAAGTATTTGTAATTAAATAATTCATAAAAAAAATTATCTTAAATCATTACTGCTTATAACGCATTTATACGATTTTGTTCTTATTAAATTATAGAAAGAAAAAAAAAATCAATAACAAGAATGCAACAATCGGCACAAAAGGAGCGAAATTGAAAACTTGCGTAAATTTTGTGACACCCCCTATTTTATTTTTTAATATCGAAAGTCACACAACTTCTGAAATGTTGAAGTTATAATTTTTTTATTCCAATCTAATTTCAGAAATAAATTTTCTTTTCTATTAATAAAGACTGTTAGAAGCGAAAAGTTTTATCGCTTCTGAACAAGACACCAACGTGACTATTTTAAGGTCCAACGAAGTTGTGTCATTTTTTACAACAAATTATGAAATTTGTCTAAAATATAAGTAATTGGAACCCATTTTGTACGCAATAAATTTTAGAGGGCACTTAGTGTTTACCTTTATTTGTTTTTTACCAATTTGTTGTATATATATTAAATAATTTATTAAAAGGGTAATATTTTATTAACATACTGGTCTACATTAGACAGGAATGATGTATGAGTCTAACATATTTGACAATGATATTGACATTTCAATAAAAGAAAATTACAAAAAAAAATTGAAAGTCTTAGAGTTTTGACTATTGAAGTATAGGAAGGTAATTTATACTCAATTTTCTTTTCATTCAAAAATATCAACTTTCGTTAATGAGGTTCTAACGAAAACATTTCCATAAATTCCTCATTTCTAAAACGGTCAGAAAGGTAGGACATTGGACTCTAATTTGCATTATGTAAAAGATGTTGATCTAGGTGCATTTCTGGTTATAGAGGCTGCCTTCAATAACGTGAAATTAAGAGATCAATTAGTACCGCACTGGAGAGAACAGGGGTAAGCAATAGAATACATATCACTGTGGATTAAGAATATGTTGAGTTCCATTTTGCGGACATCAATGAGCAGGAAGACAGTTGCGCGAAGTACTTCATAGTGTCGTGTTATTTCACTACTCTTGCGGATCCTTATGATAAACGAAATGCTATGCTCGCTGAAAAGATCGAAGATAGCGGATGACGTCGTCATGCTCATAAAGGGAAAGTTTAGTCAGTGTTGGAATCAGTATTAGCAAAACTGCTAGGTCGGGCTAATAGTAACGGACTTGGTGTCAATCGAAGCAGGACCGAACTCATTTTGTTTACAACGAAATGTAGAGTACAAGTGTTTAAATTGCCAACTTTATATGGTACCACACTAACTCTTGTCAACGAAATGAAATATCTTGGAGTTATTCTGGATCCCAAGCTATCATGGAAGAGGAGCGCAGATGAAAGAGTTAGAAAGGCATAATGCGCTTTCTACTCGTGTAATAATTAGAACTTTTGGGAAAAAATGGAGTGTAAAGCCGTACATTGAATATACGCAGATCTATTATAAATCACGGAGCGCTGGTGTGGTGAAAGGCTCCCATCACTTTACTTCGTAAAGTACAGAGACTTGCCTGCATTGGTATAACGATTATAATGTACCGAGTACCAATACTTGACTTCGATACTGCCTACATCAACTTTCCAACAAGAGAAGAGTGGAACTCTGGCACCGTCCGGGAAGGAAGGGAGCTGACTAACTTCACGGATGGATCCAAGATGGAATTTGGTCTTGGAGCGGGTGTCTTTCAAACTACCAAATTATTGCAACGTTTTTCAAGTTGAACTCTATGCTACAAACCAAGCCACACAGGTGATATGGGAGCTTAATCCCTCCGTTATAACCATATCAGTGCACAGTCATGCAGCAATCAAAGCACTGAACGCCAAAATCGAGAAGACCAGGTGTGTAGATTTCGGAAAGAGATGCGATTCTTTAAAGTAAGTTTACTATGGATATTTTCAATTAACTAAACTTCTAACAAATTTTATAAATATTTTATCTTCTATATATGTATATTTATTCCTCGAAGGTAAGATAAAACAAGCCATATCAAATTAAAGTGCTCATCGAGCAGAGTTGCGGGAAATTATTGTATCCAAAATCCGTTGACCAGAAGCTGCGATATAAACGTGGAAAGATTTTCTTTTTTTTTCAACTCTTTCAAGCATTGCACTGATTAACTCCAAAAGCCATAGCGAGGAGAAAAAAATCACACCTACTGCTTTCTCTATATCTCTCTAATTGTTATTGTTTTCCAACTAAGCGTTGTTGTTACTAAAATATTAAAATCAAAGAATAAGTGTGTGAGTGCGTAGTGTACATACAAAGTAAGTAATTCCTTTCTGTGGAGACTGATATTTGATGAGAAAGAGCAAAGGAGAGTTGGACCAGACTCTATTTCACCTGGTGAAGCTTTAATATCTTCTTTAACCGTGTACCTGAGCCCTAGAAGAACTAGTGGTAGTTTCGTGTACCAGTTTGTTTGGTTGTTACTCGCTACTAGAGAAGTCTTTAGTTGGCGGCGAAAACGTTCTACAATCCCGTTAGCTTGTGGATGATAAGCAGAAGTGGTGATATGTTTACTTCCTAGATTTTTCACAAAGTTTTTAAATGTTGTGGATGTGAACTGAGGTCCTCGATCAGAAGTAGTTTCTAGAGGAACTCCAATATACGATAGTACTGGCGTTGGTATCTCTAAGTGGATATACTTCGGGCCAACGTGTTTTTCGATTAATTAAGGTAAGCAGAGATCTGTAACTATTTGATGTCGGTAATGGGCCTACGAGATCAACATGAATATGTTCCAAACGACCGTGTGGTATGTCTATTTTGTGTGGGATTGTCTTCGATCGTTGACATCTTATGCATTCTTGTGACCATTTGTTAATTTGTGTGTTCATTTTAGGCCAGAAATATCTCTGCGTTATTAGTCGTCGAGAAGCTCGTGTACCTGTATGTGAAATGTTATGTAATTGTTCGAACACTTGTTTTCGTAATGTTTGTGGAATGTATGGACGAGTTCTTGTACTCGTTTGTTCGCACCAAATTTTAATGTTAAGTAGTGGAATGTGTATTTGTTCGCAATTGTAAGTGTATTTGTTTAGTATCTCTTGTAATTCTGAATCTGTTGTCTGTCCTTTGTGTGGAGTTTTGAGGTTGATATCTGAGATTGTTAATGCCTCTATCTCAACTCGTGAAAGTGCGTCTGCTACGACGTGTTCATAGATGGTAGCAACCTCATTTGGGGTAACATGCACATTTATATTTTGAGTGTTACTTATTTGCGGAGGAAGATCATTATTGTTTGAGACACAATTTGGTTGAAATTCTAGGCTTAGATGATGCGCGAAAACTCTGCCATTCACGCCTTCTCTTATCCGAAATTAATTTTTCAATTTCACCATTAGTTAAAAATCTATCTTTTCTTCTACTAATTGAAACTATAGGTGTAGAGTTTTTTGCTGCTGTAGTTAAAATGGAATTTATAACCCCAACAGCATCATAAACATGCTGTTTACATCCTATTGTATAATTGGTGTGGATATGTGTGCTTATGTATTTTTGGTAATTAATCCAGTTTGTATTAGGAATTGCAAGAGTATGTGGTGCTTTTATACGCCTGGGGTTTTCAAATATTTGTATATCAACAGGAGAATGGTCAGATGATAAATCGGAATTTGTACTGACAGAAATAAAATATGTGCAAATACCCTTGGTGATGGCAAAATCGATTAGGTCAGGAATTTTGTTGCGGTCTGCTGGCCAGTATGTAGGTTTTTCTGGAGAAGCAACATCCAGATTGCTATTTTTGTTAATTGCGCTATACAGCTGATTACCTTTGGGATTATTAATGCTTGAGCCCCAGACGGTGTGTTTCGCGATATAGTCTCCGGCTGCTACAAATATATCACCTAAAGATTTGAAATAGTCCGAAGCAAGAATGCCTTCTTCGAATTAGTATACCAGTACCGCTATGAGCTTTGCCGTGATTTGTTTTATGAAATATATAGCCAGGAATAGTGAAATTATATTTATTTGTTAGTGGCTTTCGGAAAGAAGCGTTAAGAAGTTTGAAATCTCTAGTTTCTGTCGGCTTAGGCCGTTTGCATTGCATGCGCAAATTTTTATAAGACTTATTATAACTTCGCTAGGAGAGCATCCATTAATTGAGTTTGCATTTTAACGATACGATCTAAAGATTTTTGCATGACTATCATGAAATGTCATAGGTTTTGAGTTAAATTAGAAATCATTAGCTCAAGGTTAATGCTTAGTTCCGGGGGTGTTCGCTGTTGCATTTGAGCACCTGATTTTACAACATTTGCATTAGAATTAGCTGGTGTAAGAGTTGCAAGAGACTGCTGAGGGCAGGAGCGGCAGTGGTATATATTTTTTTAATGGGGTTGGGGGCAGCTTGTTTTTGTAAAGTTACCCTTTGTTTTATGCTTTGATATACAGGACAGCCTTTATAGTTAGCGTTATGGTTTTCATTTCTAGCAATTGCTAGACTTTTTGGAGATTGAGTCGTTTTCAGCTTTTTTGGAACATTAGAAGCTGTGGTGGAGCTCACCACATGTGACACATACAGTACAGAGATTACCATATGTTTTAGTATGGCCATACTCTTGGCAGTTTGCGCATTTGACTGGATCATTACATTTTAGGGGCACCTCAACAGAATTGTTATGAAAAAAAAAAACTTTATATTAATTTGTTAAAACATTATTTTTTTTTCATAAAGAAGTTTCTCAAAATATTTTTGATACAGCATATTTTGTTTCAATCAATTCTAAGGATTAATCTGCTTTCATAACGAATATCCTGCCATAGCCTTGGCAAAATATGATTGTATGAATTGTTTGATACATTTTTTCCAAAGTTATGTCGAGAATTTCGATTAGAAAGCATATATATTCCTAGAATTTATTGAATAGCATTAAAAAATAAAAATAAATAAAAATTTGTGTCGAATATATTTATATATATATATATAAATATATTTCGTCAGTAAAAAATTCATGATTTCCAATATTATAGCGGAAATTGCAATATGAAAAAATGGGAAAAGTTAAAAAAACTGAGAGGTTGAAAAATGTTGAATCAGTTGAAAAAGGTTGAAAAACCCAAAAAAAATTGAATAAGTCTAAATAAATTGAAAGAGGTGTAAAAAGACGAAAAAATATGGGAAATGTTGAAAAAAGTTGACTAAAGTTGTGAAGTCAAAATAATATGGAAAATATTGAAAAAGTTGAAATAGGTTGAAAAGCCCAAAAATATTGAAAAAGTTGATCCAAATGAATAATGTTGCATAAAGTTAAAAGAAGTTGAAGAATGTTGAAGCAGTTGAAAAAGGCAAAAAAATCAATAAAATATGGAAAATGACGAAAAAAGTCGAAAAATGTTGAAAAAGTTTGCAAAACGCGAAAAATGTTGAATCAGGTTGTAAAAGTCGAAATAAATTCAAAGAGGTTGAAAAAGTCAATAAAATATGGAAAGTGCTGAAAAAAGTTGTATGTCAAATTTAATTTCAAAGCAACACCTCTATACCAAATTTTGTTAGGTTTACTCCTACAGTACACTATTTATAACATTAACCGTTTTTTGCTTGCCTGGTAGGTGTTAAGCTTACATATGCAGTTCCAATTTAAAAGCTTATAGTAACCGTCATCTGTACCCCAAATTTAAAAAAAATTACTCACTTAACACAACAAATATATTATTTAACGCTCTTCGCTCGTATGGGAGGTGCCACGCCCACATGTACTCTTGCTCCCACTTTCGTTATGACATAGTTTCTAGCAAGTATATCTACCGCGTTAAATTTCAAAACGACTGCGTTGTTAGTTCTCTTATTATAAAGTTTATAAATATTGTGGGCCTTTCAACGGATTTTGCCAGTATAATGACATATGTAGCTTGTTGCGATAACTACTTTCAGCGGTATTATCTTTAAAATTTTTATGAAAACTGTAAGTGCCGTTTTCGAGTAATATTGAATCAAAATTTCCAATTCCACCTTCTTTTTGCACAATTAAAAATAGTTTTGTACACCAAATTGCTTTACATTATCTTGAATGGTTTGCGAGACATGACGTTATACTTTACTCTAAAAGCTTAAAACCTAGCCCATTCTTAATTTTGTTTACAAATGCACCATATCACTGCAGCCGTTTTCGAAATAAAGTTCAATCTTTATCTTTGTATAGTGTGCGTTTATTATCGCGTGACTTCTAAACGACTGGAGCGATTAAGGTCACCTTTTACAACAATAGGCGGTGCCACAGCTCCCATATGAATAAATCAAAATTGTTTGTATCTCAGTAACACAGCTCAGTTCACACAGCTGGGTAACATATGGTATATATAGTATGCTTCTTATGGCATGTGTAATGTTCTAAGCATAGTGTGCTTCCGAAAAAATTGGTAATGCCACGCTCCTTCATACAAGAGAATAATCAAAATCATCATATCTCATCAACTGTTTGACGCAATTGAATGAAACTTGATACCTATGTATATAAGAGATACCAGCAAAAGTAAGTTTCAATAAAACTAATGGGTGCCACATCTCCTATATGCAAAAGCCGAAAACCGCTTCTCTGTCACATATAAGTTCGCGCACTACTTAACGGATTTTCATTATTGTTTTTTAAATACTTCTTATGGTCTATGGAAGGTTTTTGCAAAGTTTTGTTTAGGAAAATAGGCGATGACACGCCCTCCAAAATTAAATTTATCATATTTGATAAACTATTTGACGCAGATGAATGAAACTTGTTACATATGTTTTTGATGGTTTATGAAAGGTTCATAGCATAGTTTAGATTGAAAAAATAGGCATTGCCACGCCCCCCTATATATATATAAAATCAAATTCATAACATCACAACAACTATTGGACGCAGATGAATGCGAATGGGTTCATATATTAAAGGTACGGGGAAAAGTAAATCTCAATAGAAAAATTGGTAGTGCCACGCCCCAAATTTGATTAATAAAGATAACAGCTTGAAATGTGTGCTAAATGATAGAGCTTGAAAGCCTAAATAGAATATATAGGGTTGCCTGTCGGATCCTGTACCAAACATGGGCTGCTACTTATTTAAGAAAAATTGTTCCTAAGAGCGGGTGGCAACCCATGCTTAAACCAAGATTCGACAAGCGGGGTCTCCGCCTATTACACCCATAATTTTTTCAAATGGAATATCAATATCTTCATCAAAATCGTTTGGGTTTCTTCTGAAACATAAGCGTTCTCACAATTTAAGTCCATACGTTCTTTGCAGTGTATAAGCTGAAAATGGGTAAAATTTGAATTATAATTAAAAAAATAAAAGGATGGACAAATTTGCACCGTTCCCAAAACTCCTAGCCTAAATTTAATACCGCTTTTGGATTTATCATTTTTAGGGTACACTTGAACAAATAAATCAATAAAATACCTTTTGCGATTTGGTTCCTTTAACCTCTGTTTTTTTACGTTACATATAGTCAATATCCTATAGACATGGTTGCATGGTCAAAAATAAAAAGTAGCCAATAGCCCATAGACATGGTTGCATGGTCAAGCAATACACTGCATATAACATTGATAGTAGAAATTATTTGTAGTAATTTACAGTACTGTAAACATTCATTAATTTTTTTATATAGAAACAAAATTCTTATCATAATAGTTCATAAAGTAGCTAATGTCCAATATTTAAGGCTCATGTGGTGGTAGATAATAGCTTTCACACAAAAGATATTAAATTGAATTTAATTTGTAAGAACTTGAAATTTTTACAAAACCGCAAAAATTTCCTGAAGCAAAAATGAAATAAAATATGTTGATGACTTTCACTACCCTACGTTTTAGAGAATCAAATCGGAACGAGCATCGGTTAGGGTGGAACTTTGGGCACGTAACTCATTGCTTCTGAAGTAATATTATCTTCAAAAAATGTATCAACATTTTTGATACTCTGTTGCTTTCAATTCCAAAACTATTTGAAAAAATTATGAAATTGTGTAAAATTAATTTTTAGCGATGAACAATTTGGTTTTCGCAAGAATAAATACCCTGAGGATGATGTATTAAAAGTTGCTAGTGAAATATTTGAAGGCTCCAATATGAACAAAGTACAAATGGGTTTATTTATAGACATGACAAATGCGTTTGACATGGTGAACCATAGTGCCCTTTTAGATAAGCTCTATAAATCTGGATTTAGAGGTGATATCTATAATTGGTATAGGTCCTATCTGACTGGCAGCGTTCAAAAAGTCAAAATCAATGAAATTTTTAGTGATGTATTTAATATAAATAAAGGAGTGCCTCAAGGATCTGTTTCAGACCCATTATTGTTTTTGATCTATATAAACTCGATTTACTACCAAAATTTTAATAGCAAGGCAGCTTTTGCTGATGATATTGCGTTTACGTATGCTAATAAGACCATATTTGACTCACTGATTAAGTTGGAATTTGACCAGCATATATAACGATAATGGTTCGCTAAACATGAACTTATTGTGAGTAAAAAAACAAAGGTTATGTTTTTTTTTTTCAAAAACAAGATACCAATTGACTGCAATGTGGTTTTCCATTCTGCTTATTATCAAGAACTTAGCCCAGAGTCCTATTTATGTGGAAAAATAAATTTGATAGCAGTACATCTTGTAATTCAGGTTGCTTCAATATAGAAGCTGTTGACGAATGTAAATACTTAGTTATACTCTAAGAAAAAAAGATGAATTGGAAGGCTCATGTTGCTGACTTAAGACAGTACGTTATGTCTGCAACTGGTGAAATCTATATGCTCAAGAGCCACTGTTCTATAAAATTACTCACAGCTAATTATATGCCATGGCCTCGTAAGATCGAGACTTCAGTATGGTTTAGCAAGTTGGGGTGGTAGTAATTTTAGTTCCATTGAACCACTATTATTAGCACAAAAATCATATTATTACAATTATTTCTAATAAAAAAAGAATGACACATAGCTGGCCCATATTTTGCAAACTGCACATTTTGCCTTTAAAGCATCTTTGCGTTTACAAGGTCCTAAAAATCTTTCACATGCGTATTGGTCCAAATATCAATTTGTGTAATTCAAGTGTATATGGGAAAAGGCTGAACTGTAGACATTTAGTTAACCCTCTAACGCATACTACCGCCATATGGCGGGCTATAGGCAAGTCGTTAAAACTATCTTATACAATTTTTGTTTTTTAGTGGAATCACCGTACGATTACTAGTCAAAGATTCAGCTTATGTGTCAGTGCACATCGTGCTACTTCGCATGCTTTGTTTGGCAGTTACGTCAGTTCAAAGTGAAAATTCGTCGAAAAAAAGCGAAATTAATTAATTTTTCCAAATACGTGTTTTTTCGGTAATTGAAAAATAATATTATTTCTTGTTTGATTGGTTCCATAATTTTACTGGTGAATAGCTAAATGTATTATCTATTCAATAGTGTTTGAAGTTAGAAGAAAAAAATAATTATTATATTCAAATTACATCAATTTTCTGGGCTCATGCAGTGGGGTTATCTTTCTCGTAGCACCTCAAGTATTTTATATGATTAGATTAGTCTTATTTGCAATTTATTTTCTTTTTTATCTCTTTGGATTAGTCATATCGAACCGAAAGAAGTTTTTAAACTTTTCTATAAATCCTAAGATCACTTTTTCTGAAGATTAGTTGGTCCTTGGTGAGCGTTTGAATTGCATTAAACTTTCTGATGTAATCAGCATAAGCCAAAACATCAGCAATATAACTGACTTGGAAAAAACCATCAAATCAGAAGACGTTGGTCCAATTGATTCAACTTTGGCTGCTAATAGCGTCAACCACATAATATACTTCGATAATTTTTATACCTCGCTTGGTTTGCTGGCGTATCTCAAGATCCGTGGAATCTACAGCTTGGGAACAGTGCGTGCCAATGGTATGTTGAACATGAAGCGGTAGAGCGATGTAGATGTGACCAGAATGAAGGTTGAGCGAGGTTATTCTGAGGAAGGTCACATGGAATAGAAATAAGTAGTGTTTTATGGCATGGTATCAAAACTGTTAATTTGTTATCAACCTACGTGGGAGCCAAACCGTTTTAATCTCGAAATATCGACCAACAACCTCGAAAATCTAAGCGATGGGACCGGAAAAATTTGCAATATTTCGAAATCGACTGTCCTTACATCGTCAAGGAATACACCAAACATATGGGAGGTGTCGACTTGATGAATGGACTACTTGGGCGATACCACATTTGCATGAAAACTTGAAAGTGGACAAATCGAATCTTCTACCACCTGCTGGATGTCGGGACCATCAATGCATATATTTTACACCATCATTTGAATAAAGGAGGCGAAAAATAGAGCTAACTAATTTTCGCACTGTAGTATTGAATTGTGCATGCTTTTTGCATCTTCCTCTACGGAGAAACGGTCAGTGGGCAGACCATCCATGTTGCTGACATCAGGAACTAAACCAAAAAAGACTATCCTTCCAACTGCCGATGTTCGATAGGATGGGGTGGAGCATTGGTGCTCATTCCACGATAGATCGGGCAAAAGAGCATGCAAGTTACCTGGATGCAAGTCAGAAACACAAGCTAATTGCACAAAGTGCAATTGAACTTATGCAATTCAGCAATAAAGAATTGTTTTTTCATATTCCATCAACGCAAATATCTATAAATGTATATTTTTTTATTTATATCTTTTTAATAATAATATTTCTTCATGAATTTAAAAATAAAATTACTTAAAAAGTAAATAATTTTGCAGTTACGGCACTGAAAAGAAGGCTTAGTAAAAAATAAAATAATATTTTTTGTATCCAAAGCTGCATATGCCAGCCATTAGGCGGTCTGCAGATTTTTAGCTATAAAAAGTTTCATGATTTACTCACCGGAATTAACTTCCCAACAAATTATGAGCAAAAACAAAAATCTATGCATTAGAGGGTTAATGTACCGGCTTCTAGCAAAACGCAATTTACAAACATGTTCACTATTTCTGCTTCCACCAACTTTACCCAATTGCCATATGAATTAAGAATTCTAAATAATATAAATATTTTTCTTAAAAACTTGAGTCCTGGCTCTTTGCAATGGATAGTTCTATGCTCAAAAACTTGTTTTGATTAACGTAAACATGTTAATGAAATTTAAGACATAAAGTAATAAGAGCATGTAATTTTGCTTCTTTGTTCCAACATAATGTTTTCTTTTGTATTTTGAAACTCAAACAATATTTAAGTGTATTCAAGAGTTTTCACTAATTATTAAGCCTAATTTTAAATTATGTGTTGTATTATTAGCATTTTTGTTGTAACCCCACATCAATCCGCTTCAATTTATCAATTTTTAATTTTAATTTTACCGCTTCAAGGTCGTTCGCCTCTAGTCATTATTTGGCTACAGAATGGCTCTTGTGTATCTTATTAAATATATATTGTGCATCTTATTAAATTTTCTTCATTCCATATGTAAGAATTTCAACGTGATATATTTTTCAACTTAATACCTCTTCTGTTTATACTGGGCTTTCTGTGTGCAATATTGGATAAAACTTAACACACTGATGTAGCGTAAAAAATTTCAAGCGAGTTATTAAATTAAATAATGTATTACCACAAGATTAGTGCAGTCAAGAATTCATACCACTAAGGTTGTAAACAGAGCAGAATTAAAAATTTATAATCATCAAAAATGTTTAGAAAACTTTTGAAAAATTTAAACAAAAAACAACATACAATCAGCCGTAAGAAAGGTACTGAGGGCTAAATTTAGGACAATTTAAAGCAAAAGTTTTGTAGAACAGTTTTATGATGTATCTCGTCCTTTTACACCAGCTGTTAAGGATCACAAATTGAATCATAATTTACTGTGAAATTTACTTTTTGCAACTAACGTTAATGTGAATAAATTAAATACGAATTAAATATGTTATTCGTAATTCAGTCTTGCTAAGGCAATCGCCGCGTATAAATTAATTCCGTTCGCTGTGTTTTTCGATTCTCACTTTAATTGTGTCTGTCTCGCAGCTCTCTGAAATTGTCGTGTATAAGTTTGGTAAACTTATATTAAACAATCTTATACTTTAGTGTCAAATTAGCATAAAACAATTTCGAAGTAAAAAATAAAAATTAACGGAGTTGATCCCCCAAACCACAACAGTGACCGAATTCGATGATGCAAAATGGCCTAGTAGCCCAGCAACTTTGCATATTTTACAAATTTAATTGTAAAATATTTTAGCAAATAAATATTGCATATTCGTAGATGTCACAACATTTCTATTTACTTTTGTAATAAATTTTTGTAAACTATTTCTGTTATTAGTTTTAATAAAACGTGAATTAAAATTTAACTTAAAATAACGTCCTACATGTAGCTGTTTTAAAAATTGTATTTGTTTGGCAAATTGACGGAAATATATATTATAAAATTTCATACATAAATTGTTTTTATTGATTTGTAAGAAAGTAATTTCGTTCAATAACTTAAATTCATTTTGTTTAAAAGAATTATACAAAAGGACTTAAGTGTTTTATTGACAATTAATTGAACTATGAAAAAATTGTTCTTTGAAAATTCCCAAACGGTTAATTTAAGTTCAACACATGCCAAAGTTTCATTAAGATCGGTTCATTTCCTCAAGAGCAACAAGCTTTTATTTATAAAGTTGCATAAAATTTAATTTTGCTATATCTTTATTCCACAAAAATTTCGATAAATATCATGATCGTCATTATATTTTGGCAAATTACAAGCATTCTGACCCAATATTAAAACAAAAGTTTGAAGTAAAATGAAAATTGAATTCAATCAAAACGAAAATACTATAATTGTATGTAAGTCTAGTACCATAAACAGAGTAATAATTGTC
This sequence comes from Meiosimyza decipiens, assembly GCA_963680825.1. Taxonomy (NCBI): domain Eukaryota; kingdom Metazoa; phylum Arthropoda; class Insecta; order Diptera; family Lauxaniidae; genus Meiosimyza; species Meiosimyza decipiens. The sequence goes on from OY804260.1 coordinate 31,862,603, forward strand.
CGTCTGTAAATTTTTTCTCGGACGGAACTCTGACGACTTTTGCGATTTTGGGCAAGTGAACATAATATTTTGGCCTAAAGAGTTCATTGATGATAGAGTCATCATTGCGAAATTCGTTTAAAGGCGTGGCACTGCCTGCAAGGTTTATATACGACACAATATGAGAATTAATAAGCTAAGCGTCATGAAATTTAGTACAGCAGATAAACGTGGATACCTAAAGTGGGTGAAAAAATTTACGGTATTGTATGAGTGGGCGTGGCAGTTCGCAATTACATAGAAATTTAAAAAGTGATATTGAATAAAATATTGAAATTTAATACTCGGTATATGGTGTCTCTGAACTAAAAAATTAAAGAATAGCATCAGTGGGCGTGGCACCTCATATACAAGTGAAATACCTTCAATGTTATATTTATTTATTTAGTATGTACTTTGCAGAGCTTTATGTTCAGTACGTTTAGTGCAAAAACAACAAAAAAATTAAAAGCGCAAAGTACATATTAAATTTTTCTTTGTCCCAAAAACACAAATAAAGAAATTACTTCTCGGTGAGCTCGCCGATATCTACATATAGCACTTGAAACTTCGTTCGTATCGCCAAAAAAGCTTTCAACGGAGCACTCGTCAAGAAATGTGTAATATCAAAGGAGTTGCAGGAGCAATTGCATGTGAAGGGAGAAGGAATGTAGAGTCTTGTGTTTTTTGCTTTGATTCTTAACTGGTCAATGCGAAAAATTAAATATAGTGTGTCTGCAGACTCTTTAACATCGGCTAACAAAGCTTACTGAAGATATGACGGAGCTGTCATTGAAACTAGTATAAGCAGGTGGTTCCCCATTTTTTGTTCCATTACAATTGTTGGAGCTGTTTTCCATCAATTAATGCATTTTGCGCTTGTAATTTTTTTGTTGTTTTTGCACTAAAAGCACTCAACATAAAAGCTCTGCAAAGTACATATTAAATTTTGCTTCGTTTCAAAAACACAAATAATGAAGTTATATTTAGTTAGCTATGTCAGCAATCATAGCGAAATTCGGTATGTGTGGATGAAAAAGATTTTAACATTTTCCAACTGATTGACCTGTCGTAACATTGTGCACATGTGGAAGTTTTGAATGACATTGACTATGATTCTTATTAGTAAAATGGTGAACAAATATTTCATTTTATTTATGTATTTTTTGATACAATAATTTTTTACAAAGGATTTAACTAAAGTTCAAAATGCCATTTTAAACGTAATTCTAAAATATATAAAGTGTTGTGGGGTAACAACAGAATTTAATCATTAAATTTAGAAACACAATTTAATCAGGATATTTTTCACAATTATAAGATAAAAAATCAAGGTAAAAATATAAGAAAAATTACATTTAAGTTGAAGTAAATGAGTGGGAATACAGTATGACAATTATCATATAAGTAAAAAAAATCCTAAAACATTACAGTGTAGGTCTCAGCAAAATCTCGATTTCTAAATGATTGAAACTTAAAAGAAATTCTTTAACATTTTCAAAAAAGCGGATAAAATTCTTATAACACGAATATAAAACGGAGGCCAAAAGGTATCCGAGCAAAAGGAATTTCAACAACAGAGCGAAAGTTATTACGCAAGCTATAATTGTTAGAGACGCGACTATGCAAATAACCAGATCTAAGGTAAAATATTTTTAAAGCATCAAAATAATATCCTTGAGGAACACCCATATTAATGTGTTAAGAGTTGCTAAAACTGTTAGCTACTTTTACTTTTTGTGTTCTGTCCGTTAGATACGATTTAAGCCAACTATGTGTCAACACATATAAGTTGCATGCCAGTCATTGAATGGTCTGTTAACTGCGTATTCAGATTTAAGCCAGTACAACAGTTATTTAAAATGCTGTCAAAACGACAAAAAAGATGATCGAGGCATGAACCTGAAGTGACTCAAGTTGGTATATTTATATATGAAGTGAGGCTGTAACACGCCATACGCTCAAAATATTTATCAACTATAACGCATGAACGTAGAATATCTATATTTAGATCACCAACAATTGTAAGATTTATAGATTTTTCATTCTTCAAAAGGTTAGAGAACTCTGCCAAAAAAGAGTCAATAGGCACCAAATGCAGTCTGTATGCATAGATAAAGCTTAATTGTGAATTATTTAAACTGATTGTTACTTTTAAAACGTCAGCGCTTAACAGGTTATAGCTTACAAACTCACAAACGTATACATTACGTACAAATACTCCAAGTCCACCTGCTGAGTATCATTTGTATTTGCATAAAAAATTTAATTTGGTATTACAAAATCTTTTCTTTCATATGAATAAATCCATATTTCTGCCACAATAATTAAATCAGTGGGTTTTTTAGAGGCCTCAAGATTGCAAATTAACACGTCGAAGTTTTGCCGAAGGCTACGTATGTTTTGATGAACAATAAAAAAAATATACTGATCAGGATGATATTTTTTTAATGTTCTGCGTTCACGATTTTAACATGACTTCTTTATCCAAGTTGGCATGCAATAGTTTATAATGTATGTACATTAGACCTGCTCAAAAAAACTCATGTTCACAAGAAACACTTGCGCAGAAATCATGGATTTTTTCCTTATATATGGGCATAAAAAATGGCAGTAAATTTGTTTTCAGTACTTTCTTATGTGCACATCAGGAAAATAAAAACAAAATATTAAAAAAAGTTTTAAATAAGAAAAAAGTGCAAAGTTCTTTATTTTTAACTCAAATTCCGAAAAATTTAAAATATGCAACTCTGGTAGCAGCCCTAGGAGCTTTATTTTTAAATGAGGATATACTCGCATATGAATAAGTTTCCGAATTTTAAACATTCCCGAAGAATTCTTGAATTTCTTTTGTTTTTAATTGTTTCTTATTCACCTGCATATTAAAAATTACAGTTATTTCAATAGCCTCTTTCTAAACATGTAATTGAAAATTATCCTTACAATGAAACAATTTTTTACAAAACAATGATACAGATCAAAGTTTGAGTAAACTGTCTGTAAACTCTGTTTGCGCTGTTCACAGGTTTGATTATTGCGATCGAAAAAAAAAACACCCTAATATACACAAATACATTAGGGTGGTTATTTTGAAAATTTTGTATATACTTTAAGATTGGGCTAGATTTCAAGTTTTTGAAGACTCTAAAAAGGACGTGACACTGCCGTAATTTTTAATTTTTGAAGCGTCATGTCTCGCAATCGATGCAAGATATTGGATAAAATTTGGTCTATGAATGTATATTGTCAATATTACTCTTGACCGTCATTTACATAAATAAAAAGATTTGAGATGATACCCTTGAAAGCAGCTATCAGTATACTGGAAAGTCAATGAAGTGCGTGGCATCGCCCACAATGTATATTAACGTTATAACAAGATAAATAACAACGTAATTGTTGTTTGTTTAATTTAATATTCAATACAAGGTCTGTATCTTCCGAAAAAAATTGGTAAATATTTATAAAGTTTTACCAAAAAAAAGTGTGTCATCCGGAAAAAATGTGGTGGTTGAGAGAAAAAATGAGAGTAAAAAGACAGCTAATCACTTCCCCTCCAAAAAAAGTTTAATTTTTCACCCAGACAAATTTCTGTGGCTAAAACTTGAAGACCGTCAAAATCGTAGGCAACGAGACTAGAGACTCACTTTTGACAAGCGAGGGAAAGAAAATTACCTGTCTCAATTGTATTTGCCCAATACTTGCCTCATAAAATATTTTTCAGTACTTTATTTTTTATCACTTGTTAAAAGGTTGTGTTAAGAAGGAGCAACATCACAAATCACAATACCAGATAATTCTTTTTGAAATATTGTTTTTCGATGAGCATAGTTTTAAAAAAAAAAATTGTAAATGTCATTTTGGTAAATTTAAACCTTACGGCAAATCTCTTATTTTTATACTAAGCAATAGTTTTAAATTGCACTTTATTCGCTTAAATAAAGTCTGCAAATAAATATTGTGGCTCAAATCTACTTTGGGATATATTGGCATCGGAAATTACAAATATAGTTTTTTTAAATTTACTACTTCTTGAAGGCCTTGCACACATTTTAATTTTTTAAGGAAAATTTTGAACAAGATCTAGAAATTTTAATAAAATATTGGTAATTATTCAAAAAATGCTACACGTTAAATAACCTTTCGTATGACATCTTAATTTTGAAAATCGATCCAGTGATTTTCAACGTTTATCGATTTTTTGAAAAGCTTTATCGCCGACTTCCAATGTCTACCATCTCCGAAAGTAGAAGCGCGTCCCCAACTTCTGATTCCATATTCGCTTCTTAAGTAAACTTATGCTCAAGATATAGATATCAGGTCCTATTTATCAATAATATTATCAAAAAGGTTTCACTTAGCTTGCATTCAGAAACGGTCATGCAACTATGACACAGGTTCTAACTCCTGAACTCTGTCATTATTTGCTTACTAAAATACGCTCAACTTTTTTGACAGTTTTAATTTTTTACCCATTTTTGTGTATCATCCGAAAATTGTGGTGATTCGACTAATGAGAGAAATTTCAGCTTTTACTCTCTTGAAAATCTCGATTTTACACTTTTAATTTTTTACCAAAAAATCCGGATGATACAGACGTGAAATACCTATGGCATTTCTACGTGCTTTAGGTCCATTTCATAACCAAAAGTGTTAACACCTATGAAAGTGTTTTTAATGAAAAGCGACCTGATTGCATCAGTTGACGTGGCAATTCTCATTGGCCTCGGACGCCAGGTTTGGGAGGCGGCAAAATGGTCGTGAAATATATCTCATTTTACTAGGGTTTTTGAAAGTCAAAAGCGAGGCTTTTTTTGGAAAATAAAAATAGTTTGATGTCTTGAATTTTAATGTGTAGGTGGAGATTTTCGTGAATCTAAAGTGAAAGTATCTAATTTCGTTAGAGTTTTTGAATGTCCAAAGTGAGGACCTTTTTTTGTTGCTTGGAAAAATATTTCAATAATGGAAAATTAATACTTTTTTGGTAGATATGGGTCGGCGTTGCACCTTTCCCCCTTAGCGCCAAATATGCCCTGTACGCCTCTGGAGGTGTGTTAAAAAAAGGTTGAAGCTAATATTGAAAAAATTTCTAACGCCAATTTTATTCAATTTTTATTTTCAGATACATCGAAAAATGGAAGTCTCACTAAAATTTCTTCAAAAAAAGTGTGTAAATGCAAGTTGAATTCCTGTAAATGTAAACTAAATAGAGCCAATATAATAAGAACAAATTTTACACCCATTTTAACAGGATTGGAATATTAGATGATGACACAAAATGTAAATTGATATTTAATAAACTTCAAATACTATAACTGAGTCAAAATTTTTATCATAGAGTTCAAAAATTTGGATAAGTATGAAGGTAGAAAAATTGAATATTTTATTATTTACAAAGAGTTTCTTCATTTTCATAGCAGTTATATATATTAATTAAGCACAGTTCTATACAATACAATAGTTTAAGATATATTCTACTTAGGCCAACCCAGATGGAAAATTATTCGTTCAACTTATAAGCTAGTAAGAATTTTTAAATTTTTGTTCCAGTAATTCCTAGCACGTGTGTGAGTTACTCAGCTTAAAACAATGATTGATTTACTCAACAATTTTCGTCACTTGCAAGTTATACGTGAATTTGTCGGTGTGTTAAATAAATAAATTTACCAAAATGCCAATATAATACAGACTCAAGTTAACATGAGTATTTAAAAAACATCCTTTATCCGAATTTTAAAAATAAGGCAGGTAGAACTGATAACCATTTAAAAACAAGACGTTAACGGAGACATCAACGAAGAATAAATAGATCAATAATTAAAATTTCTTCTTGTACACGAGTTTTAAATTAATGATCACCATTGTTCTAAATTTTATCCTTTTCCATTCATTCATGGGACCTCTTCGGATTTTAAATGTTTAGTTTAAAAATAAACGCACAGCTAGACAAGCGGTCTTTGTAAACAAATTTGATTTTACGTTACAATCGTATATATCTTACTATCTTACATACATATGTATGCATGTTTATTATTGAAGGTGTTGCTTGTTGAGTAAGTTCCCAAAAATCAATTGCATTATTTTTCTATCTGCACCTCTGTGTCTATCACTCTATTTATCTTTATTTTCGCTATTTCTAACCCTTAATTTATTTATTTCATGTTAAAGCAAACCTATTCCTTGCATAAACGATAAGCATTGTATCTAAGTAGCTATACTACTTTACAAAACCTAGAAAACGTCACTGATAAGTTTTTCTAAACTTTTTGGTCCTAAGCCACGCTCATATTAGAACCAATCTTTTTTTACTATAAAAAAAATTATCATCACTCGGTTTTTTATAAAAATCAGAGCATTTCAGAAATTAAAAATATTTTTTAGTTTAGTTCAAATGGAATAATCGAAATGCTTCCTTAGTTTTCTGATATTAAGATGGCACATTAGGATGGTAAGAACTGAGGTATTGTTGGTATGTACTAGAACGGGGCACTTGATGTTAACGACCTTTGGAACAAAAAAATAGGTCTACTCGAGACAAAAACATTGATATATCATACTTGAAGATCAAAACATTAATTTCAATGATATATCGAAAAGTATATAGTTTCGTCTTCTGCTAGGAAGAGTCATCAGTAACTTCTAAGCCAATGAGCCACGTATTTCTTGCTCTAGAAACGTTTCCACGATGATTTAGGAAGACCACGTTTCAATGCTTGTCTTCAGACTACCATTGGTGATTTCAACAAAGTGTGCCAAATCCATTTCCACTTTTGTCCTAGTTCATCAAATTTTCGAAATTCGGCGAAGACAATTGTTGGTGAACATTTGTATATTATGTAGCAGTATGCTGTTTGTTAACCAGGTTTCACAGCAGTACAAAAGAACTGGTTTCACGTTTGACTCAAAGACCTTGAGCTTCGATGTCGTTGATAAAAATGAAGACAGCCAAATATTACGAAGCTGAGCAAAGGTGCCTTTCGATTTATTGATTCTGGCACACACGCTTCCCAAGTAAGTAAAGTTATCCACTTCTTCCATACTAGATTTTCCCATCATGAAACTATTGTTGCTACTGGTTGGACGGATAGACAATACGCTTTTTGTTTTATTAATATTGACTTTCAGACTTACTTTTTCCGAAGAGCTGACGGCATTGATGGTAGGATGGTAGGAACTGAGATCTTGTGGGTAAGTACAAGAACGGGGCACATGATGTTAATGACTTTTCAATCAAAAGCTTGGTCTACTCAAAACAAAAATATTGATATATCTTACTTTAAGATCGGACTATAAATGCCGAAGATATGATAAAAAACTTATATGCACTACCACTATTTTCGCCCAAAAAACAAACATTTTTTTTCGAAATTACCTTCCAAAAATGCTTCGGATTTGATGGTGTACGGCGAACTTTTTTCCTGGTACGGTCTAATATGTAATGTAATATCATTAAAAATCAGAAGATATGGAATTTAAAAAAAGCTCTAAGGATCTATTTTGTTTTACAATATATCGACTCAAAATTGTATCCCAAATAAACCCCGATCAAAGTTTTTGTTGATACTCACTTTTATTAAAAGTTGGTTAAATCCCACTGTGTTTGCATAGTGAACTTGTTGGTGGTGCATTAAAATATGGGTAGGAAAACCAAATTTTTTTAGGGTTTTTTGAAAGAAAAAAAAAAAACACAACTTACAAAAGAGATTTATTTGAACAGATTAAAAAACCTTCCCAACAAAAACTTAAATAAATTTCCACAAGTTTTGACATGGGCACAAAAGGTTTCAGAAGGTATTTAGCTGGGAAAAATTTTGGAGCCAGTTAACCTTAGCAACGTTTCGAATTTTTTATGTTTCTTCCTAAATAAGGCATTAGGGTGAAGAAAAGGCACCCAAAATAATTTTTATCCCAATTTTTGACGGTGCAATATACATACATATGTACATTGGGGTTTTATGTTTAAGGTGCTGTTGCTTAAAAAATAAGTTTATGATATGAAGAAAAAGTTCGCGAAAATTCAGCTCTGTACCTCAACTGTATAAGGTGGCGCCGAAGCCTGGTAGTTTTACATGTAAATTGTATAGAAAAATTATTTTTTGCTAAAGAGCTATGAGTGAATAGATGATTAATGTTGTTGGACTGAAGAAGGTCGTTTTTCAATTAATTTTTTCAAAATACCGTGTAGACAATTAGAGGAAGGCAAAATAACAAAAAAACAGCATTAATGCTCCTTAAATCACAAATCGCAGACTAAATAACTTCAAAATGCTGTTTCCTTCGTTTCGTGTTTCTGCTGAAAGGACATTTACACTTTGAGGTGACGATATATAGAAATACGAACCTTTCAAAAGTTTGAAAACTTCCATTAAAAATTATCTCAAAAAATTACTATTTCTTCACCATAAAAAAAGCAGTTCGGAGTCTTTTAGGAATTGTAAAATATTCACATGGAAAGGTTATAAAGATAGAAGATAATTTTCAGCAGCATTTTTTTGAGTGTTCACAATTAGTTCAAATCTACGAGTTTTCAGATTCATATTTCTGAGTGCTTAAAAATTTTTTATTTGGGGTATTAGTATGTTATACATTAACAATAAATACTTACACGCAAAAGCCAAGTGAGAACGGATTCTCTGTATGGGACGAATGAATTTTTCTTAGAATTGGATAGAGCAGCAATCACTTTACCCAGCGTCAAAAGGCTCTTGTTGATGCTGACACCCTCGCGTAGGCGATTAACATTTGCGTCAGACGCACTTATTCGCTCACTGCCTGCCAAGTCCACTAAGCTGATTTTACTGCGACGCATCTTCTGAATTTGTTCACTATCTTTTACTGACTTATCTGTTGATCTATCGATCTCAGAGATATTTAGCAAAATATTAAAAATAGAATGAGACCGCGAACTTTTTTCGTTCATGCCTGTAGCAGCGGTTGCGCGTTGTGAACTGCCGACGGCCAACCAATTGCGCAGAGCTCCGTAAGAATTTACACTATGGACACTTAAGTCCACAACGTAAGGGCCCCAAATCGGATGTTCACGCACTTTTAATGCACTGCGCTGTAACGGAGTTGTACCACCACCTGTGGCGCATAAAGTCTCAACATTCGAAACACTCAGAAGATCGTGAATTCTTTCATTGAAAATTTCAAAATAACTAACTTCGACTTCAGCTTGCAGTCGATCTGCTTGCTCGTTAATACGTCGAAAAAGTTCGTGGCAGAAACGTGGAATGATTCCTGCTTCGGAATAGCGCAGTGAACCTTCATGATCATCCAAAGTATCTATGCCCATCATGCTATAGGACTTACCGGAGCCTGTTTGCCCATAGGCAAACAGACATGCGTTATATCCCTCGAACGCCCGATCGATTAGGGGAAGAGCAGTCTCTACGAACACCTTTTCCTGTGTGGCATATTCTGGTTTATCTGGGTGGCAAGATGAAAAAACGTGATCATAGCTGAAGGTGTGCGTCACGCCGGCTGAGTGGTCAGCACTTGTACCGGTGTGGATAATCAGCTCTTTTGTACCACGCAACTGTACGACATTGGTTACTGAAGCTCGAGTGCACTCAAGCTCGTTGAAAGGGCGAACGCGAACTGCAACAGTCATGTTGCTAATTTCAGTTTTGCGATCGTCGACTCCGTCTGTACTTACAGTGGTGGACAGCCCTTTGCGTGCGCTGTTCGGGGTCGTTGCTGGTGTAATTGGCTTTATGGAACGGAAAAGTGAGGACGGGGTGTAACATGCATTCACTGCAGTTGATTTCAATCTTGCTTTTGGTGTTAAAGCAGTGTTAGGCCTACTAGAGGAATCATGCTGAAGCATTGAGTTTTTTGAAGATTTACAAAAGGCATGGTTTAAGGGATATTTACACTCGTCAGCAAGCGGTTTGTTTTGTTTGAAAGACGTCGGGGCATGCTGTACCACAGTTTCATCACGTTGCACCGGCACTTGTATTAATTGATTCGGTGTTGTTCCTTTGATAACATTTTTGTTCCTCACAATATTATGATTTTCATTTATCTCCATAATCACTAATTACGTTTTCTAAGATTTACAACAATACTTTTTTGATTCATAATTTAAAATAAACCCGCGTTACACAAATTGCTATACAATTGACACAGTAAATTCCAATGACATAAATGGCACGAACTTTTATAAAGATGAGATGGAAGAGTTGTGTTTAATGGTCACCTTCATTTTAGTCATGATACAATTAGTTTATAATATCAAGACGTATACGCAAACTCAATTAAGAACTGCTGAGAAATTGTAAGTATTTTTGACATTTCAACGGAGACGGACGAATCCTTATTCACACGACAGCGAACTTGTCCATCGACTCACCACACCCAAGATTGAATAATATAGGTTACTGGAAAAAAATGCTGCTTCTTCTAAACCTATATTTGATGCTAAGTTTTATCAGTTTTTTTTTCGTATTTTGCTCTGAATATAAATTTTGACACTCAGGCTTTCTGAAGTTCAACATCTTTAGATATGGGTTTGACAGCTTGGGAAGAGTTATGATATACAATCATGACCACAAAGACGAAGTTATACCGAAATACTAGGCCTGTAACTCACTGCAGCAAAACTGCTTTTATTTTGAGGTTCACGTAGAGTGCGCTAACTGAGACAATTTTTTTCGAGGCGAATCGCGATCTTATGATATAATCAGAAAAATGAAATTCACGAAGAAGGTCTCGTTGTGTGTTCTGATTGAACGAACACAAGGAAAAAAAAACCAAAACAGAAAAAAAAACACTGTATTCATCCGATTTGGAGAGATAGCATTAAAATTCAAGTTCAATAATGCATTTGGTAACTTGCACTTGTTCAACTAAAAAATCATTTTAATATTTTTGTCGTCAATTTTCTTTTTTTCCATTTTTAATTCGGGCCAGAGATTTTGCGAAGTCGTTCACCGATTACCACGAATATGCAAAGATTCGAAACAAAACTTTCAAATGAGAGCATCTCATATGATTATTTCATACCGAAACAGTTTTGTTTTGCAAAAGTTCCACGGCCTCAGCACAAAAAGTTTTGTGTTTGTCTTAAAACACAGTGAGCGCACATCCCATTGTCGCAGTGAGTTATAGGCCTTATACGGTGAACAGAATTGGGATCTGTCGGGAAAGCGGCAACGATTACTCGATAATTCTAGATGCCTTTTAATAGGATTAAAAGCTTCAGCAAATAGAATATTTTATCGCTTTTTTTTTTTGTTTGATATTTTTTTTGGGGTTGTTGATTGCACCATGCTTTAGGAGCTTTAGCGTTTACACTTTATCGTTTCTCCAAGAGCCCTAAGGAGTTATGAGCTTTTTTTTAATTTGTGTTTTTGGAACAAACCCTTTTTTTGGAAACTGTTCGCACTAACTATGCTGATAATGCACCAATAAAAATGTTTTATAAAATTAGTTCCAGTAATATTTCCGATTTTTCTATCTCTAAAAATACATACAAGTCTTTATAAAATATTGTTTATTAATATAATTTTAAATTATATATAAAAATAAATTAGTTGTTTCTAGTCTGTAAGGATGTCTATGCAAAGGCTTAAATAAATAAAGAATGAACGTTCCCTAAGTACAATATATTAGAATAGTCTTAACAAACTTTTTCGTATATATAAAATTAGTTTTGTTTTTGTATCTCTGACAGCTGTGTAGACTCTTTTCATGCATAGGAACAGAAAAAATGTCATATATTTTCCTTTGAGGCATAATTCACAAAAAACAGGCATAGTGATTCACTGAAATTAAAAGTTTTTAGAAAAAATCACAGGCGAAAAACAAAATATTTTCAAGATTTTGACATTTGTTGAGGAAGAAAATAATAGAGAAAGAGGCTACATTTCGCAATACAATAAACATGTTAATTGAATCATGATTTTACTATATGAAGTTACTGCGAAAAAGATGCTGCTTCTTCCAAAAGTAGGTCTAGTGTAAAATTTTATTAAATTATTTTTCGTTTTTTGCTTTGCATATCAATTTTGACTCTCCAGCTTTCTCTCTCTCTCTCTCTCTCTCTCTCTCTTACAAGATGCCAGTCATTACGAAAGGCATATATAGGCGTGGGAAAGGACCACCATAAACACTAGGTTTTCCTTGTAGTCCTTATCGTAGTGGTACAAAAGCGAATGCCTGTGTTAGGGCTGCAATAACCCTTGGTACGTACTAGTGAGTATGAAAGTACGTATATCTGCTGAGTTGTAAAAATGTTGCTGAAACGAGATTTTCTATTTTTCTTTTTTTAATATATATAAATACAAGTTAATACTGAATAGTATAAAGTTCTTTAAGTATTAAATTTTAAAATTTATGTTCGATTTTCTTTTTTTAAATATATTTTGAAATATAATTTTAGAAACGAATCTTAGACCCTCTTATTTTGGCTCATTATTTTATTTTTCTTTTTTAATGGGGTTTAAGTTTTGGCCATTTTTTATATTAAATTGATATTTTGTCTTTGTTTTTTCTTGTCTAAAATTTTTTTTTTTTTTAAATATTAATTATTTTTCCTTTTTTTCTTAAATCGTTATAAGAAATGTATTAAATAAGCGAGTATATAAATTTATACATAAGGATATGTACATTGGTTACAAAAACGGATAAAAATAAAACTTACAATCTAGATGTGTACTTCCGATTTGAGCGATATGAAGTAATTGTATTATCCAAGCAAAGTTTTGATATTTACAGAACGTGTTGATGGCTTCTGCTAAACTTCAAATTTAATTTCTTTGAAAAAGAGACAAATTGAATTAAATATAGTGATATTATTTGATTTAAACAGGTCAAGTGCAGAGACACCAGCATCACGCATCACTCTCAGCAGCCGTGATCTGACGACTTGATTTAAAATGGGGCAATTAAATAAGAGGTGTTGTATTGATTCAGGATCACCGCAGGGACAAATATTGCTATCAGCAATATTGATTTTGTATAGATGATCTTTGCATCTGGTATGGTTGAATTTCAGCCTGTTTATAATCGTAATAAATTTACGAGAAAGACCAAGGTTGTAAAACCATGGCCGCTTGCCAATAAAAGGTGCGATGCTTTGCAGGTAACGTCCAAATATAGATGAGCTCCAACGTGACTGCCAATTTGCAGTTTCCACAGCTCTATCATTGGATCTAATGTCCAGAAGGTTAACAGGTAGAAGCGATGATTCCAGCGCTGGCGGGTGATTTGAGGCCACCTGGTCTACGTACTCGTTGCCCTCAATGCCCATGTGACAAGGCACCCATAAAAGGTGGATCTGTTTTCCCTTGAGTTTAGACTCATACAGGAGCGTTTTAATATGAAAGATGTATGGATGTGTTTTATTATTGCATATGCCAGAAATGGCCATAAGCACTGACTTACTGTCAGAGATAATAAGAAATTTGTGGGTGTCTTGCACAGAGATCATGTTTATAGCCTCAATGATTGCAAAGGCTTCAGCCGAAAAAACAGATGCAACCGGGCTTAGTGGGAAGTGTGCTTCAATATCAATGTTTGGTATCCATATACCACTGCCAACAGCACTGGTAGTCTTTGAACCATCTGTGAACACTCTTACAAAGTCCTTTCGGCGCATTACAAAATTATTGTATAGGCTGTCTATTTTTGCGGCTGTAGTTAGAGATTTAACCACTGGGAGGAAAGTTACCACCGGTCTGTATAATAAAGCCTCAAAAGGTGTAGCAAATATTGGGTGTTTATTATGAGTTACAAATGATATTTTCTGCTTTTTCTCTAGAAATTTTTTTTTTAAAAAAGAGGAGCATTAGAAAAGTATAAAATTTCAGAAATGAAAGGTTTTGCAGGATGATGGTTAATAGAGAGAATTTTGTTTATGAAGCCTTCAGATAGAAAACTTAGACGCTCTGTCAGTGGCATAACATTTGCCATCTGTTCCAATCCAAGGGTATGCGTAGAGACCATAGCTCCGAGTGAAATACGCAACGCTTTCCACTGAACTCGTTGTAGTTTTAATAAGTCTTTTTTGGTGCAGTCAAGGAGTAAAGGAGCCATATGTTCCAGTTTGGGTCTAATCAGCCCTGGGACACTCCGCAAAGAGAACGTAATACGTTGATGTAGTGAAAGCAGTTACTTACTATGCGATCAACATGATGCCTGGACGAAAGCTTCCTGTGAAAAGTGAATCCAAGGAAGTTGAAGACGTCCACAAAACTCAAGTTATTGGTTCCCAGTCGCAGTAGTGTGATGGCTGTGGAGCTGATATTTCTTTTATTGGAGAAAATCATGGCTTTTGATTTGCTAGCGCACAGATTTAATTGTAGCTGTGAGAGATGCTCACTAACATCTGAGAGAGCATTTTGAACAGACGATCTTGCCCGGGAAACATCAGAGTGTGAGCTGAAGATGACAATATCATCAGCATACCCCAAGATATAAGCATTGTCATAATATTTACCAAAAATTTCATCTATATATATGTTAAAACAGATAGGGCTCAGAACACAACCCTGTGGAACACCCGTAAAGGAGTGCCTATTGACGAAACCATCGTCGCATTGTATATAAAGGTCCTTGAATTGGAAGAGACAGTAGATAAAGTCACAGAATTTGTTGGGAATAACAAGTAAATTCAGTTTAGACCATAGAAGCCGAATGTTAACATTATCAAAAGCCCCCTTAATGTCTAAGAAGACTGCCACAACACTTTTACCCCTTAGAAATGCAAGATGTATGGCTGACCAAAGTGTGAAAATATTGTCGGCAGTGGATTTCCACTTTTTAAAACCGGCTTGCATATTACTCAGCTTACCATGTGATTCAAGAAACCACTCAAGTCGAGTGTAAAGTATGCGCTCAAAGATTTTTCTGAGTGAAGCCACAAGCGCTATAGAGCGATACGAAGAGGCAACAGAGGGCAAGCAGTTTTTCTTTTTGAGAGGCATTATTTTATATTGAAACCAGCAATATGGCATGTATCCACTGGAAAGAACGTCGTTGAACATACCAAGCAATTTGTGTTTATGCTCACTACTGAATAATTTAAGATGTTGGTTACGTATGCCATCAATACCAGGAGCAGTATTTTTGGAGTTCAAATCGCTCTGTCTAGTTCTGTATATGTCATAGGAAGGAGGAGAAAATGGTCATTATGAACCGAGCGGGAAAGTATAAATTTAAAGTGACCAATAGGACCAGCCAATATATCACAAAACTCGGTGATGCACTCACTGATGCCCGACAAAAAACTAGAGATGCCTCCCTTGAAGCATCTGACTGCTTTCCACAACTCAGCAACGGTCATGTTGCCATCAATGCGTTCACAGAATCTTTTCAAGCCTTTCCGCTTTTCAGCTCTGAGAATATACTTATACTCCTTCCTAACTTTCATAAGGATAACAAAGTTATTTCTTGAAGGACAATTTTTGAATTTTTTAAGTGCAAGTCTGAGGGTAGCGCTTATTCTGTTGCACTCTGTATCCACCAGGGGTTAGGTGAACGTATTCTATGCTTAGTACTTTTTTTGATGGAGTCATAAAAGTTCTGAGTGAAGATGTCAAATCTACTGTCAGGGGTAACGCAGTTGAGATTAGTGGAGTTAAATATTTCGTGAAGCTTTTTATTCAGAAAACTTTTTCCTATGAATCTAGGGATTGCTTCAAACCCTACAAATCACCAGGACCTGACGGTGTAACACCAGTTGAACTGCAACGAACTATTCGTTTAACTATACCATGGTTGGTAGCTATTTTCAAAGGCTGTCTTAACCTCTCCTATATTCCTCTAGCTTGGAGGTTGACCAAAGTCATCTTTATTCCAAAAGCAGGGAAGAGCTCTTACATAAATCCAAAGGATTTTAGGCCAATAAGTCTTTCTTCCTTTCTTTTAAAAACATTGGAAAGACTTATAGAAATGTATATTCGAAGCAGTATCAAACCTGATCTGCTGTCCAACTCTCAGCATGCCTACACGAAAGGCAGATCTATAGAAACTGCACTCCACACACTAGTGGGTAGTATCAAGAAATCCTTTGCACATAAGGAATTTGCCCTGACAAACAGAACCATTACCTCCAATCTTGGCATATCCAAGACAAATAGGTTCGTTTGCAGAGGAACGCCGCAGGGGGGCTTACTATCTCCTCTACTATGGAATCTGGCAATAAACAAGATGCTTATGTCACTAAACAGGCACGGCTGTAGAGCTGTTGCCTATGCGGATGATGTAGCACTAATTGTCGTAGCACTTGGGTCGTTTTTATTTGATGACCTGGATGACCTTAGACATGTCAGTATAGGTCAGCTATTTAGTTTCATAACGAATTCTGGCTGGTTCAACGAGAGGGTATAGTAAAACACCCTGTGGTATCACAACGGATAATGTTTGGTCTAAGTGAGTCAGTTTTTTTTTGTAACTGACTGCCACTCCTACCTAACCTAACCTAGGGATTGCAAACTTGGTGAAACTTTTTAGGACGGGAGTGAGCTCAAGAGTGGTCTCAATAATGCAGTGTGTGCTGCCCAGCGATTCCCTTATTGTTCTCCAAGTCGAGTGCAACCCAAGATTGCCCGTGCAAAAGGTCAAATCCAGGCATGAAGTGGTTTGGCCAAAGTGTGTGGGTTCACCATTGTTTAAAAGTAGTAGGTTGAAGTCCTCGATAAAATCCATAATTTTCCTTCCCCTTGAATCAGTAGCGGTACTTCCCCAACATAAGTTGTGCGCGTTAAAATCACCACAAATTATGAGTGAAGAAAACGTTATACTGCTTAGAATTCTACACAAGTGAGAGGTATATATATTGCAATTAGGTAGAACGTAAAACGATAGAATTGTGAGAGTACCTTTGCTCGTGGAGACTTTGCAGCCACAGACTTCTATAAAATTGGATGGAGATAGAATGTTAAGGGGTTTAACTTTAAGTGTTTTATCGTACACTATAGCTACACCGCCACCGCGGGTAGCAGACGAAGGTCGTTCAAGCCTAACCAAGTCAAAATTTTTGAAAGAAAAAGTGTCAGAAGACAATAAAAAGGCCTCGGAAAGACATCCAGTGGATATGCCATTATCACAGAAATATTGTTCTAATAATAATTTTTTGAGCGATTTTCATTGGAGAAGTTAACATTTTTAAGAATAGCACTGAAAATAGGTTTCAGGCCGTCTTTCCGGATAGCTCCTACTTTGTGGTTTTCCACACATAACTCCTTGATGATGGCTTCGATGAAGGGTTTTATAACTTTAACTTCTTCTACACTGGAGGTGTTACCCAGACCTTTGATGGCTGTCTCAATGTAAGCAATATCTGCAGTCTGCTCAGGAAGAACATAACTAACAGCCTCAGTGACACGCACTGGTGCCAATTCACCGTTTCAGATTCAGCTATATCAAGACCTTGTCGCTTGACAGGTATGGCAGAGGGTACTCATCAGGGGAAAAAGAAAAAGATTTGTTATTTCCAATGCTGGTCAGAACACTAGCATTGGGATCTGCATATGTTGAAGAAGAGAATTTAATAGCTTTAGGTTTAAGTTTATTAGCTTTATCAACTTTTTTTTGAAAAAATTGTTATAGACTGGGCAAGAAGTTGCATTGGCTTGATGAGAGCCATTACAATTAATACATTTTAAGGTGCAGACCACCGAATCGTCATGTTGTACACCGAACTTAACACACAAGTGATGCGTGCGTCTGCAGCCCCTCTCAGTGTGGTTGTATCTCCAGCACTTCCTACATTGTAACACATTATCGCGATAAATGTTGACAGGGAAATTAACACCCCCCACAGACAAATGAGAAGGCAACATCTTGCCAGTCTCGGATAACGTAGTTGTCCGAGACTGGCGCCAGACGAATCTCTTCTAAAAAGGCGTCTCACCTCAGCCAATTTGCAATTGGTAGAAATGGGACCAAAATGCGACATATTCTTGGCAAATCCTTCGTCAAATATTTCACCTTCACTGTATGAAGTCAGAATTGGGACAACCCCCTTGACTTCGCAGAGTTCAGATGGAATAAAGACGATATAGGCACCTAGCAAGAAAACATCCTTAGCAATCTCATTTGCAGTTTCACTTCTCTGAGCAATAATTTTAACCTTTTTTTTGGATAAGAAAAAAATATCCAAGTCCTTATATTTAGCATAAATATGCTTACCGATATTTAGAACATTAAGAGAATTATTGTCCCTTGACTGAACAATAACCTCAAATTCACGTGCAGAGTTGGAGTCTGCATAAAAACGCGGACGAGGCGCCCTAACCTCATTTTTACCATCATTGTCCGCAGCGCGAACAATGCGGTCTTCGGGGTAAACCATTTTAGTTTTTTTTTTGCAATGCACTATGGCAGAGCACAGTCGAAAGAAAAAGAAAGTATTTTTTTTGCACAAGTGCTGTGCAAATTTATAAGCACTAATGCGTGTGATGCGCTCAAATGTGAGTTTCAAATATATCAAATTTATAAAAATCAAATTACTTACATAAAGACTGCAAAATGCAATTCAAAAAAATGGCCAAAATGGCGTCCAACAACAATTATTCTTGTTTGGAACACATTTTCAATCCATTAGTTTAACTCTGAATATTATGTAACGACACTGTCCTTTTAAAAGGACAGCTGTCATAAATGAGTGAAATGTGGCTTTATGGACATGCATTTATGTACAGCTTTTATTGGAGAAAACTATAGCATATACGAAAATCTTACTTAATACGAAATGTGATTTTGACCTAAGTTTTATAATAAAATTCAAATTTATAGAAAAAAAATCTTGGCACTATCTGGGTTAATGACCTAAGTTTTATAATAAAATTCAAATTTATAGAAAAAAAATCTTGGCACTATCTGGGTTAATGTACATGCTGTGCTTGCGTTAAAAATTTTTCATTTGATTTAAATTTTCTTAAATCCAATTGTATTCCTTTATTGAATTCTTTTAATATTTTATTTTAGGCTCTAAATATGTTTACCCTAACGTGACCATATGATTTTCTTTTCGTGGAGCAAGTCCAAGTTTTTTGTTTTCTATTCTGCGCGGTCCACGTTTTCATTGAAAATCAAACATCTTATTTTGTTAGGGTTTTCGATGGAAGCGGGGTATTTTGTATTTTTTAGTATATACAAACAATTAATAAATATCTTACTTTTCTTAAAAATATTTCCAAATATCTGAATTGCTACGGTTTCCGGGATGTGAAAGTATTTTTCTTTTTTTAGTACATAAAAACAAACGAATCTTCAAAAAAGTTTCATCAGCTTTTTCCTGCTCCGCGTTTTGGTGAAAAGTTTCTGGCCACTTTAGTTTACCCCATCAATTGTCTTAAGATATTTTGTTTTTTGTCAGGTTCATTCGCCAGTTGCTTTTTAGACAATTTGAATGTATATCACTGTTTCGTATTATAGATCTAGTTTCTCGATTATACTTTTGTTTAAAATCTAAACAAAGTAAATTAAATTAAAATTAAATAAAACTGCATCATAACAAAAATAAGTAAAGTAACGATTTATATGTGGTGCGATTTTTGTATAATAATCGCATTCACAATATGAATGAATAATGAAAGCAAGCATGAAGTCGTATGACTTGCTCTCATAAGCTCATACGTATCAACTTGAGAAAAAGTCATATTAATTATTTTGATTTTCATACGACCTGGTCGCTTAGGGCTGTACACACCATCCTTCATGCTGTCCAAAATGGCTTGACAAACACGCTGTCAAACATCATTTGCAGAACAGTTTTTAGGCATACACATCACTTGCATGACTCACTTTTCTTCTTTACATTTTATTTTGCGGAGGGTTTGCTTCCTGTAATAATAAAAATCAATTGTTTTCAGTTCCCTAAAAACGAAGAATTTAGGAAACCTGAATTGTGAAAATGCCAAAGGCTCGAGACATAGATGTTGTCGGCGCCCGAGCCTGATCTTTCACTATTCTTAATTATCTTAAGAGCTATAAGTTAGCAAAAACATAAAGTGTTTATATATTTATGAATGCTTCAACCGTAGCATTTCCTTCAATTTCTTTAAAAGTAATTCATATTACTTTTGTTTTGCATTTCGGTTTTTGTATTTTTCGCATTTTTATCTCCAAATTTCTGGAAAACTTTTATAAAGTTCAACAACATCTAGCCAAAACTTATTACACTAGTTTACACTAGACAATTAAATTGAGTATCTTTAGCTCGAGCTATGAATTTTAAAGAGAAAAGAGGTCGAACAAAATAGAATTTAACAATCTTAAAGACTGTACCATACAAAAAATGTTATTAAAAAATATATTAAGCGGGAAAAGGGACACATGAAAAGTGACCTCTCATCAGTGGAACAAGAACACAAAACTTTTTTGTTACGATTAGTCTCAACAAATTGTCGAAAAAATTAATATATTCAGAAAATGTGGCATTAGAGTTACTCATTCAATCGCTCCTAACGTTGTCATTGTGTGGTTTCTTCTAGTTTGTCTTAATTTCTCCGTAAAAGTATCAGTTTTATGTGTATGGAGTAAAATTATTTTTTTTTTTTATTTTATTTCCATTTTTTCGTGGCCACAGAATGAACTGAAAGATCTGATTTTTTTAAAAATCTGGCTTGTATTCATCAATATTTTTTGAACTACTTATTCAATAAGCGATGTAATTACACATGTTTGTATCCATGGAACATAAGAAAAAAATTGTTTTGTTAAGTAGTGTTATTATTCACGGACGCCGTCGATGTTCACTCCATGAAATTTTATTTGAAATGAAAAATTTGCACTAGGCTTGACAGCCAACGATCACACAAGTTGCACGCATGGACAAGCCAACAGAGAAATCAAAAAAATTTTAAATCCATCCATCCAACATGACTGTCAAGTGGCTGGTCAAACCGTTCACATGATCATATATTGATGTTTGTCTAGCCATGTAGGACAGCACGAAGGATGGTGTGTACTGCCCTTATGACTTCTGTTTCTTATACTAACCCTAAGGCGCTACGACTTTTTATCCGACCTGTCAAAGTCGGCAGAATAGTCGTAGCGTCTGATAACGCTATAACTTATGACAACACTGCATAGACAGCGTTTACACGAGGAAACTCTTCAAAGAAAGTTTCCCTGTCTGTTGGCAAGAAGGGAAAAACGAAAGGGTGGTGTACAGAATTTGTCGTACACGCGAAATCCTTTTCGTTGAATTTACGTTTGCTGTGGCGGGTTGACGCAGTAATTGCTTTGAAATTTTCTTGCACAAACAAATTCTAGTTTCCGTGTGTAAACGCAAAAGAAATTCACAAAAGAGAGTAGACAAGAATTTCTCAGACTGAATTTGCTCGTGTAAACGTTGATATACATTGTTTTCATATTTTGACACTAGAGCTGTACAGTTTTTCTGTTGATTTTGTTAATCGAAAATCTGTTTCTTACATCGCTTAATAATTTGTGACGTGTCGTTCTTTAGCTTAAGTATTTTTTAATCACTTGATTCCTTAAGAATCGTGTGACGTCGCCCGATATCCAGGAAGCGAGACTAATATCACAGGAAGATTAACTATGCATGTGCATATTGGAAAATCACTTATAAAATGTTCAATATTTGCAACAATTTTCGTTGTCCTGATTTTGGCGCCGGCACTATGTAGCGGGCATACCGAGGATCTTCCCAGTTTTAAATACTCAAGGGAAGCTAACGAGAACTTTGATTCAAAGGATGCATCTTCACCGCATCAACAGCATATTCACGAACATGAACATAATGACCATCATCATGATCATCATCACCATAAGGACAAGGAACACGTGCAACAATTAGGTATTTTAAATTTACAGAGTAGCTTATTCCGCAGTTATCTAACAAGTGCTTAGTAAAAATAGCCTACTAATTATTTGCAAATTTGCATTATATATATCTGATATCATGCTTAAAAACAAAACGGAAAGTTTTTTTTTGTTATAGAAATTTCCTTAGTACGTATTGCGACTAAAAAGTATCGTTCTGGCTTAGTACAGTCGGCGCGATCAGTGATGCCTGAGTTATCAGTACTTGTACAGCAATATACTGAAGAAAACCCAACCTAGCAGTAGCAGTGGGTGTGTCACTTCCATTGTTATAAAGTGTGTAACAAACTTGGTACAACTTATAATATTGTAGGCAGCGACGGCCGTACAAATTTAGTACCTTGGGTGGCTAGATTAATTATAGAATAGCTATACTTATTTCAACTTTAGGCGGGACATTTTATTAAGAAGGCTTCAGTTAGTGGGCTTATCTGACCCATAATATTGCCATCGTGAAACTAGACACTTCATGGCTTCGGACATATCGTGGAGAAAATCTAGTATATATCTAAGTACATTCTTATGTATACACATACGTATCGGTCCTAAAGGCGATAGCGATGGCGTTATATTTTTGAAATTTTTTTTTATACAAATACTTCAATTATTCGTGACCGAGCTCATCCCGAATAATGGAATCACTATTTTATATTACTCGTTACCAATTTTCAAAGTCGTAAATACGTGAATATATAAAATAATAATACATAATTTGTATGCGCAAATACATATTATTTTATTGTTACAGCACCGTTTTAGAAAACTATTTAGCTATAATATTCAAGATATGCATATAATAAGTGTTGCCGAACGTATAAAAAAACAAATATGCAAAATAAGCAAGCTTAAGCAAATGCTTAACATTCTGAGTCCAGTTGAAACTCAAATTCAAATAATCTTTATTAATGATTCTTTTATATTTAAATACATGATTAAGTTAACAAGTTAGAGACTTAGCTAATAAGCTATTACAACTATGGTAAATATTTTTAGTATTAACAGTATTAATTTTTAATTTCTTGGAATAAAACATATTCTTTAGAATAGATAGGCTTATTAGAAAAACTTACATTTCATATTTACAAAGAACAAAAATATTTACAAAGAAAAACATTTTTATAGTCTAGAGATAAAGCGAGTACTTATGTTTGAAAAATAATCGCTTAAACGCTCAATTTCAGTATCTCTGTGAGCAGCTTCAGTAGACGACCACCAGGCACGATTTAAACACATTTTAAGCATTTTGTTTTGTGCAATTTGCAGTTTTTTTATGTGTGTTTTTGCTATGTTTTGAAATATTGGACATCCATAGCATAAAATTGGCCTAAATGCAACTTTGTACAACAGTATTTTATTTTTTTTACTTAAACTAGAATTCTTATTAATTAAACTATATAGCATTTTAATGGATTTGTTAATTTTTTCCAGCGTGTATTCTACATGGCCTTTGAAAGTTAGTTTTTTGTCAAAAACAATACCCAGATATTTGACTTCAGTCTCCCAATTTATTAATATGTTGTTGATGCGAAGAGGCCTTTTAGGGATTTCAATAGTTTTTCGACGCGTAAAAAAATTGCTTTGGTCTTAGAGACATTTATTTTGATTTTCCATTTTAAATAATACTTCATGTAGGTAGACAATGCATTTCGAAGTGTATCAACAATTGGGACTCGAAAACTCGAAGTGGCAAAAAATGCTGTATCATCAGCATAAAATGCTCGAAAGCCATTTGTAAGATGTGGTGCGTCTGAAATAAAAATGTTGTACAACATTGGGCTTAGTACAGCTCCTTGTGGAACTCCAAATGGAATATTGCGGCGTTGGGATTTCGCTTGCTTGATGGACACTATAAAAGACCTGTCTCTCAGAAAGCTATTGCATATATTGATTAAGTATCGCGGGAAACCATAGTTGATCAATTTAATTATGAGACCAGAATGCCAAACAGAGTCAAAAGCTTTCTCAATATCGCAAAGCACCATTCCTGTGGATTGTTTCTGATCCAAGTGATTCTTTATATGATTCCGGATGCGATAAAGTTGGTGCATTGTTGATTTTCCTGGCATAAACCCATGTTGCTCCGACGGAATGATATCATGTTGTTCAATGTGATCTTGAAATCGTCTAAGAATAATGCGCTCAAGTATATTACTTAGTTAACTTAATAGTGATATCGGGCGATAACTTATTGGATCGAACGCATTTTTAAGACTGGAATTATGTTTGCTTCCTTCCAAGATTTTGGAAAATAGCTTAGCGATAAGCATGCAAAAATGATATTGTGTAAAAACAATATTCCCAGTCGAGGCAATTTTTTAATTAATATATTGTTAACGCGATCTAATCCGGGTGCTTTCGGATTTTTTAACCTCTTGATAGTTGCAAAAGTCTCTTCAATCGTAGGAAGATTAGGCGTGTTTTCTACTATTTCCTCGTGAGTAAAAGCGTATACTTTTTCTTCTACTTCAGAAGTAAATACAGGATTGTCATTTGCAAGGGAATTTTCAAAGTATTGTGAAAAATTATTAGCAAAAGCTTCAGTTTTCTCAGATGGTGTAGTTATGATAATGTCGTTACATTTAATGGTGGGTATATTATGACTTCGCCGTTTGAGAAATTTAGTTACATGCCACAACACGTCCTGCTTATTAAAACACGTTGACTTTCTTATAAGGACTGATTTCATTTTATTCTTTCGTTTCATTTTCTATGATAGTTTTACAAAGGTAGCGTAGGTGGCGTAACATGTTATTTTAATACATAAAAGTATTGCCATACGAAAATAACACTGCTGAACAGCAAACCAAAAAAAAATTTAATTTCGAACATAGGACGGCAAAAATCGTTATGAGATCCGGGGTATCACGAGTAGCACGATTGAATTTTCAATAGTAGCAATCGTGTAACCTATGGACGCAAACGAATTTTTCCTTGATACAGCCATAAATATGGAATTGAAAGAATGGATGCGATAGAGTTTGAGAAATATCAAAGCCGTGAAAGACTTTGGAGACGTCATTTCATATGGAAAGCGACAGAAAAAAATAGTCCGTTTTTATGACGGCTTATGCACCAGAAAGTGAACTTACTTAAGTTGTCATTGAAATACTATTGTCGCCAACAACATCAGCGGGTGTAGAAAGGTCGTTTAGTTCATTTGGATGGATTCATTAGAAACGAATTCGACTTACGTTGAGTTTTTGCCCCGAAAATTAAAAAACTCGATTTTGTACATCACTGGGTGTAGGTCCTTATCATTTAGTACAACTTTAGTTTCGATTAAATTTTGTATTTCCAGACCAGTCAAAAATGTTCTCTTTTCGTCAATTTAACAGTTTATTTTTCATATAGCAGTTTGATTGGCCTCCAGAAATGTGGTGGAAATAACATTGAATTTTGCCATAGCCTCTATACCTTCCGCAACTCTTGTAACAAACGAGATACTGTGTGGTAAAGGAGAGATTGCACTGGAACCTTTGCCGGATAGCATTTAAATTTTTCTTTTTGCACTTTTAAATAAATATGATGGAAGTACCTTTTTTGGAGCAATCCTGTATAATGTTGCACTGGTTTGTTGGAAGCTGTGCTTCAATTGTTATTGGCAAAGCTTCTTTTAGTGTTTTATGCGTTTCTTTGGTTTTATGTAGCATGCATTTGGCTTAATTATAATTCTCAGAGTTTCAGCAAGGTGTTTACATGAATCTTTTTATTTTAATTCATCCGTCCTCCTAATCTTTGTTCTTAACAATATGTATATATCAGCTAAACTAATATTTTTCTCTTTTAGCATTAAAACACGACATGTTTACTTTTTCAATTTGTCAAAATTATTATTTTATTCTAAATTTAATATATTTTGAAATAATGGTTCAGTTAACTATTGGTATTGGACTTATATTTGTTAAGTGCGTTTGAAGATAACAATTACATGGGACTGTATCTCCTCCTGGGCAAAGTGAATTTCACATTCAGATTTGCTTTCCATTGTATTGTAAATCTTGTATGTCATTCCAGTATCTCATTTCCTACAGTTTCATGAATATCTTTTCCATTTTTACGGTAGTAAAATAAAAATTTATTAAAAAAAAGACTTGAGATGTGAAAAAAAAAATTTGTTTTTTAAAATTCGGAATTAAATATTTCTCTTACTCAATTTTTTGTACAGTCAAATATCTCTACTTTTAGATTCTAAAATATTTAATGCAAATTTAAAAAAATTGATTTAAAAATTTTTTCCAATTTATTTTTATTGTCTGTTTACTGCAAGGATAAAAAACCAAATGAAATATTGTAACGCATTAAATTATCCTTGATTTTTTTTTGTAAACTTCCAGTGATCATTTTTTAAGATATGAATTCCTTCATTTAGAAATTAACAAAAGTATTATGTCTTTAGCGACATAAAAAAACTAAAAAAATTCAAAAAGGGTCAACTTAGCCCTATAACTCTGCATCGGCTTGTGTTAAAAACATAACATTTACTGTGTAATTTGCAGAGCTTTATGTTCAGTACGTTAAGTGCAAAAACAACAAAAAATTACAAGCGCAAAATGCATTAATATTTACTGCATATGTATGTGTGACCTAACCATATTTTACAAATAAGCCTTGCAATTATTTAATATCAGCTAATACTTCTTTTCTTTTTTAGACATGTCAAGTGTGTGGTTGCACGCCATTAGCTCCACATTACTTATCAGTGCAGCCCCCTTTGTTCTGCTGTACATCATACCCCTTGATAACAGTGAGGCCATGAAACCACGCCTTAAAGTAATCCTGGCTTTTGCATCTGGTGGGCTGTTGGGTGACGCATTTCTTCATCTGATACCACATGCTACACATCCTCATGACCACAATGAACATGATCATGACCTTGCGGATGAGCATGACCACACGCACGATCACAGTCATTCCCATGATATGACGGTGGGGCTGTGGGTTTTAGCTGGGATTATTGCATTTCTCTGTGTAGAAAAACTCGTACGCTTGCTTAAAGGAGAAAGTTGTCATGGACATGGCCATGCGACATCACTACCAAAAAAATCAGCACCATCCAATGGGAAGCAAAGCGAAAAAAAACAAAAGTCCACCATAGTTCAGAAACAGGATGTGGCTATTTCAGGCTATTTAAATTTGGCAGCTGATTTTGCGCACAATTTTACCGATGGTTTGGCGATAGGTGCCTCCTATTTGGCTGGCAACAGCATTGGCATTATAACGACTATAACTATTTTACTACATGAGGTGCCACATGAAATTGGCGACTTTGCTATCCTAATTAAATCAGGTTGTTCCAGACGTAAGGCCATGATGCTGCAATTGTTAACTGCCGTTGGAGCTATCGGCGGCACTGCACTAGCGCTTATTGGTGCTGGAACTGATAATGTCACTGCTTCGTGGATATTACCCTTTACTGCTGGCGGTTTTATCTATATTGCCACTGTGAGCGTACTTCCAGAATTGCTTGAAGAGTCTACAAAATTAGTACAATCCTTAAAAGAAATCATAGCTTTATTAGGCGGCGTTGCACTAATGGTATTTATTGCCAATTTTGAGTAAAATAAGTCTCTAGAACTTAAGAGTTATTGTAAGTAAAAACCACATAATTAAATATAATATTGTTCTTAACTGATATTTATTGACTTATTTGAAAATACCAGGAGACACACCATAGTTCGGTTTTTCGTTTTGAAGTTGAAAAGTCGAAAACCTATGCAAAATGTTGTAAAAAGTTGAATGAGGGTAAATATGTCGGAAAAATATGGAAAATATTCAAAAAATTGGAAGATTTTGAAAAAATCGAAAAAGTTGAAAACTGCGGTAAAGTGTGAAAACAGAAAATATAAAACAAAAAATGGAAAATGATGAAAAAATAACGTTTAAAGAGGGTAAAAAAGTATGCAAAGGGTTGAAAAATCCGAAAAATTTTGGAAAAGTCGATAAAAAAATGTATGGTTGAAGAAAGTTGAAAAAATTTTGAAACAAGTGGAAAAGAATCAAAAAAACATGAAAAATGCTACAAATGTTGAAAAATGTTGAAGCAGTTGAAAGTGGTCAAAAAAATTTGAGTGAGGTCGAATAAGTCAAATTAAATTAAAACAGGTTAAAAACTCGAAAAAACACAGAAGAAATGTTGCAAAATAGTCGAAAGAGGTTGAAAAATGTCGAAATGGTAGAAATAGGTTGAAAAAATCTAAAAAATTTGAATAAGTTGAAATAAATTGAAGGAGGTTAATAAAGTCGAAATATGAGAAATGTGGGATCCGTATGATATATAGGAACATAAAATGTCGAAACATTTAAAGTACATTGTGCCAAACAATTTTTTGCTGATAAAATAAATACCGATAAAATGCAGTGTCTAAAAACTCGAAAATCTCGAAAAATCTCACACACTTTTTGTGTTGACAAAATGTAGTGAACATCGGCCGAAGGCCACAGCGAATAAGGTATTGGACATATTGGGGAATGTAATCCCTGAGCCGCAGCCGAAGGCCGCCCAGATATCCTAAATTTTATGTAGTAATACTTGTTTAGCGAAACCACATCCATTCTTCACGTTATTTCAATTTTCAATATTTAAATTTTTGATTTTTAAATTTTCGACATTTTTTTCTTTCGGTCAATTTTTTTTCAACATTTATTTTTCGGTATTTAGCGAATCGAGATTTTATTTCGTGACATATCGTACCACACCCGAAAAATGTTAATAAGAGTGGAAAAATGTTGAAAAAGCCGAAAAAATATGGAAAATGCTGAAAGAAGTTGAAAGAGGTTGAATAATTTAAATGACGTTGGAAAACTCAAAATAAATCTGAAGAAGTAGAAAAAGTCGAAGAATAAGTAAAATGTATGAAGTGGAAAGACGTTGAAACAGGTGAATAAGGCTGATAAAGTCGATAAAATGGAAAATGTTGAAAAAAGTTGAATGTGGTTGAAATAGTAAAAAATCTAGAAAAGTCGAAAAACTAATACGAATGAAAGTTGAAAAGTCAGTAAAATATTGAAAAGAGTTTTAGGAGGTTAAATATGTCGAAAACATATCGACACTTCCAGTGAAGCGGGTGTGACAGTTTAAGACCTATTTCTATTCATATCTTTTCAGATAAGTGCGAGAATGCGATTTCATCTCTTGCAACAAGTACCATGGTACCTTCCGATATTTATTAAAAATATAAATATTTCGCATCTTTGTGTAATTTATTCAGAATGTGATTTTAAAGTCCGTAACGGGCGTGACGTTGCTTTTTTTTCAATATTTTGGGTTTGTGTTCAAATTGCCTAAAATTTTGCAGGAATGGGAAATAAATTGATATCATTTTAGAAATATTTCATATGTTCTTTATAAGTAATAGATACAAAGCAACTCCAAAAACCCAGCGGTTGCGACATCTCAATATAACGGGTGTGACATTATAATAATTTGATAGTAAAATATAAAGCAAAATAAACTTTTATTGAAAAAATGAAATAAAAAACTGACATTCAATATGTGATGAAGATTTTTTACCTATTACTATTTTTAAAATTGCATAGTTGCAGCATGAAATGCATCGATTAATTTACAAAATATTTCACGTGTCTACAATTTTTTTTTTTTTCAAAAACTGGTCAGTTAAGCTAAAAGTGTCAAAATGGAAAAGTTGAAAAATGTTGAAAAGTTGGAATTTTTGAAAAATATTTTTAAGTTAAAAACCCGAAATGTTGAGAAAATTAAAAATATTTGAAGTAGGTTGAAAAATGTTGAAAAGGCTAAAAAACATGGGAGATGGCAAAAAAAGTTGAATGAGGTTGAAAAAAATGAAAAAAATTGAAAGACGTGAAAATCTCGATAAAAATTGAAACAGGTTGAAAAAGTCGTGTTGAAATGTTAAAAAACCTTGGTTTATTCAATGATGTTAAAGGAGGTTGAAAAAGTCGAAAGAAAAAAGAGAAATTGTTGAAAACAGTTGAAATAGTGAAAATATATTAAGAAAAGTGTGAAAATATCACGCCTACAACTTTTTGTTAACATGGGCGGTGCCAAGCCCACAGATGCATTCCCGTCAAATTCCATTTAATATCAAAGCAAAGTAACCGACATCTCTACACCAAATTTTATTAGGATAGCTCTGATAGTACGTTAAATATATCCTTAAACATTTTTTGATTGCATGGGAGGTGCCACGTCCACCGATACAATTCCTTCGAATTCTCCACAAAAAATTTTATTAGGATTACTCCTATAGTAAAGTAAATATATCATTAAACGTTTAATGGTCGTATGGGAGGTACCACGTCCACTAATGCAAACCCCACGTACTTCATTTTTGAAATGATCGCTAATAGTAACAGACACCTTCCACCATTACTCCACAGAACACTAAATATATCGTTTTTTGCATGTATAGAAGGTGCCACGCCCACATGTACTATTGTGTCCACATTTAGTTATGATATACTCTAAAGCACGTTTATCAACCATCTTAAATTTCATAACGACTGCGTTGTTATATCTCTTGTTATAACTTTTATAAATATTGTGGGCTGTCCCACGCCTTTCAAAAAATCTTGCGAGTATAGTGAATTGCTTGTTATGATGACTGCTTCCAGAGGTACTATATAAGTTCTTAATAAAGTATCAGGAAGTACGCTCTGACTGCCTTTCCGATGAAGAATGGTAAATTTGAAGCATTGCATCTTCAGAGACCAGCGCACAAGTCTGTCATGCAAACCTGTTTGACTCGTAAGTCATTTCAGAGAAGGATGATCAGTTATAACTCCGAACTCATGTCTCTCGAGATATGCTATAAATTTTTTTATGGCCATAACCGCCGCAAGTCATTCTTGTTCAGAAACTGTATAGTTTCTTTGCGCCTGGTTGAATTTATGAGACGTGTAGGCAATGGGGACTTCATCACCTTCATAAGTAAATTGAGCCAAAACAGCTCCAACTCCAAATTGACTAGCGTCACATTGGATAGAAAAAGGAAGAGAAAAATCAGGATTGTGTAGTACTGGTGCACTACTTAAAATATTTTTGAGTGAATCGAAAGCAACAATTGCATTCTCGGTCCTAACATATTTACGAGCTTTTTGCAGCATATTTGTCAAGGGGTAGAAATTGAAGCATAATTTTGCACAAACCTTCGGTACCATCCAGACACTTTTTCTAACAGTTTCCGGACGAGGAAATTCTTTTATAGCTTTTTCTTTACCCGGATCTGTACTTATGTTTATGTACATGATTAAGTTTAGGAGGTGCATTACTGACTGAGTTCAAATGCATTTTAGCCAGTTGAGCTCTTACAGTTTCGTCTCACAGTTTGCGTCTGAAAATTGAGGTAAATTAGTTTGCGCACTTGCTTGATTAGACAAGATTGTGGGCAACGGATGCTCTCCTGACATGCTAAGATGCTGTGCAGCTGTAACTGAACTATTTTGCTCTAAGAAATTTTTGTAACTTCGGGTTACTGGACGACTATTTTTAGTTATTGTACCTGTGTGTGTAACAGGTGGTGTTGTAATGGAAGTTAATTCCAAAGTTGAGAATAGGCTTATAAGGTTTTAATTTTGTAGGACTGCACACAGTCTGACAATAAGAGCAATTGTGAGTGTCCTGTAAGAATTCGAAACAGTTGGAATGAAAAATGTGGAAAGAGGGGGCAACAATTAAATTTTCACCTTCTTTCATCTGCTGCTTACATACACATCAAGGATTAACAGGTAAGTCACCCAGAACTGACAAATTTTTATTACTCCGACGCAGAGGCATTTTTCACGATAAAATCACAAAAACTGAATTTCACTACAGTGAAAGTAAATTATCAAATGGCCGAAAAGTATCAAATTTAAATATAAAAAAAATTACCAAAAATTAAATTTTTACGATAGTCCGTGGAAATTGCCAATATTTTGCAAAATATCAAATTTCAATTATAAAGTTTTCAAATTTTTAGTAAAAAGCTGCATTTATTTTCTTTTCTATTTTTAAAAAAAATTTTAAATTTTCAAAGGATTATTTAATGACAGCAACTACGGAAGAAATTTGTGAAAAAAAGTCAGAATTTACAACTAGAACTTCAGTCATCTATTAAAGGGTTATTTCCACAAATACTTGGAAATTTTTCATTATCACTAAAACAATTTTTCCATTATCACTAAATTTAGTGGTAGTTAAACATTTTTCAACTATGACTTAGTTTAGCGAACTAAATTTACTACCACTTAGTGGTAGTAAAAAGAATAATGAATTATACATTTAGTACACTACCTGGTAGGACTCAACAATTTGTCAATAGTCTTCAGTGGCAGTGACAGTTTTTGAAATCAACTGTTAGCTTTAATCCTAAATTCACTGCCATCGAATGTCACACAGAAGTTGATAGTTGTTTAAAAAATGGACGAAGATTAATTGAACACATTCGGTAAAATACTTTTTATATAAAAAGAAAAACGAAAACCAAATTTTAAAAGACAAAAATAGAACTTTCCTTAAAATTGAGAAGAAAAAAGTATCGAAGCATCAAAGCACACTGACACACATTTCAATAGCAGCATAGCATACTGACAGTTAGTATCAGTTTTTTTTAATGCCACTGCGGACGCGTAATTGTAATTTGGGCTTCAGATTACACTCGCAAGGGGCTTCGCATGGGTAGTTAAGTGTGAAAACTCATTTTGGTCTTCTTAAGACCCTTAAAGATTTGACACGCATAGTCTTATATTTAGTTGTTAAAATAATGAAAACGCGGTACTATGCTCATTGTTGTAAAAAAATGCACCACTGAAAAATTATTTCAAAAAATGCCTGAAAACTCAAAAATAACATGGCTTCGAACTCAATTTTAGATATATTTACTTTTAAAATACTATATTATGGATATTTTCCGTTGTATGTATTATTTAGACAAATGTTTTATCTCATTAAGACAGTATTCTGCTTGTTCGATAGCGTTTGCGTTGTTTGTTTTCTTTCCAATTTTCCACGCGACACCACATATTTCTTTAGCTTGAGTTACCAGTCCTTCTCTTAAATATATTAAGCCCAAGTTAGCCTTGAGTACCCCTTCCTGAGTCACGTCTTTCAATTCCTTGACAATGTCTAATGCTTCAATTATATATTCTTTAGCTTCTTTGAAATCCTCTAACTGTAAAATAGATTAAAAGAAAATATATATTTCATTACATAACTTCATTGTTTTTGTTAAAAAAAATTAGGTTTTTTGCAAATTCAATTTATTGTTTGGTCATCACATGCAACATACCGGAATCAGGGGGACCCCAAAAGATTTTATACCATGTAAACATTTACATTGATCTAACCTCTGCTTATTGCATAACTGATCCCTGGGCATTTAAATTATTTTGAATTCGGATAATATTTCATGTTGGTGAAGTTTTGAAATGGGGATTTGCCAAACGAGTTACCTAAATTTGCTTTCACTATAACATTGTAGACACCAATCCATTTCTTGCTCCAGGGCCACTAGTTACGGCCTTTAGTTTAGGTAGGAGTATATTTTCGAAAAGGAGCCATGATCATATATACCAATGCTTGCATAAAATTCTTAATTGTAGCCTTACTAACTAGTGCGTAGCTTATTATTTTTACATAAATCAATTAATAAAGGATACTCGAACTATTTATTTGCTAAGTTGTATTTTGCACAATCTACCTGCATCTGCAAACTTATTGTACCTGATTTAAATTTCCGTGTGTTGTTCAGAATGTTGTTTTTTAGTGTCCTCAAATTCTGGAACTCATTACACAATGATATAAAGTACGAAAGTTGTCCAAGATGCTTTAAACTGACAGTAAGTAGTTGGGTTTTTATTTGGTAACACAATTTA
This sequence comes from Meiosimyza decipiens, assembly GCA_963680825.1. NCBI lineage: Eukaryota > Metazoa > Arthropoda > Insecta > Diptera > Lauxaniidae > Meiosimyza > Meiosimyza decipiens. Next base: position 31,896,254 of record OY804260.1, read on the forward strand.
AAATATCGTAATACTATCGAATCTTTGTATTTTTACTTTTTATATATTTAGTCAGTATTAATATTTTTTTCCCTACACTAAATGCGCAGTGTTTGATTTTTTAAACAAATACATAGGAGCGTGACAAAAGAGGTTGCACGTTTTATATTGTAGTTTGAGTTATGATTTAAAAAACCCCATACAAAGTTATATCGTTGAAAACGTCTTTAAAAGACGAAGAATTCAGTTTCTCATTCGTCTTTATAGTTGCAAAATTACGCAGCGTTCAGTCATACGAAGAGGCGAAAAAACAAAAATCGCCTAAAATTACAACGTTTTTCGACCTTCCTATGAGTATATCTTTGCTTCTGAGGCACCTAAAAGGCTTTTTTTTTTTGGAGAACCTTCTGTTATTATGTAGAACACGACTTAAAAATTTCAGCCAAATCGATAACTCCTGCGCCGAGAAATTTTAAAACGATTTTATTCTGACGCATGACTATATTGTTTACGCGAAATTCAAACTTTGAGCTTCATGCGGTGACTGAAGATATCATTTGTACGCGCCTACCTTGCGGCTTCTCTCTTTTTTTATGTAATACTAACGTTCTATTGCTTTAGAGGGCGATCGGCTTCAAAAGTGTTTTTTTGCTCCGCCCTAATGTACATACAACATATTTTGTTATAATTACAATAATTTATTTAATTGATGTACTGCTAAAAGACTTCGAGTCTTATCTGTACAGATGAGAATTTAAATGAATCTAAATTCCAATTTTTTAACGTATTGTATCATGAGTCGTGTAGTAGAAACTACAATCAAGCGAATCTTTTTGTATTCTCTGCAAAGATATGCGCATAAGAAAAGATTTAATTATAATTCTTATTGCAAACTGTATTAAAATTTCGCTGCAGAAATAATACATATTCTTTTGATTTCTACTACATGGTTTATGATACAAGTACCAGGAGACCGAACAATTTTAGATATATCTCCTTTTAAAAATCTCTATTATGCATGTGAACCAGGTTAAAATTAAGTTACTATTCTTAAGAAAAATATTTTTCTTTGTATGTATTATTTAGAAAAATGTTTTATCTCATTAAGTATTCTGCTTGCTCGATGGCGTTCGCGCTGTTTGTTTTTTTTCCAATTTTCCACACGACACCACATAGCGTCGTTCGCAAATTATTGTGTTCTATATGACAAAAATGTGTTTTTCGTAAATCCCTGTTAAACTTCAGTTGTTAATTACAAAAAACTGGACCGAAAAAATTGTCGCGATCTTTTTACCAAGGAAAGTTCTGGAGATTGGGGATTTTTCTGGGAAAAAAAATTTCCATCTTTGGTAACACTTCTATGAGTAAGGTTTTTTAAAAAAATGCTTCGTTTCATATGCACTTATTTACGAAACTCGTCTTGATTCATAGCACTAGAGCAATATGTGAAAAGTATTGTGAGAAATTAATAAATTTGTATTGAAAAACTTTATTTCATATAATATTGACTTCATTTTAAACAAAATCTTAAAATTATGTTTTTATAATTTCACTTAAGGCAATACTTGTTAATTTCTTAAAACAAGATAAGTTTCGACCACAAAATAAAAAAAATTAATCAAATTCATTTGACTTCGATTCCACACTTGCAGAATTTATAATTTAAGTAAGCTTGTTGAAAAAAAAAAGAAAAAAAGTTGTATCTACATATATTTAACTTATATTAAACAAATTATTATATTATAGTACGCCACTGCATTTAGCGATAAAAGCTATATAAACTTTTCACATAATTAATTTTCTCCGATGTTATCTTTTTAGGAGCTGAATTCTGAAGATGTTATTCAAATAAATTGTTTGACGTTGAAGGCTCATATTTTGAAAACTATAGAAGATAATAAGAAACTGATAACACAGATCGACAGATCTCGAAGTTATCCTAAACCTCAGTCTTTTCTCAATTTTTGCAATTTTGCGTTATAGAACAGAATAACTTGTGAACGACGATAAGCTGAAAAAAGTTGAAAGAGGTTGAAACAGGTGAGGCTGATAAAGTCGATATATTATGAGATTATGAACTCGTAAAAAATTTAAATTTCAAAAAAGTTGAATGAGGTCGAAAAGTCGAAAAAAGTGGAATGAGGTTTTAAAGGTCGAAGGAATATGGAAAAAGTTGAAAGTTTGAAATAGGTTGAAAAATGTTGAGAGTGATTGAAACAGTTAAAAGAGGTTTTCCAAAATGCGAATGATTATTTTCTAAATTCAACTGTTTCTTTTATTAAAATTCAAATTCAGTAAAACTATTCAAACAAAACTTTGTACTCCATCCGTTAATCTTTCAAATCGCACACCGACTCCCCTCTACTCATTTTTGTTATTCTCCTTACTCTTTCTGTCATTCTCAATAGTGCTGCCATCAGGGCCGTAGCTAGAGCCTCGGGGGCCCTGGGACAAAAAGTAAATTTGGGGCCCCCCATACGGAAATCTTTTTTCAAATTTTAAAGTACCTCTACACCAGTGTTCTTAGATTGTAGTAGAATTTCTATAGAATTATATACAGAATTCTACTACAATCTACAAACACTGACCTACACTGGAATAAAACTCGGCCCAACAGCGGTAGGGAGCAGGGAGCCACGCTACCTCTTTCCCGTTCACGCAACACAGAACGGGAAAGAGTTAGCGTGGCTCCCTCTAGATGATACATAGGGAATTTAATCATAATACTACAAAAAAAATGTAGAATTGTTTTAATCTGGGAGACCACCGTGTTCACTTTCAGGAGACCCCAAAGTCTTTACCGAGGTAAGTTTCTTTCAGGACCAAAAAAGTGGTCGACGAGAAAGGACCCTTTCGGGGGCCCTGGGGCACCGCCCCGCCTGCCCCATGCTCGCTACGGCCCTGGTTGCCATTTGACAGGTTCAACTCGAAAAAAAGTTGAATGAGGTTGAAAAAAATTAAAAGAAGTTAAGAAGTTCACATGGAAAATGTTTAAAATATTTGAAAGAGGTTGAAAATTAAAAAAAAATTGAAATCGAGAAAGGTTGAAAAAGTCGAAGAAATTTGAAAAAAAATTTAAAAAATCGAAAAAAATTTGGAACAAGTCGAAAAAATATGGAAAATATTCAAACAGTTGAATAAGGTTGACGAAACATAGAAAAATATCGAAAAGCATCAAAAGATGTTAAAAAAGTATGGAAAAGGTTGATATACATAGGTTAAAAAAGCCGAAAAATGTTGGAAAGTCGGAAAAAATGGAAAAGATTGTGAAAAGTTTAAAGAAGTTGAAAACATTGTTGTTTTTACAACTGAGAGGGTCGAAAAAGAGGTTGAAAATCTCGAAAGAAGTTGAATGAGGTTGAAAGAGCTTGATTAAATATGGAAAAGAGTTGTGAGAATTTGAAACAGGTGAAACAAATGAAGTCGATAATATATAAATAGAGTTGAAAAAAGTTGAAAGAGGTTGATAAGCTCTAAAAAGGTTGAAATTCTGAAAAAATTTGTAGAATGTTTGTTGAAAAAGTCGAAAAAAATTGAAACATGTTGAAAATGTCGAAAAAAATATGGAAAATGTTGAAAAAAGTTGAAAACCTCAAAAAAAGTTCAAAATGTCGAAGAAAGGTTAAAAAGTTTGTAAAAATTTGATAGATGTTGGAAAACTATAAAAAAATAAGGAACATGATGATAAAAGTTCAATGAGGTTGAAATAGTTTAAAATCGCTAATGAAGAAAATCGTCGAAAAAATATGAAAAATATTCGAAAAAGTTGAATGAGATTGAATAAGTCAGAAATATTTAAAAATTGAAAATAATTAAAAGCCAAAAAAAACATGATAAATGTTAAAAAAGTTGAAACAATTGAAGTAGGCTAAAAAGTCGATAAAATATGGAAAATGCGAAAATAGTTGAAAAAGTCAAATAAATTGAAAGAGGTTGGAAAAAGTTGAGAGAGGTTGTGACAGTAGAAAAACAAAAACAGAAATAAAAAATTTTGAAAAAAGTTGAAAGAGATGGAAAGTCTCGAAAAAAGTTGAATGCAGTTGAAAATTTCGAAAAAAGTTGAAACAGGTTGAAAAAGTGAAGTTAAAAAAACTTGGTATATTCAATTAAGTCAACCAAGTAAGAGTTTAAAAATGTCGAAAAGAAAAGGTTGAAAACAGTCAAAAAACATTTGAAAAAATCAAAAATTTCACGCTTACAACATTTTGTTAACATGGTAGGTGCCACGCCCACTGATGCAATCCCTCCGATATCCATTTAATTTCAAAGTTTATAGTAAACGGCTCCTCTGCACCAAATTTAAAAAAAACAATACTCCTATAGCACACTAAATATAAAATAGAACGTTTTTTGGTTGTAGGGGAGGTGCCAAGCCCACCAATAAATCCATATAGTATCAAGGCTTAAAGCTTCCGACACCTTTACACCAAATTTCAAAAATATTACTCCCTTAGCACACTAAAACGTTCAACGTTTTTTGATTGTATGAGAGATGCCACGCCCACAAGTTACGTTGCGCCCACTTTTGGTTGTAAGATACCTTATAGCAAGTATGTCAGGTCTGATAATTTAGAAAAACGTTTTGAAATACGATAATGATATGCGGTTTACGGCATTCTTTTAAACAATTAAAAACAAATTAAAAATAATGCACCACAGGCCGGAGATAAAATAATATGGAACCATTTTTCAACTGGAAAGTCTCAATTTAAATTTTTTTCAGTAAATTGGTGTGGGCATATTTTTTATATTATGACGATTATGCAATCCATGCATTGAAACTGCAATTAATCAGCATGTGTATATGCATATCATGCAGGATGTGACGCTTCCGTATGATGGTGATGAAATGCCGATAATTTGGAGCCTACAATTAGACAACGATCCGAAGCATACCTGCAACAAGGCTAAAAAGTGGTACCAAGACAATCCGGTCAATGGGATAGAACGGCCATCGCAGTCACCAGACTTGAACTCATCTGAAAATTTTTTAGCTGACGTTAAGGAAGGAATGTCAATCAGTCAGCCAAAAATCAATACTGACTTATGGGCTGCCATTGAACGTTTCTGGCAGGCGATCTCTGTAGATAGAAGTCAAAAATGAGGGAACCGTAGTTTGAACTATCATAAGAATTATTCTGTCAATAAGAGAATTCAAGGGAAATAAGAAAATGGGATGAGTCTCGACGAAATTGGGTCCAAGGAAAGATTTGTTGTTTTTATTTTTTATATGATGCTCAGTATTTTCTCCAAAATTGATTCGGGTAGCGGTTAAACGTTTTGTATGAAATCGATATGTTTTCATCTCCTCTATAACTTTGGTCTTAACATAATTTTCTACTTGTGGCTTACATTCTGAGCTGTTTTGCAATTTTTTTTTTTGTCGGCTTCTCACAACCAGGCACACCACTACTCTGGTAGCTGACGCATACTTCAATCAACGGCCATACTTACGTTATCAGTTGCAAAAACAAATAAGTAGGAGGAATGACTTCGAAAAATGTAACGATATCTTCCGGACTATAATTGATTCGCTGTGAAAGAGTTGTTTGCGTTTCCAGTCAGAGAAGACGTCACGAGAGACGAACTATTGAAGAGTAATGATACCTTTAAAAATAAATTAATAATACATATGTACACATAATACATATAATTAATAATATTGACAAGTTTCAGTGTATATACATTTTTTCTTGTCTGAAAATTTTTTTGCAGCATAGTGTTTTGATTTCAAAATCATAGTAAAAACCAAATTTTTACTATTTCTGGGATATAAACAGGGTTTTCAAGTTGAAAATGAGTAATTAACGGCCTTCCAAAAAGACAAAAAATGTGTGACATTTTTTCGATAAAAGTTTATGACCTGTTTAAATTTTTTTTTTTGGTCAGAAATATTAAATAATTTGTACAATGTAGTACTTTAGTTTTGAGGAGAAATGTATGCCTTTTTTTGCCTGTAAAAAAAATTTGTATCTCCAATTAACGGTATAACGCCCTTATACGCGGCCTACGGCTATGGCATTAAATAAGCGCGTCAATAACATGATGTGATACAGCGCTAAGGCTGCTAGGTTTAGATTGAATACACCTTGGATTGGCATGCGTAAAATTCGGACAATGAATTTATATGAGTAATAACCACTACTTTATCAAAAAAATCGGTATTTAAACAAATGCAACTTTGCAAATATAAGCGAATTGAAACATGTGAAACGATTTTTAAAGACTTAAAGTATCGTAATTCTCTACGAAATTTTTATCCACAAAATTTTGGAATTTTTTCAAGTGCGTTATCAGTTCAACCTAAAATTTTAACTTTTTCATACAGTACTTCAACATCTTTCGACACGTTTTAACATCAAGATATATGCTTAAGCTTTGCAGATACTTTTTAGGATTTTTTGAAAGATTTCTTGGTGCCACTACTTGCTTTTAAAATTAAAAAATATATAAAAATTATGAAATTGCCAGTAAAACTGATAGAAAATTGGAACTTCAGAAACCGCTCGTACGAGCAACTGCCCCGGCCATTCACCAAAATTATTTTGAAATACTAGATTTCATTGAATGATCTTTCAAATGAAACCGAAAAACGGTTTATCCGGTACAAATGTGATTTATTTCAATTTAAGTTTCGTAAGTTAAAAAAACACCCTTTTTATTTGCCATGCTTCCTTTATGCGTTATAAACAAAAACGATACGTAAGTTCAATATAACATAATGTCTTAGTATTCATCGGAAACGCTCAAAATCCCATAATTTACTCATTTTCGATTATATCATCAATCAAAAAAAAAAAAAAAAAAAGGTTCTAGGGTTGCTACCTGAGCTGCAAATTCTTATTTGTATTTTTTTCTTATTTTAAATTATATTTCTTATCGAAAAACACGTTGCCACTTTTTTTAGGCCTTTAGTATATAAGGGGAAAATTCATGATCTATACTCAAGTAGACCATTTATTTTTCTTATTCCGTAGCTCAAGTCCTTTGTTAATTTCACTTTAAACACATTAATTAATACACTATTATTTGAATATGTCAATTCCATTTTATGAAGATCGCTTAGAAAAATAAAAAAAAATTAATGTTTGGTCCAAAACAAGTAATAATCATTCTACTTAAAAAAAAAATAGTTTAATTTTGATAACTTTTGGGCCAAAACTGAATTTTTTTTAAAGCGATATTCGTATAGTGGCATTGACAGTTTCAAATTATAAGGTGCTAGCTGTTCCCGTTGTACAATCTCGCTTACATTTTACGCAGTACTTACTGCAGACAACTGGGTGCATGCAATTTAAGTGTTTTTCTTGTATGGGAGGTGCCGCGCCCCAATACAAAATGCCGATCACATTTTCCGAGTAGCTTGGCACAATCGATCAAGTTTCACAACTGCAGCTGTTATAGATGACAAGATATAGCGTTTAAAGGGTTTTTGTTGCAAGGAAGGTACCACGCCCCGTTGTTTTTTCGCGTCCATATTCTATGAGGTTCTTAAAATAAACAATATCCACCCTTGTTCCAAATTTTAAATCTCTTGCTACCATAAGTTACCAGATATAGCGTTTTAATTGTTTTTATCGCAAGGAAGGTGCCACGCTCCATCGTCTAATTCCATTGCGAGGTGCTTAGCATAGACCATATGAATGCTTACACGAAATTTTAAAACCGTTGCTATCAAATGAGCGAAGATATAGCGTTTAAATTGTTTTATCGTATGAAAAGTGCCAGTTCCCTTTATCTAAGCCCGTCCATATTTTGCGAGGCGTTTGTCATAGACCATGCGCATCCTAACACCAAATTCTAAGACTCTTGCTGTCATAGGAGCGAAGATTTAGCGTTTTAAGTCTTTCCTCGTATGGAAAGTCTCACGCCCCGTTGCGTACTCCCGTGCATATTTCATGAGGTGCTTAACATAACCTATAAGCATCCTAACACCAAATTTCAAAACTATTGCTGCCATTTGAGCCAAGATTTAGCGTTTTAAGTGGTTTTGTTGTATGAATTGTGCCACGCCCCCTTATCTAATCTAATTTTGTAAGGAGCTTGGCATTTACCATTTGCACCCTATCACAAAATTTTAAGACTCTAGCTATCATAGGTAGGAAGATATAGGATTTTAAGTATTTCGATTGCATGAAAGGTGCCACACCCATTATTTTTATCAAAGTAAAATATAGCCTATGTTACTTAGGGATAGTGTAGCTTTCTATTGGTAGAAGAATTTTTAGAATCGGAGCAAGGAGTTCCAGGGATTACCAATTACACAAAAAAAAACTTTACCTCGAAGGGGTAATATTTAAAATTTTAAAAGTTATGACATCGTAGTGTTAAGAAATATCCTCACGTCAAATTGACTTGCCTGGTAAGCGAATATGTAATATATAAAATCAACTTATTCGCATTTCAGGTAAGAAATATTATATTATAACATATAAGAGCGGTTTTTTCGCTTACTAAGTACTGCATATTTATAATTGAAATATTATCTATTGGCTTGTTTCAGTTTTCTTTGATGCTAACCTATTTCTGGTATTATTTGATGGTGGTAAATTTAAATGAGTGTTTGGTGTTTTTAAAAATATTTATTGAACAGTTCTCTACCCTCTTTTGTGTACTCTATGCAATTTTGTATGAATAGTGTTACCAAAAATAGCTTCAATGAATTAGTCCTGCGAACTCGATAAAAATGCCCCAGATAGTCAATCCTAACTTGCCTGATGCGTGATTTCTTCTCACATATCATTTACATTTTAATAGTGTATCATTGTTTACGGAAAAATATTAGCTCGTGGAGCTTGGTAGATACTTCGGCTAATTTAATTTCGGAGACGTCGATAAAGCCTTTACATCCCGCTATCCCTATACTTATTGCTCAGTTACTTCACGTAGGCATGTAAATTCTCTACATTTTCACACAATATTATCATACCACCTACACTATTGAAATTTCGTTCGTTGAAATTCCGTTCACACAAATTCGCAGACGTAACATCAGCGCATTTGGGTGAACGCAATTATAAAACTTTTCTTTTTCTTATTGCTTCATTCGTACTTTGTTGGTTAGTGGGAATTTGCAAACAGAAAATCCCACAGTTAGCTCATAAGTTGGGTTCTATGTTAGCTTATAAGATTCTTATTCAAAAATAAAATTTAGTCTTCAGTCAACCTACATGATTATGGTTAGTTTTGCTCCCGAAAATTTACTACATATTTTATTAAACTTAGTTCAAAGAAACAGAATTCTTAAGTTTGACGATTTTGAATATTATAGGCAATATCATACTTACATACACGCACACAACACTTAAATTATTCAAAATAGTGATAGCTTCTTCATTCATTTTCCCATATACTTCAATTAGACAGTCGTGTGCCTCTGTAAACAACTTTTTTGCTTCCTTATAGTTTCCAAGTTTCATCTGTAGCTGTCCAAACCTAGTTAAAAGATGGGTTAATATTTAATAATAAATCCATTTTTATTTTATAGTGTACACTAACAAGGGCGGATGTGCATGTGTAAAAAAAACAAATAATTTATAAGAGTAATATACGAGCAAACAAACAAAAAAAAAGGCGAAATAAATGTTGATGTTTTTATCATTCTAAAGGAATCATCACAGAAATCCAAGCGAATTTGAAAACATGATGGAAGCCCTGAAACGAACATGCATGAAATTCTTATACAAGTGTCCAGAAAAAGTTCCTCAATGAACTTCATATAGAAACTGTTGCACATATCGCTTAGGTAGATAGATATGTGTTAGGGTCAAGACCGTTTAAAGCATAATGGGTAAAAGCTGAAAGTTGCATCGACCTTAATTTACGGGCGGAAAAAGTTTCCACATAGCCTACAAGCCTCCAATAAAAAATTTGAGACCAATCGGAATGCACTAAGGTCTACCGATAGGTCACTGAAAAATTAAAACACACTTTGTATCGGAAAACTAGGGTTTTTAATAAAACGTCTAATATTCAAAACATTAATATTTTTTGTATGATTAGGTTTGAAATTGTTTGTAATAGGATTTACTTTCCAACTAGCTGTCAATTATTGAAATCGCTTGAAAAATAGGTTACAACAATTACAAGATTATATTAGATCCGAATTGTTGTGTGAGGGATATTTTGGATATGCTTCAATGCACTGTAAGATAAATTGATTCTGTTCTTCGTCATTCGTAAGGATCCTGTGTGGTAATCATTCATAATACAGATACAAATACAAATTTTACATCACGTTCAGCAGTGTCATAAACAACAAAAAGATCACGATAAACATCGAGAACATCTTGATAGTTTTCCTTCGTTTTCCAAAGAGACTCATCTTGCTGTAATAATTCGAAGGTATCGAAGAAATTTTAAGTTTTGTATGAAACGAAATCGTGCAAGGAATTGTTCAATACTAGTTTTGGATTGGAGAATTTTCGACCATCCTCCAAATTTACGATTGGTTCTGTTGATTGTAGGCGCTCAACCATATATTGATTCTTTTCGAGTTAAATATCTGAATCGAAGAACGTCAAGGGCACTGATTCCGGAGCCAAATACAACAAATGGTTTACCCATTTTTGCAAAACTGCTTCAGACCGATCTAGATCGATTTTTTCGTATGTGATGGAGTCTTTAACGAAATTTAAATCTTGATTTAGGGCTCGGATAGCACTTGTGTATGTAAACCATGGTTTGGCGTACAGTCGCACGAGAAAAATATATATATAGCGCAATCTAATCGCTTCTCGTCTTATCTCTTTCTCCCGAAAGAGATATTTCAAAGTGCAAATGCATTTTCCCATGAGCTTTCCGTGGTCTGCTGGACCACATGTATGAAAGTTTCCGCCGTCTTTACGAAGAAATATAATTGATTTTTGTAGTACATGCGGATTTCGCAATTAGCATCACTTATTTTGGAGCGCTTAATTGGGTCTTCACTGCTTCTAAGCAGTTTATCGTTGAGATTTTCTCGAATGGCAGCAAAACGATTAAAAATAGGCCCTTTATGTCCACTTCAAAGACGTATTTTAATACGATTTCCAACATATCATGGCGACATGCAAGCTTAATTAATTTCCGATTGAGCTTGTCCTGCAACAAAATGCATACGCCAGTATTTGTGCTAGTGGTATCGAAACCGATGGCGTAAACTCGATTAAAAATACCCCATTTAATCAGTGCTATGAACAACCTGAGCAATACTTTCTCCCGTGCCAGCAGGGTCTTTGTGAGCACCCAAAAACTTAAATGTGCCTTTATAATTTGCGAGAATTGCCATTCGATCAACTCTGCTCCTACCAAATAGGTCGAGTAACAATTTTCTGTCCCAGTGAATGACGAATGACTGCACACGACTTATCTATGTATTAAAAAAAAAAACATAGAAATCGGGGAAAAATAACACTCAATACTCTTATAACAACGAATATAATATATGTATGTAAGATAAGTTAAATTACGATTCAATTAATTCCGCTTGAGCCTTCTTCGCTTCTTGTTTACGATTTTTATTCGCAGCTCATAGATCGTAGAGCGATTGATCACAAGCTCTCCAACAGAGGTCACAGGCTTCATAGCATTATTCATTCATCACATCATCAGCGCACGCTATCAAAATATGTAAAGCATCTGAAAAAAAAATCTTTGGCCTTATTAAGAATTACAGAGATCCAATGTTGTCGTCTTCATGCTGAACGTCATCACCGATATGCAATTCGAATATCGTATCCGTAATGTTATCAGTGAATTTATAATCGTCTTCACTTCCGATGTCAGCTGTTTCAAATACTGCAAAAACGTTATTTCGCGTTTATCAGTTGATGATTAATTTTTTAAACGGAGTAATTTATTCACTGATAAGGTTGATTAGACAATTTAGCACCTTTTCTCTTCCGCGATTCCTCTTTTTGTTTTCGTTGTTCTGATCGCTGATGTCGTCCATATAACCTCATGTCAAGCGTGCCGTGGACCCTGATCTTCTTTTGTAACAACAAAAAGTGCTAGTCTTTTCTATAGATATCTCACTCAATGCGTTTGCACTAGCGATATCGAAAAGATCATTCGTCGTGTTTCTTGAAATTTTCCCCTTTTACCTTCATGTCTTCGATCTGTTATTTACACTTTGCTTATGGATATTCCTCTATTCGTCATACAACTTAAGCAATTTATCTTGATATTTTTATTTATTTCGTGTTGGTATGTGCACCTGGTAGCTTAGCACTTTCTTTTGCACAATTTTGTCCGCACTTTGTAAAAAAAGCTTGCAGTAAAAAGGCACTTTCGTTCCAAATATTAAGTGTGACACACGCCCAATTGATTGATTGAGCACAATTTATCATTGGATCGAGCCAATAACTACAAAATAATAGTTGAACAATATTTATGGTTGCGTTCGACAGAACAGTTGCTGCTTTCGTTGATGTCTGCCCTTTACTTTTTCTATCGAAACCGATTGTACAGCTGCTGTGCATCTTCTTCTGATTCTTCTTCTTATACTTGTAATAATTTTTAGAAATCTCATCCGCAAATTCCGATATTTCACAATCCAGATCAAAGCGAAAATTGTCGTTTAAATATCCTTTTTTTTCAGTAAGAAAACCGTATCTTGGAAGAAGCATAAGAAATTCGAAGTGTTGCTACGGTTATATTGCTTCAAAGATTTTCCCAACTAAATGCCTCCTGAAGCCTATTGTGCCTTTGTTGGTAAAGTTTTATAAGCTTTTATCAGTTCGTGAATAAATGCTGTGTCAACTGTTCCATGCGGCGTCGTCTAAGATCCTGCCTTAGACCAGCAATGTCTGAAGATCAGCTAAACGGATTCGGCGCAATTAATATATGTACAACGCGATGTCAAAATTAATGTACAAGAAGTTTGGACGAGTTTTTTCAGTAATTCGCGAAATAAACTTCTTAGATAATGATAACTAATCACCTAGTCAGAACTTATGAATGTATGTATATCAGTAGGGTGTATTGGCCGATTCTAGTAATTTGACTAACTTAAGTATGCAACAATTTATTTTTCTATCAAATATCTCAACCTACTCAAGCTCTATTTCTTGTAACCTAAAAAGTACGCTACTGATATAGGATTTTCCACACAAAATTGTAAACATTGTTGTATACTTTTAGGTTAGAGCGAAAAAGATCTTGATCAGGTTGAGATATTCGATTGAGCTTTCAGTAGAATACTAAACATGGTTGAGATCTTGCACAAAAAAAACATGTAAAGCGAAGAATCTAAAAATAGAAAAAAGTTAAAAGTTCCTTGAACTTGAAAATTGATGGATCTTCAACACAATGTCTTGACTCTAAAACAGGAAAATGGTCGCAAATGACGCCTAACGAATAGACATACTCCGTATCATATATAAATATGGATATCAATTGTTTTTTGTGTTCATTAATAGTTCAACCTTTGAGGTAAAAACATCTCACGCATAAAAATGAAATATACTTTCGCCATACTATTTCCATATATTTGTATCGTGCAAGTATTAACTAGTACAATACCTATTGATTTAAGTGAAAAAGAATTTAAAAACACTGAATTTGCAATAAAATTACCTAATAATGATACTATAAGCATAAATCTCAACTTTAAACTTATGAAATGGGGCCAAAGTATAACTCCAAATCATGATGTATCGAATGAAACAGAATCTAAGACGCCAACGGAAACAGTAGAGCCTACGGAAACGGTTTTTACTGTAACGCAAGCAATAGAAACATTTAGGCAAGATCTAATTAAAGAAGAAAAAAATATAGCTGGAATCATTGAAAGCTCAAAACCATTTTACAGACACTTTCAACTTCAATACCAAGATAATATCATGCTAAGAATTCGTTGTACATATGATGCTTCTTATGTTAATCGACGTTTAGATATTTCATGCTTTGAATATCGCCAAGTTGAAAAAGAGAGGATTTTAAGTAATGGAGATATCGAAGTTGTAACTGAAGATGACATCACACTTCGCTCAAATGTCACATTAAACAATATTCTAGAATATAAACAGAATTTGGATATGGTTATAATATAAAAATTATTTAACAGTCAATTAATATTTAGTTTATATTCCGAGTGTGAAGACGTTTAACATTATATATATATATATATATATAAAATGAATAATAAAGATCGTCTCAATATTTTAAAAAAATGCTTAGTCAAGGAAAAATTTTTATTATCTGAGCATATAATGAAATTAAATAAATATAAAAGGATATTCTCTCAATATGCTGAACATCAAAAAGTTGAAACCAGACATGGCAAACATTACACCAATTGTTCGTGGTCGGTGGATGAAGCAACTTGTGGACCTGATACCTGTAATTGTTCCTCTATTGAAACAAATTGGGATGCGGTAGTAGATTTAATGAATTTTTATCATAATTTAAAAGAAAAATATTGTAATAAATGTCACGGTTGTTATTTTTAAAATAAAAAGATCAACCTTTGCATTATATTGATCATTTGTAATTATGAATTCATCAAAGATGGTGATAGAAGAATAGTCTCATGCTTTCACTATTTTGTTGTTGTATTACTCAGATTCAGGAAAAGAAGTCTAGTTCGAGGAAATCATACTCGTTTGTTAAAAAGAAAAATCTTATTCAACCACAAGCATGCATGCTAATCAATTTAAAATGCTAATTATTGATGTACAAGGTTTTTATATCAATAATGGTTTTATTGCGAAAGAAGTGTGTATTGCAGTTGATGACTTACAGCCTCAAACATTTCTTATTCGCCCACCTTTCAAGTATTCATCATTATCAATTAATGATAAGAAAACTTGCGAATGGCTTTGCTCACAACATCATGGATTAAAATGGTTTAAAGGTGATTCTGATTTAGAAGATGCTGTAAAATATTTCAATGAGCAAACACGAAATGAGGATTTTAGAGTATATGTTAAAGGATTTGAAAAAATTGAGCGAACTAAAAATCTGTTTGGATGGGATATTAATGTTTATAACTTGGAGGATTTTTTGTATGCAAATTATTTAACTTTAAATGCATGTAAAAATCATAAGAAGCACTTTATATGTGCTGAAAAAACTGTATTACTTTTAAGAAACTTTGTAAAGGAAAAGTCAATAATAAAATAATATATATTAAGAAAAATAAAATACTGATGTCATTCATTATTTAACATTCAAGATGTCAATAACTATTTCTTTGACTGATCAACTTTGGTTGGAGAATATTTTCCACCAATCGAATTACCCGTTAGATATGTTTGTGGTTTAATTGAATTCGTTGCATTTAATTCTATACCCAACGTAGATGTGCACAACAACTTATTTCATATGGGAGGTCATATAATCACAATTCCAGTTGGATCGTATGAGCTCGATAATATTGCATTTTTATTAAATTCAGCCATAAAAGATTTTGATGAAGCGGCTTTTCTTTTAATTGAATCTAACAATAATACGCTAAAAACAGAAATTTCTACCTCTCTTGACATAGATTTTACGCTATCACATAGTATAGGGCAGTTGCTTGGGTCTAGCCCAAAAAAGTTATTTGTAAATGGTCTTGAATATAGCACGACATCCCTCAAATCATTACCAACCGACTTACAAGTGTTACATGTTGATGAGGAAATATTATCCTCAACAACTGAGGAAGAATTCGTTGAGGTAGAAACGCAAAAATATTGAAAATAAATCCGAATATGAAAGTGACTACTTTCGAATCTGATAAGCCTTTGAATATAACAAATGTAAATACAATTCACATTGAATGTAATATAACAACCGGTTCATAAATCAATAATAAATCAGTACATACGTTACATGAGTTTTCAGTTGATGTTCCACCAGGATATAAAATGAATGAGAAGCCTCTTAATGTTATTTATTTACCTGTAAACTGTAGAGAGATAAACAACATTACAATTAAGATCGTTGATCAAGACAGCAATCTAATATATTTTAGAGGTGAAAAAGTTACAGTTAGACTACACTTTAAGCCAGACCAATGATTATTTATAATAAAGCCAACACACAAAGGGATTTTGACTTTATTCAACCCTCACCTTTGAGCAATCAACATTAAAGAAGCTATCTAAGAAATCATCTAGGAAGGCACTGAAGAAGCAATTTAAAAAATTAACAACTAAAAATAAGGAATATTTGAAATCAATAGGTCATCATTTACATCATGCCTGAAATACTCAATGTTCTCCAAAAACCTTTATATGATGAAAGTATTATAAAAAAAGAATATCATAGTTACTCACCATACCTAAAATCTTTCCACAACAATGATGAGATACGTATACCAATTCAAAATCAAGATTTGCTTGTATTACCAAGTGAAAGTATGATTTACATCCATGGTTTCATTGTAAAAAAGCTAAAAGGGAAACAAGATGTAACCGCAGATGTGAAACTTAAAAATAATTTCGCATCATACTTGTTTGATGAAATTCGCTATGAAATTAATGGATTTGAAGTAGATCGGACTCGTAATCTTGGAATTGCATCTACTATAAAGAATTTTGTATCATTGAATAGAAGTGAAAGCGAAGCATTAAAAAATGCTGGCTGGTGTATTGAGGAAGATTTAAAGTTAGAAAAAACACATTTTAGTTGTTGTATTCCACTGAAAATGTTGTTGGGTTTTGCAGAAGATTACAATAAAATAATACTAAATTCTAAACATGAGCTGATTCTGCAACGTTCAAAAAGTGATGAAAGATCATTTCACCCAAATGTTGCAACAGATCAACTAAAATTAACAATACTAGATATAACTTGGAAAATGCCTCATGTACAATGATCAGACTTCGCCAAATTAGAAATGTTTAAAATAATTAACAATAAGAATTCTATACCAATTGCTTTCCGAAGCTGGGAATGCCATGTTAATCCATTGCTACCAAATAGCACAAAGGTTTTATGGAATGTGAAACTATCACCACAAAATGAGAGACCACGATTTGTAATAATTGGACTACAAAAACCTAAAAATAAACAAGATAGGAATACATTTGATCATTGTACTCTAACAAATTTGAAAGTCTACCTTAACTCTGATTCATATCCTTACGATGATCTAAATACACGCTTTGATATGGGTCAATACTCTATTTTATATGATATGTACACTAAATTTCAACAAAACTATTATATGAGGGAGCCACAGCCATTGCTGAATATTGCTGATTACAAGAAAAATGCGCCACTTCTTGCTTTTGATGTTACTTATCAGAACGAAGCAGTAAAAACTGGACCCATCGATGTTCGAATTGAATTTGATACCGAAAAAGATGGTATCTCTGCAAATACAGCGGCATATTGCTTAGTGATCCATGATCGCATAATTGAATATAAACCTTTAACAGGTGAAATAAGAAATGTAATGTAAAGTTTTTATAACAAATAAAAAATAACCACAAAAAGATATAAAAATACGAAAATTGCTTTTATTTAAAACGGATTTTTATTTTCAGACATGTTTTCTTAAAATACTACTTAACAACTACTTAATATCATTTTTATTAATCCAAGAGATGTGCTCATTAGAGAAACCTAACCATTTAACAAATCTTTGGTTTCCCACTGTTTTAATGACTTTTTCTATTAAATACGTATATGGATATTGTGTTTTGATGAGTTCGTAGACATAAAATCCTCCAACAACTGGCTGTCCTTGGTAGTCCCCCAGTAAATAAGTAATCGGATTAGTGTTCTGTATATCGCGAATTTTAAAAATTTCAGTTGTCCAGTTTGGCGAATATCCTTTTGAGAAAACATGCTTATACTTGCTTATGCGAACAGAATCTCCAACTTTTAATTTACCAAATGTTATATTTTAGGATGATTGTATGCTGTTTTAAGTAAAGATATTTCATTTTTCTTATTAACAGATTTTGGAGCCATCCCAATTGTTCGATGTTTTTTGTTATTATATTGATTAATCAAGTTCTTATACATATTAATCCATTGATAATTTCCTTGTAAACTAAACTTTCTCCACATCATACCTTTCAATGTTCTATTAAATCCTTCAACAATAGATGCTTTCAGTGCACTATACGATGAATAGTGATTAATTTTTTGCTTTTTCATTAGATTTTGAAATATTTTATTGTAAAATTCTTTTCCATTATCTGTTTGCAAGTTTTTTGGTATTCTTTTTTCAGAGAAAGTTGATTTCATTGCATTAGTTATATCTTCGCTGCTCTTTGATTTTACTGGAACAGCCCATGCATACTTTGAAAATGTGTCTATTATTGTTAAATTAAATCGGTAGTCTTTGTTGTATTTTGAATAAGCACCCATTTCCACAAGATCTGCTTGCCACAGATCATCTATACCTTTGGTTGTTACTCTTCTCCGAATAAAATTTTTACATGCTTGCTTATGCAGTTAATGAACCACTTGTTGACGTTCCATCTCTATTTTGCAACTTCTGCCTTATACGTTCAAGTGCTTTTGTAGAGTGATTTATTCTACCCTCAAAAAACTCATAATGATCTTGTATAGTTTTACTAAGATTTGCTTCCAAATCCTTAATTGTTTTATTAATGGTTTCCGTTGAATACTCAATTTTGTATGTAAGCAAATGTTTCAACTCGTTAACCAATTGTTCAAAATTACTGATTTTAAAAGGACTAATGAATTATCAATTTTTTCAGTGAGTGCTAGCGAATTACTTTTTAAGTTTGTCTCTAAATAAACTTTATTAACAGCGTCGTTAGCAATATTTTTAATTCTTCGCAAGTTGAAATTGATATGTTGATCGCTATCCAAATGAAATCCGAGATTAGCCTTACGGTGTCTTCGCTCACCTAAGCTAATGTAATGTCCGAATTTATCGACAGTCATTTTTTGAATAAGTATGATTTAGTCTTTAATTAACTATTTATAGAATAACTTTTGCTTCTCTCAACTCTTCAATAATTGAAACTATTTCATTATTATGATTTGAATGGCCTGCTGATGATGATGAAATTAAAAGTCTTATTCTGTCAACCAATTCGTTTGGATCATCCCAGTATACATAATTAGGCTTTTTCACATTTAACTTCATCAAGGAACCTCCTTTTTTTTCTTTAATCAGTTTTTGTATAATGTTTTTATATTTTTTGGAGCGATTTCCTTGAATTTGTCCACCCGGTTCATTAGCTCGCCTATGAACGTTTGTCAACAATAATATTTCTTTGTAAGTTTTAACATCATCCTCACTATAATTTTTTGGACTATTGAATGTTATAAGTTCATATAAGCCTCTTGTAAGAGGCCATTTCAATTTACCTATAATAACATTGTCCTCACTAAAACTTATTGGTTCGTTACCTAATCTCTACCTTTGATTTTCATCTTTTTGCGGTCCATAAGCTCTATCTAATTTTCTAAAAGAAATTTTCGATAAATCTGATTCAATACTTTTGTTTGATTGGGTTATAATGGCTTCTTCAATAGTATCATCATCATCATTCTCATCATCATTATTATCATTATTTAATGATTGAAAATTAGCTGAACTCTTTTCCTCATCAAATGTTTTATAGTTCAGTTTGCTCTTTTTGAATGGTGTACTTTCTAAGAAAGTACTTTCTTACTTTCTAAGTACTTTCTTAGTACTTTTTTTGTTGACTGATTAAATAGAACTGATTCGAATCAATAAAAGGTCTTGTTTTTTATAGATTTTGCTCATTTAATTTCAAAATGCGTTTTATAAAACAACACAAGGCAATAAATGTAAAGAATATTCACTCAGAATTAAAAATAAAAAACAAAGCTCGGCATAGTTCATTACTACCGAACTCTATTCGCGCAGTTATTGTGGGGCCATCAAATTGTGGGAAAACAAATGTAATGATCTTATCTTATTGAAAGCCCTAATGGACTTAAATTTGAAAATATTTATTTACAAGAAGATAAATTTTTCTTCATTTTCCAATAATGATGATGTGATATGTCCAGATGAAACAAAACCAAACTCAATATTTATATTCGATGATATTGCATGCGAAAAACAAAACCATGTGCGATCTTATTTTTGTATGGGTCGACACAAGCAGGTTGATAGCTTTTATTTATGTCAGTCATATACACGTATACCAAAACACTTGGTTCGTGATAATGCAAATATGATTGTTATGTTCAAACAAGATGAGATGAATATTAAGCATATATACAATGATCATGTTGGTTCGGACATGTCTTTTAAAACATTTTATGATATGTGTTGTAAATGTTGGAGGGAGAAATATGGTTTTCTTGTTATTAGCAAGGATGATCCTATGAATGATGGCCGCTATAGAAAAGGATTTGATGTCTTTATAAGCCTATAAAAACATGTCATCCTATTTTACTACATTAGTATTAAAACTATCATCAAGCTGCTAACTGATCTATTCCTATTCAACAACTAACTGATACCTGATCTGTTCTTGTTGATCAGCCACCTGATATCTGATCTGTTTCTGCTAAACGGCTACCTGATAGCTGATCTGTTCTTGTTAATCAGTTACCTGACACCTGATCTGTTCTTGTTAATCAACTACTTGATACCTGATCTGTTCCTATAAAACAACTAATATGAATGAGAGCCTAGTTAAAAATCTCATAAGAACTCGTAACATTTTAAAAAAGAAGTATAAGAGTATTCAGCTTGGAGAAGCTGCAAGTGATGATTACTTTGAAAAAACATTTAAACCAATTACGAAACCATTGAACGAAATAATAAAGTCCTCTAATGAAAATCCTATAAAAAAGGAAAAGTTCGCAAACAGTTTTATTAAAGGTAATGATAATGAGGAGGATTACTATACTAATATTTCAACCAGCACACCATTCAAAAAGAGCAAACTGAACTATAAAACATTTGATGAGGAAAAGAGTTCAGCTAATTTTCAATCATTAAATAATGATAATAATGATGATGAGAATGATGATGATGATACTATTGAAGAAGCCATTATAACCCAATCAAACAAAAGTATTGAATCAGATTTATCGAAAATTTCTTTTAGAAAATTAGATAGAGCTTATGGACCGCAAAAAGATGAAAATCAAAGGTAAAAAAGAGGCTTATATGAACTTATAACATTCAATAGTCCAAAAAATTATAGTGAGG